>CAWUFW010006417.1:600000-1157087 GCA_963921515.1 Calotriton arnoldi
TTCCTTTGTTCTCTGAAGGCAGAGAGGCCTTTGCCTAGTCCAAACCAGTTCTGGAGCACTTTGTTGACAAGTCTCCGTCCCTTCTTTCAGTGAGTAGGCCAGGGACATCAGACGCACCACAGGAGGTGGAGCCAACATTGTGGAGGGAAGGCACTGTCCTATTCAGGGCCCAGGTGCGACCCCTCCCACCCATCTACATGTCGATCTTGCTATTCAGCCCTGTGCTGACTCACCCTGTCTCCTGGCATCCCCCAGCCCCTGTCACTCACACTCCAGACAAGGAATACACAACCTCGCAGAGGCAGGCTTGGATGGTTAGACAAGAAAATACCCACTTTCTAAAAGTGGTATTTTCAAACACAGAATGTTAAAACCAACTTCACTAAAAGATGCATTTTATCATTCTGAGTCCAGGCATACTAAACTCGAATTTCTACCATGTTCCCGGGGTCAGTTAGGATTATAAGCTGTAATAATCAAAACTGCCCGTTCTGGCCTAGGGGAACAGGTAGCCTTGCAATAGTGAAAAACGAACTAGGCTGTAATTCACTATCAGGACATGCCACACACACCAGGGCATGTCCTACCTTTCGCATACAACGCACCCTGCCCACAGGGGTACCTTGGGCCTACCTTAGGGGTGACTAACATGTAGCAAAGGGAAGGTTTAGGGACTTGCAAGTGTGTGCACTTGCCAAGTCGACATGGCAGCCCCAGGCTGCGCACAGGCTCTGCGATGGCAGGCCCGAGTTACACTTTACGGGCTGTTTGCGTGGGTGGCACAATCCAGTGCTGCAGCCCACCAACAGCATTTGGTCTATAGGCCCTGGCACTCGCAGTGCACTTTACAAGGGACTGACACATAAACCAAATAGGCCAATGATGGAAACACCAATCCATAACACATTTTATACAGGAGCACTTGCACTTTCCCACTGGACAGCAGTGAGGAAAGTGCGCAGAATCATTACACCAGCAAAAACAGAGTCAAAACCGGGAGGTCAGAAAGCAAAAAGTCAGGGGAAACACGCCAAAATATGCCAAGTCTAACACATGTCCCCTCCAGCTGAAAGTAGGGAGAACTACCCAACCCCATTGGAGTTCTCTTCACTAAGGCGGAAGAACCTGGACAGACCATCTGCGTTGGCGTGTTCTGTACCAGGACGGTGTTCCACCGTAAAGTCCATTCCCTGTAGGGAGATGGACCACCTCAGCAGTTTTGGATTCTCACCCCTCATTTGCATCAACCATCTGAGGGGCCTGTGGTCTGTCTGAACCCGGAAGTGAGTCCCAAACAGGTATGGTCTCAACTTCTTCAGCGCCCAGACCACAGCAAAAGCTTCCCTTTCTATGGCACTCCACCTCTGTTCCCTGGGAAGTAGTCTCCTGCTAAGGAAGACTACAGGCTGATCCAGGCCCTCTTCGTTCAGTTGTGAGAGCACCGCTCCCACACCATGCTCTGAAGCGTCAGTCTGCACGACAAATTCTTTGGAGAAGTCAGGTGCCTTGAGCACGGGCTCCGTGCACATGGCTGCCTTCAGGGCATCAAAAGCTTTCTGGCAGGACTCAGTCCAGATCACTTTCCTGGGCTGCCTCTTAGAGGGTCAGCTCTGTTAAGGGGGCAACGATGGTGCCATGGCCCTTAACAAATCTCCTATAGTAACCGGTGAGACCTAAGAAGGCTCTCACCTCTGTCTGGGTCTTGGGGGTTCCCAAGCCAGAATGGTGTCAATCTTGGGTTGTAGGGGCGCCACCTGGCCGCTTCCTACCTGGTGTCCCAAGTACACCACTGAACCCTGCCCGATCTGGCACTTACTGGCCTTGATCGTGAGGCCTGCACCTTGCAGAGCCCTCAACACTTTCTCAAGGTGCTGTAAATGTTCTTCCCAGCTGGAACTGAACACAGCAATGTCATCCAGGTAGGCGGCACTGAAATCCTCCAGCCCAGCCAACACCTGATTGACCAACCTCTGAAAGGTGGCAGGGGCATTCTTCAACCCAAAGGGCATCACCCAGAAGTGGTAATGACCTTCTGGGGTTGGGAACGCTGATCTCTCCTTGGCCCCATCGGTTAAGGCAATCTGCCAGTACCCAGACGTTAAATCAAACGTGCTGAGGAACCGGGCAGCTCCCAACCGATCAATGAGCGCATCAGCTCTGGGGATGGGGTGCGCGTCAGTCCTGGTGACGGCATTGAGCCCACGGTAGTCCACACAGAACCGGAGTTCTGGAGTGGCACCGGGCGCAGCAGCCTTTGGGACCAAGACCACTGGGCTGGCCCAAGGACTGTGGGAGGGCTCAATCACCCCTAACGCCAACATCTTAGAGACCTCCTCCTTGATGCTGGCTCTGACCCGGTCAGTCAACCTGTAAATCTTGTGCTTCACAGGAGGGCTGTCACCAGTGTCCACGTCATGGGTACACCAGTGAGTAACACCGGGAGTCAGAGAGAACAGTGGGGTGAACTGTCCCAACAACTGGCGACAGTCCCCCTGCTGCTCCTGAGTCAGAGTAGGGGAGAGGATCACACCCTCTACTGACCCATCATGCTCCTTGGTAGACAGGAGGTCAGGGAGAGGCTCACTCTCCTCTTCCACCCCATCATCTGTCGCCAAGAGCATACTCACTTCGGACCTCTCGAAGTGGGGCTTGAGGCGGTTCACGTGAAGGACCCTCAAAGGGTTCCTTGGAGCCTGCAAATCCACCAGGTAGGTGACGTCACTTTTGTGCTCCTTTACCTCATATGGCCCAGTCCACTTGTCCTGCAAGGCACAACGTGCCACTGGGGCCATGACCCACACTTTTGCCCAGGTTGAAATTCGACCAGAGTGGCATTCTGGTCATACCATCTCTTCATTTCTTCCTGGCTTGCTTCTAGGTTCGCCTGAGCGAGTTTCCTGAAGCGGGCAGTTTGGTTTCTAAAGGCCAGCATGTAGCTAAATACATCCTGGGGAGTTTTCCTGCGAGCTGCCTCCCAGCCTTCCTTTACCAGACTCAGAGGTCCTCTGACAGGGTGGCCATACAGGAGCTCAAAGGGGCTGTACCCAAGAGACTTCTGAGGCACCTCCCTGTACGCAAAGAGTAGGCATGGCAAGAGGACGTCCCACTTACGCCTCATGGGTTCTGTTAGACCCTTGATCATGCCTTTCAAGGTCTGGTTGAATCTCTCCACCAGACCGTTTCCTTGTGGGTGGTAAGGAGTGGTGAACTTGTAGGTTACACCACACTCCTTCCACAGGGATGTCATATACTTCGATATGAAATTGGTCCCCCTATCAGAAACCACCTCTCTGGGGAATCCCACACGGGAAAAGATCCCCATTAACACCCGGCCCACCACTGGCGCCGTCGTTGTCCTGAGAGAGATTGCCTCCGGGTGCCGGGTGGCATGGTCCACCAAGACCAGGATGTACCTGTTGCCCATGGCTGTCTTGGGATCCAGTGGCCCCACAATATCCATCCCTACCCTTTCAAAGGGTGTTCCAACAACAGGAAAAGGTTGGAGAGGAGCTTTGACCTTCCTCCCACTCTTACCACTTGCCTGGCAAGTTGGGCAAGACCTACAGTGTGCATCTGACTGCCTTCGCATTTGGGGCCAAAAGAAGTGGGTGACAAGCCTGTCAAAGGTCTTGTCCTGCCCCAAATGTCCTGCCAAAGGCACGTCATGAGCCAGACCCAGTAGGAAGGTCCTGAAGCGCTGGGGTACCACCAGCACACGGGCTGACCCAGGCTCAGCAACCTTAGGCTCACTGTATAGGAGACCACTCTCCCAGTAGATCAGATGTGACCCGGACTGATTACCAGCTGCCTGGTCTGCAGCCTGCCGCCGCAGACCCTCCAGAGTAGGGCACTCGTTCTGCTCCCTGCAGAACTCCTCCCTGGTGGGACCCCCTTCTTGCTGCCAATGGGTCAGCTCAGAGATGTCTCCCAGTTCGGCTACCTGCTCCCCTGTAGGCACCGGGGCGTCCCCCTCGAGGTCCGCCTCCTCCCGGTCCGTGGGAACGTCGGGGGCCGGTTTCCCACGCCCCCTGCCCTTTCTCTTGGCAGGGACTTGGGCCACTGTTCCAGGCTCCAAGCCCTCGTGATCACCCTTTCTGGCTGCCATTGACCGAGTAGACACGCATGCCCACTCTGGCAACCCAAGCATCTCCAAGTGAGACCTGAGCTCAACCTCCTTCCATAAGGACTGCTCCAGGTCGTTTCCTAGCAGACAATCTACAGGCATGGTAGGGCTCACAACCACCCTCAAGGGACCTGAGACCCCCCTCATTCAAAGGGAACCTGCGCCACCATACATTGGCGCTCTGAGTTGTCTACAGCAACTACTTGGTGGAATGCTCCGGGGACTACTTGCTTCTCAGACACCAGGTGACACCGGACTGAGGTCACACTGGCTCCAGTATCTCTGAGAGCCTCTACCCTGTACCCATTAATGGTCACCCAGGTGCTATATTTCTTTGTGTTAGGGGGCACCTGGTTTCCTGGGACCATCTCACTGTCCCCTAGTGAGACAAGGGTCATTTCTGCGGGATCCCCACCCTCCTGTGGGCACCCCTCCTCCCCGAGCGCTACACTAGCCAACACTTTGGACTGTCCACCGGTGGGTGGCTGTGTCCCCTTTGGGCACTTGGGGTCCCCTTAAAGTGACCTACCTGGTCACATGCATAACACTTGCGGGGGCCGGTCTCAACAGGCTTCCCTGTGGAGACCCCTTTCTTCTTATCACCGGGGGCTGGGAACCTTTACCCTGGGTACTAGTTTGGGGCCCTTTAGAGAACTCCTGTGCTTTACCCTTGTCCCCCCACCTTTCTGCTGGGGACCCTGCCCACCTTTGGCTGAGTCTCCCCCAAACGCTTTCTTGTGGACCCTGGTACTCACCCAGCGGTCCGATTCCATAGCAAGCTTCCTGGGGTCAGTTAGCTTACTATCAACTAGGTACTGGCGCAGATCTGCAAAACATAGACTAGACAAGTGCTCCCATGCAATCAAGTTGTAGAGCCCCTGAAAATCTGTTACACTACTGCCCTTTACCCAACCATCCAGCGACCTGCAGAACACATCCACACATTCCAACCAAGTGTTGGCATCAGACTTCTTACTGGACCTGAACTGATCCCTGTACTTTTCAGGAGTAAGACCATACTTCGTGAGAAGGGCATCCTTCATGTCAGCATATGTGAGGTGATACCCCTTACCCAAAGCTATCAGAGCATCCCTTGCTTCTTCAGGGAAAAGTGGCCACAATCCTGCTCCCCAATTCTCCTCAGGGACCCCATTCATGTGTATGGCTGCCTCATAACCCTGAAACCACCTTTGTATGTCATCCCCCTTCTTGAACTCCTTGCCTACGTTCTTGGGAATGTGCACAATCCTGTCTGCCTTTCTGGACGAATTGCTGCCACCATCTGAGCCTGACTTACTCCTAAGTTCTAGCTCCTTCAGTTCTCTCTCATGCTCTAAGAGCATCTTCCTCTCCTCTATGGCCAATCTCTTCTCCTCCCGCTCACTCTCCAGCCTGAGCTTCTGCAGCTCAAACTGCCTTGCCTCCCGCCTGTCCTCCAGCTCCTCTGGGGACAGACTGCTGCTGCCTGACCTGGCGGGTTCCCCCTACCCAAAAGCACATCCACCCTGGAAATAGGCTCCTCCGCCTCCTCACTGAGATTACCAGGCTGCCCATTGGCATGTCTGGCTGCTACCCAGGCCCTCAGCGCCTTCTGTTGCTCCTCCTTCCTTGTGAGGCCTTTAATTTGGACTTTCAAGTTTTTACAAATCGCTCGTAGCTCCTTTACGGCGTAGGATTCCAACCTATCCTCCTCAAAGATAACTTCCAGAGATGCAACGGATGATGCAATTGATTCAGGCATGACAAAAGTAGTGAGTTGAAAACTGGCAAGATCAAAAATAGGCCAAAGAGAAAGAACCAGTATGTGGTACGTAATGGTCTGCGATATGGTAGTAGTGCACACCAATCACTGTAAGTCAAGTGCAAACACAAGTCCTATCCTCACCGCTGACAACCAATGTTAGAAATGGGATCTCTAGTTGGCAAGGGCTTGCACCTTTGTCCAAGTAGGGACCCTTCTTCCTAGTCAGGGTAAGGGTGTTACACTCGTGAAGTAACCCCTGCTCACCCTCGTGGTAGCTTGGCACGAGCAGTCGGGCTTAATTCAGAGGCAGTGTGTAAAGCATTTGCACATAACCAACAGTAATACAGTGTAAGCACTACAAACGGACACCACACCAGTTTAGAAAAATAACCAATATTTTATATACTCAAGACAAGACCAATTACGACAAAAATCCACAATACTATACTTTACGAATGAATACTTGATACGGTAACTTCTTCTTTGCAGGAATAGCACAAAAGCAAAGTTCGTATGAGTCGGTAGCTCCGTCCGAGCCTACCGCGATGCTGAAAACCACAGAGTCTAACAGTTCCAGCCGACCGCGTCGATACGGTCAGCAGAGTCATGAACAGACTCGGTTACAGTACCTTTCTCGTTGTGGCTGGTACGGAGTGTACGAGCCGGTCGGCGTTCGTCGCGGTTTCGGTGCAAGACGGAGCGATGCAAGGTGCGGTGTCCCTCGATGCGGTGCAGGCAGCGGCTCGATGAGCGTCGTGCAGACGGAGTCGGTGAGTCCAAGGCGTGCGATGCAGGGTGAGACGATGCTCGATGCGGTGCTGACAGGTTGCGATGCAGGCGACCTAGCCGGAGTGCGGGAGCTGGCGTCGGACAGTGGTGCGAGTCGGAGCGGTGCGTCGCAGACGTGCGAGCGGTGCCCCAAATGCGGTGCGGTCTCGACTCTTGAGCCAGTTGCAGCGACCGCGTCGGTCGGGTCCGGTTGGTTCAGTGAAGCGATGCGATGCGAACTGCGGTGCCCACAGGTCACGGTGCAAGCAGCGGCTCGATGTTGGCGGCGTCGGACGTCGCCCACGATGAGACCAGGGTTGCGATGCGAAGCGGGGCGATGCGGTGCAAACAGGTCACCGGCCAGGGATGGATTCGGTTGACGGAGTCGGTTGCGGTTCCCTTCCTCTTATTAAACTATCCATTCGGATAGCTAGGTGCAATTACGCAATACCAGCAGTAGATAAAATATATGAAGTATACCAATGCCTTAGAAAGATGCCTAAGAAAACATGGTGGAACTACCTTGTTAAGTAAGAAAAGGCTATGTGTTCAAATCTTCTCTAGATGCAACAACTGAGAATGACAGTCACGGAGATGTAAAGCTTACGTTTCGATATGAAGTAATATTACAGCATGGGTCCTGGCAGGGGGCGGTGACAAGCCGTCACTCGCTGGCAGGTGAGAAACAAAAAGACGAGGGTCATTACGATTTTATATTAGGGAGAAAAACCCAGTGTTGACCGAATCGTCCTGTGTCACTTACTGCCTCAAAGTCAGCCGCCCGCGTTGCCTAGGTCGTGCCCGTCTACAGGACCCGAAAACTGCAAATAATCCTCCATGAAGAAAATATAACAGGAAGTACCGCCGCTGTCTCTAGGGCGGTGCTCAAGGTAGTTCCACCATGTTTTCTTAGGCATCTTTCTAAGGCATTGCGGAGTTGGCAATTAGTCATATAGAAAACCGGACATAGAATTTATACTTTGTGACGGTAAAGCAGTTTTGCGCATAGAATCAGAAGTAGTGAACTGGTATACTTCATATATTTTATCTACTGCTGGTATTGCGTAATTGCACCTAGCTATCCGAATGGATAGTTTAATAAGAATCACTTTGTAGACGCACTCGCCACTGTTGATTTTAATTTCATGTGACGGGAGCAATTTAAGTAGTCACTTTTGAAGGGCAGGCGATTACAGAGGATCGCTTGAATTCTGGGACTAAGCACCGGGCAAAATATGTGTATTTGTCATGTCCTGTGTATGTGCTTTTCAATGTCCTTTTCTTTTCACAGATTTAATTACGCATTCAGAAGAGCTGGAGGCGTGTTTGTTTTTTCTGAACCGTGAGTAATCCGGTTCTCTACGTGGCCATAGGTTAGGGTGCACCTTAGAGAGTGCATACCGCCATGGTCCCTGGTCCTGAGGAAAGCCTCGCAATTGGCGCACAGAGGCTGAAACATGTCGACCTAATGTTTTAATTTTGGATATGGCTGATCAATTTATTCAGTCATAGCGTCCATTACACACTTTTTAACCTAGTCTTACTACCCTACTATTAAAATTTTTTTAGGAGTAGTAAAGATTATTTTAACATCACTTTTTGCACCATCACTTGCACTCAACACTCAAAAATCCTGCTCCGCTGTAATCAGGCGTTGAAGCACACTGGAGAGGCATTCGGCCTCTCTGGTGGGGTCCTATGATGAAGCATGTCACCAACTAGGTGGGTGAGTGAGGACCCTTTATAAAAACATGAGTGATCCCTGTTTATAGCCCTTGATACCTTGGCCTCACTCTTTGGTTGTTTATTATATATTCCTGGGGAATAAGAGTGGAGACAAAGAAGTTCCCTTTCTCTCTCTTTGTTTAGCTATAGACAAGAAAATACCCACTTTCTAAAAGTGGTATTTTCAAACACAGAATGTTAAAACCAACTTCACTAAAAGATGCATTTTATCATTCTGAGTCCAGGCATACTAAACTCGAATTTCTACCATGTTCCCGGGGTCAGTTAGGATTATAAGCTGTAATAATCAAAACTGCCCATTCTGGCCTAGGGGGAACAGGTAGCCTTGCAATAGTGAAAAACGAACTAGGCTGTAATTCACTATCAGGACATGCCACACACACCAGGGCATGTCCTACCTTTCGCATACAACGCACCCTGCCCACAGGGGTACCTTGGGCCTACCTTAGGGGTGACTAACATGTAGCAAAGGGAAGGTTTAGGGACTTGCAAGTGTGTGCACTTGCCAAGTCGACATGGCAGCCCCAGGCTGCGCACAGGCTCTGCGATGGCAGGCCCGAGTTACACTTTACGGGCTGTTTGCGTGGGTGGCACAATCCAGTGCTGCAGCCCACCAACAGCATTTGGTCTATAGGCCCTGGCACTCGCAGTGCACTTTACAAGGGACTGACACATAAACCAAATAGGCCAATGATGGAAACACCAATCCATAACACATTTTATACAGGAGCACTTGCACTTTCCCACTGGACAGCAGTGAGGAAAGTGCGCAGAATCATTACACCAGCAAAAACAGAGTCAAAACCGGGAGGTCAGAATGCAAAAAGTCAGGGGAAACACGCCAAAAGATGCCAAGTCTAACAGATCCCTATTACTATAAGTTTGTATTGTCTACCCCCTCCCCATTGCTCAACCCCAGGCATTGGTCTGCGCAAGGGTGTCATTAGCAAGCCCTATGATGAAGCATGCCACAATTTATGAGTGAGGGCAGTGTTCGAAAACAAAGTGTGTGTCACTAACTATACCTGCCATTTGTTTCTCTGTTCTCCTATACATCTTGTGTGTTGTTGAAGGTAAATGGCCTCCATACTTTGTAAGTGATGCACTTTGTAGGGATGAAGTAATAATAGAAGCATTTTCCCCCTTAGTACCAGAGGATCTTGGAGGAAAATGTACTTGTGAGTGAGCTTTAAAATAAGCTCCTGCGTTGTATAGAGACCAAATGGGGTGGGATAAAGTCTCTGGGGCCGATTCACAGAACTAAACTGAGATAAAATCCTAAACTTACTACTTTTGGTATTCACAGAAGGCATTTAGTAGTAGTAAAGTTAGGACTCCTAACTTTACTACTACTAAACTGAGATAAAATCCTAAACTTACTACTTTTGGTATTCACAGAAGGCATTTAGTAGTAGTAAAGTTAGGACTCCTAACTTTACTGCTACTAAATGCCTTTGTGAAAACGAAAGTCGTAAAGTTAGGATTTTGTCTCAGTTTAGTAGTAGTAAAGTTAGGAGTCCTAACTTTACTACTACTAAATGCCTTCTGTGAATACCAAAAGTAGTAAGTTTAGGATTTTATCTCAGATTAGTTCTGTGAATCGGCCCCTCTGTGTTACCTGTGGTTATCCTAGAGTGTAAACCAGAGGCGCAGGCTCAATATCCATTTAAGCCACAAACAAAGCATGTTCAAAGGGGCATCCTAGATCAGTTGCAGTATAAGGGTGTGATAGTGCCTTGTCATTTGAACATGAGCACTCTTCCTTTTGCAGCGTTAAAAAAATACAACTCGTTTAGAGTACTTTTAGACTATGGACATTTACCTGCATTTATGCAGTGCACAATGCACATAGTACTGGATACATGATGAATTTAGTGACTGTAAATGTTTCAAATAGATTGTTTTAGGCAGAATATAGTGCCTGAACAACATTATACAATTCTTTTTATATTTGTTGGAATCCAGTGTCCCTATACAAGATTGTCCTATCAGTATAAGAATAGCCCTGTGCTTTTTGCAGAAAGACTGATAGAGAACTTACAAGAAGATCCTGAAGGATTGTCATACATTGATTACTTATGCATAACAGGTGGGGACTTAAAAGTGCACCTAGATAGTTGGACAAAATACTGATTCTCTCAGCGTGATATGGATCTAAAAAAAACTTTTGACTATCTAAAATTGCGTATCTAACTGTAATCTTTTTAGGATATGAATAATCCAGTGATGGTAGAGGACTGGCACCATGCTTCCTACAGAAGTGTGCTATATTTCTACCAGAAATATTTTGAGAAAGTTGCAAGCTCTGATGGGGTTTGTGAACTGTAGAGGAAATTACTTGCCAAGTTATGAGTGAAGCCCTTATATGAATTAATAACACCAACATTTACTGAAAAGAATTGAATGGACACCACATATCGATACTTATGTGGACTGTAGGAAGATATATTAGAGATAAGATGTTTCCCTATGCAGGGCAATAAGACAAACCTAGTAATTAAGGTTTTTCCTAGTACTTTGGGCTACATACATATATGTAGTTTAAAATGAGGGACAGATTACCCTCAATACTTGCTAATCTCATTGTGTTCCACTGCAGACGAACAATTCACTCTGACTGAGAAAATTCTCATAGCGGTTCAAAGAGCCATTTTAGAGGAGGGATTTCTGTCACAGAAAAACATGTTGTCACAGTTTCCCCTAAGCCTACATTTGAGGTGAATAATAAAGCAAGCAACCCTAATTTACATGACTTAAACCTGCGCTGAGTGCAGTGAGCCTAAATATAAAATTCTAATGATGTAAAGTTTGAATATGATCCTACAACTAGGACACAGGAATTTCTACAGCATCAACAACGCAATTCCATAAACTCCACATATATTAATTGGTTCAGGTGAAATTTACGTCACATCACCATAATTTGTGTTATTTTAGGAATTTCATGTAATGTTTGTTTTGCAAAGTTTACAAAATGATGCTGTAATGCCACTTCATGTAATTATGTTCCATTTGTGGTAAAAAGTTACTGTGAATGAGCTACTCACTGAAAAGTTACCACAACTGCACGGGAACAATAGAAAGCAAGTCACTGTTAAATGCAGGGCTTTGGTTTAAATGCGTCCTCACAACAAATTGGTGCAAAGACACATTTCACACTAAAATACAGCACAAAATGACGGATTTGTATTACGCATTATTACGCACAATTTCATATATGTTTCACTATATATCAGCCATACATGAATATAAGAGCGTGATCTATACAGGCAGCTCTGCACAACAATTGGAACAAGCAGAAATACACCACAAATTGCACTGCGGAGCTAGAAGATGTTAACTTCAAAATACTTTGTCATCATTAACATTTTAGATGAGTCCACTGAACTAAAAGCTCAAATCAATGTCCTCCTAGTTGCCCTTCAAAAATCATATTCATCAATTTCCACACTTATAGTGAGAGATTTGGGTTTATGTGTATAAGGGTTGGATTTATGTGTATAAGGGTATATTGTAAATTTGCCACATTGACACCTAAATGGACTCAGATGTTCAAAAGACAAATCAATAAAGGGAAAACAGCTTTGGGAAAGGTGTCTGCAAACCGTGAAGGTCACTACCATAACTTAGAAAAGAAGATCGCCTCCTATTAGGACGAGGCAGTGTTACCTAAAGTGCGGTGTGCAGGGTTAACACAATTTCACTGTTTGATTCCTGATCTAGGTGCCTATGAGTGGGGCCACAAAAGACTACCTCTGCTGGAACAGTTGTAAAAGACTTGCAGTGCCTAGTAGCATTGGGAACGGTTCATAACTTTCATTCAGACAATTGTACTGCTTTTGCTGCAAAGGCTTTTCTGAATGTTATGTCTGCCCTGGAAATATGACTGCTATTCTTGCATCCTTGCTCTCTGGTATTTACTGGTGCGGATGAGTGAGCCAATGGAACGTTAAAGCATGGCTTGGGTGCCATGGATTTGAACTCAGGATTGTTGTAGGGTCACAATCCCTAAAGGGATCAGCAAGCATTAAATAATGTACCCAGAGGAATACTAAGTGGCCAAACGCCATACGAAATGCTCTTTGATACCCCCTCTTTGGAAGAAACAAGAGAGTTAAAATTTGATTTGTCTGATACTTTCTCACTCTTGCATTTGTTGCAGAGCATCCAAGAACTGAGAGAAAAAATTTCAATTATGAAAGACTCTGACTCCACTGAAGGAGAAGCTGCTGTTGATGAGGGGGCTCCCAATGGTGGGAGAGATAGTTCAAGAACAGATTCCCGATAGGCAAGACAGCGGACCATTTCTACAGACCACCTGTTTCAGTTCTTGAGATGCAAGTAAAATGCACTATAATCCTGCCACCACTGGCTGGTGTAAGGAAAAGCAAGGTGTTGTTTGACCAAATAAAGAAACGCCATGAGACCACATCTGTTCAGCAGCCCACCGCTTTTGCCACATTGTCTCCAGATTAGTCCAATACATCCTCTCCCTATTCTGGAGTTGCCCAAGGAAGAAGACACAAATGCATGCAGCAATTAAGTAATTAAGACGACTTTGGGGCTAATCAAAGCCCACTCCTTAGGGTTTCTGGAAACTCATCAGACCCTGTCTGCAACTGGGATAACAATACACCACTCTTGGGCCCCACGAATTGCTGGTACAGAAGACTGTTATGACTAAACCTGCAAAGTTACTCAGGGATTCATGGCAACTTATGTAAAGAGTAACCAATACAACAAATCTTTTCACAATCATTCAACTATCAATTTTCTCTTTAAGCCTTGAGAAAGTCCATAGGATGAAACATGTGATGGCTGCCAGAAGTTGTTTGTAACTACGCAAATGTATCTTAGAGGAACAATAACACTGACTTTCTAAAGAAAAGATTAAGAATGCAGTTTAAAAATATAGGGGCATATTTACAACAACTTGCGATAAAAATCGCTTAGCGCGCTTAGCGCTATTTTTTTTATCGCCGGCTATCGCTGGATTTCAACGCCGAGATAGCGCATTATTATCAATGCTTATCTCCGAGGCGATATGAAATCCAGCAATAGCGGCGAAAAGCGCCAATATCGCTTGAAAACCAGAGATAAATTGTGGGAGATAATGAAATCCTTGCTGATACGCTCCTGTGACCTTAACCCTGCAATCCACCTCCCATTATGTAGATGGCTTAGTCAACTTTTAAGCAGGTGTTAAAATCCTGCGATAAGGGGGCTTAGCGCGATTATTCTTGTCGCTAAGCGGGTCTGCTGCAGGCTTGTAAATACCGCGAAGCCTTGTTAACGACTATTTCCATGTAGTTTTGCTCCGGAACGCCTACTTTGCATGTCATTAGCGATGGCATGCAGGGCGATAAAAAATGGGAGCAAACTCACGGAAACTAGCGCTAACAAGGCTTAGCGCGAGCTTGTTAATAGTGCGATGTGAATATCGCCGCTTTTCTGGCTTTTAAAGCCAGAAAAGCGGCGATATGGCCCTTGAGAATATGCCCCATAGATTTATGGATGTATGCCTTTAATGTAAATGACACTACTTATTAACTATTTAATGTGTGTTCCAGGTTCGCTTGTGACATTGTCCCAAGGAGAGTAAAGCTGAGTTGAAATTATTGGTCCCATCTCAGGGACTAATGAGCTTGCTGTGTGTTCATTTACACTCATACTTAAGTATTGAGCTGAATGTAGTGCAAGCAAAATCTTCAATTGAAACTGCTGCACATTGACTACTCTTGCTACAACTGCAACTTTATGCGCACCAGTCAAAAAATCTACTTCAATTTGAATGATAGAGACTTCAATAAATTGCATTCACTAGAAGTGAGTCCGATCTAGATCCTGAAACAGGAGCTGTTTTTATTCTGTCTCTTCCTAAAACACAAGAAATGTCAATCTCTACAATTAGCCTGCAGATGGATTCTTACCTATCCATCATGGTCATACTTTTCGGTCTTTGCCAAATATCATAATTTATTTTGTGGCTTAGCATATTGATTATTATTTTTCTTCCTGAAAGCTTTACACCATCTACCATCATTACACCAGGCTTTCCATTATACAATAGGTAAAATAGGCTTTATGCTGTCAACATCACTGTCTATACACTCTCTGATCGATATATTTGGAAGAGGGTGTCACATCAAGTACAGGAACTTACAGAAATTATTCAAGCTCTTTACATTTTAAGAATTACTTTGGATGACCTTGTCACATCAGGGTTTTTTGCAAGGTCATGGGAAATGAGCACGATTAAACACCTGATGTCTAATATAAGTTTCTATGTTTCATTGGACAATGAAAATCATATCTTGACACAGACAACCATCAAGTGCTCTTCTGCTTTCATCATTAAGGACATCCCTACATTCATCGATCACCTAGCCAAAGGGAAGTTCATAAATTTATTCGGTGGGAGAATTGTGGCACACAAACAATTAACGGTCTGAAGACCTTTAGAAATAGCTTTCCCAAATTTAACAGTGGTGAGAGATATGATAAATCTGCTCTTAGTATACACATGAACTTAAAAGGTTAAAAAAAAAGTTGATCACTCGCACTAGGAGTATATATTCAACATTATTTTTAGAATCACAGGATTACACATATTGGAAGGAGAATGTTAATGAGGAGAGTGTGTAGGAAACTGCATTTTGGTAAATTCAGGGGACTTTAATAAAGTCACAAAAAGAAAGTTCCAATCATGCACTTCTTTTTTTCTTAATTACCACACTAAACCATTGAATTGTGCTATCCGGGTGCACTCTCTGTTCATAAGTGCAGATCAATGAAAGCCAAAGACATTCGTTATATAGCAAGATAGACCCGCAGATGCACTGCTATAACAGCTAAAAGCTGACTGATTATTTTTTTATTAAACCATCGTTATATTTTGCAAAATTATTTATTGAATACGTATAATTGGTGTCTTCTGTTTTAAACACCAACTTAGTATCATAGTGAGATTGTTTCTCTTATTTCACATTGATCATCTCTAAATGCATCTCTGAACCTTGTCAAAATATTACCAGCAGCCACATACATTTCGGACATGTGAGCCTCATGTTTCTTTCATTCTCTCCTATTATACTTCATTAAGCAATGGAAGCTATGTGATTTGGAGGAACAAGTGTAGCTGTGGGTTCATCCAAGGTTACACATATCTCTGGACTGGTCAGAAAAAAATTGAAAAGAGACTGAACTACAATCTATTCCGCTGGTAAAGGTTTTTGATAGTATTCATGGCTGAAAATGTATATAATAAATGCACGTCTTGGTAAACTAAATCAGCTTTTTGTACTTTTAGCACAAAAAAAGTACTGTTGATATCTGCAGTGGAAACATTTGCTCTTCACCCATCCCATTTTGCCTTTGACATACAACTGCTTTTGTACATTCAGTTTCTGACTGAAGTTGCTGGAATGCTTCACATTGTTCTCCATGCCTCGACCATAACTGGCATTGTATATGCTTTGAACAATATTGGTTCTGGCTTAAAGTCTGGTTTAAAATCTATTTTTAAAACTATTCCTGCCTTTTTGCTTCTCTGTTTTCAAACTTGTTTTGTGGAATATCATCAATTCTTATCATGAGGTGCATTTGCTTAATTTTATTTTACTAAAATAGCAACACCCTAGCCATCTGAACAGCAAAGTTGTCAAGCTATTGCTTTCTATCTGGGAGGATATCTGCTTTCCAACCTGATAGCACAGTGAACTTTATGCTTTCATAAATTTTGACCTTTTTGCATAAGACCTATGTTTCAGTGTTTGAACTGTTTTCAGACTGTCATCTTGAACATTCCTCTGGAACAACAAGCTGTGCTTCCTGTCCATTGCTGTGAATTAATGTGACCAATCCAAAAGCATCAGCTGTTTTGCAATATAATGCAATTTTACATCATCAAAGCTGCTTCTTTTGCTTATGCTGATATGTGCTGCAACCAATGTTTGTGGGACTTCCACTCTTATCATTCTTGGATTTGTCTGGTGTCATCTCGTGAATCAGTTCAATAATTGCAGCTATACCTTTGATTCCTCCCTTGATGCCACATCTGATGTCTTAGGGGCACATGCATCAAAAAACGATTTTGCGATTCCTTAATAGCGATTATTAAGAAATCGCTATTACGGGATCGCAAAAGTGAATGCATCAAAACATTCTCTATATTTTAGAGAATCGGTAAAATTCGCTATTTCCAATAGCGAGTCCGCTATTACCGAATCGGTAATAGCGAATTCGCAATTACAGATTCGCTAATAGCGATTTACCCATATTGCTGCATTGGGATGACATCACAACCAGGAAGTGAACCAGTGAATGCACACACCTGTTCACAGAGAGAGTCAGAGGAGGAGGCAGACTGGTGGAGCTGAGCAGGAAGAAGCTGTGTTTGGAGCAGAAGCAGTGAGAAAACAACAGCATGGCCACAGAAAAAGGGAAAAAGAAAGGAGAATGCAGGAAAAGAAAGCTCAAAATCAGTGAGAAAGAACTGGAAATCCTCATTGAGGAAGTGGTTTTGAGCCACGATAAGCTTTTTGGTAAACTCTCCCTGCAGGTTGCAGAGTCAGTCAAACGAAAAATTTGGCTGGCAATCCAAGCTAAGGTCAATGCTGTGGGGGTAACACAGCGTGCAATCTCAGACCTGCCCAAGGTCTGGTACGACCTGCGCAGCCGAGCTAAAGAGAGGGTGGCTGAAAGGCTAGCAGCTGCAAAGAAAACTGGAGGGGGACCTTCTTCCGAACGTCCAAACACACCCCTGGAGGACATGGTGGAAACCACACTGCAGCCAGAGGCAGTCGTCGGGATAACACAGATTGACACCTCTGAACAGGCGGGTACCTCCCAAGGTAAGAGCACTGCTAAATATTTTTCAATGTTAAATGTAACTAAAATAGCCCAAATGCATACCCTGCGTAGTGTAGCACACCTGAGTCCAGGCCACATTTTACCTGCAACACCCAAATGCATTGTGGGAGTTGTATACAGACAAATGTAAGGGCAAGGCAAGGAGGGACCAAAACAGCTTTAGTGCAGCAGAGTACAGCAAGGAAGTGACTAAAGTAGACTTTGTCCATAACATAAGTAAATTTATTAGACATGTGCATGTGCTATGTCACAAACATGTGCACCAAAAAAATAACTGAACTTGCACTGTTTAAAATCACAGATGCAGCAGTGCAGGAGAGTGACGTGGCTGATGTCCACGAGTCAGAGGGACCAGTGGAACAGTCTGAGGAGGAACCAGAAGTGCCAGCATCCTCACCCATACCTGCTCCCACTCGACGCAGGCGAATAGTCCCACCTCTGCCTGCTTCGGACAGTGATGAAGAGAGGCACACAGGAACTCCCACACAGCAGGTTGGCAACACACCACCAATACCAACAGAGGTACCAATGCGGCGCAGGCCCATCCATTTCCGCAGGCGAAGGCCCAGGGCAATCCTGACGTCTGCAGAGGACAATGGGGCAGCTGCCTGGAGTGGGCTGGAGGGCAAGATGCTGAGGGTCCAGCGTCTGCAAGGAAGGAACATGAGGATTATGCAGGGCCAACTGGGGACAATGGCAACACACATGGGGGACATACGTGACTGCCTGAGAGAGCTCACCACTGCTGTAGTCGAAGGGCACAGGGCAAACACGGAAAACCTAGCCAGTGTGCAACAGCTATGCACGACTTGTGCAGGGTCATCCAGGGTGAGCATGCCTCCCATGGTAGGAGGCATCCTAATTTGATGGGGCGCCTGGACGGATACACCAGGGCAATCAATAGGCTGAGCACAACTACAGCTCAGCTTTCCCGTCGTGCTGTCAGCATGCAAGTGGAGATGAGCCACTGCTGCGGGGATGTGGCCAGGGGCCTCATCCAGGTCACTAATGCAGTGGAACAACTCCAGACTGCTGCAGCAGGTGGCACCAACGTACTTGCAGGGGGGGATAGTGAGGAGGCCTCCAGCCTCAGTAGCCTACTGGCACCTGTCACAAATTCCAGGAGGCGCAGTACCAGGAGCAACACTGGCACAGAAGGCTCAATTAGGGATGTGGCTGAGCCTACTGAGAGGCCCACGGGAATGCGTGGCCGGAAAAAGTAGTGACCTGGACAGGTACTATGCTGGTGAGGTAGCCAGCAGCATGTACTGACGTGTAAGTGCCAAGGCAATGTCATTTAATTGTCTGTATTCACACTACACTTTTCTGCACCTGGTATGTGTGCATTAACACTACCACATTATTGTTACAATAAACCGTTGAGCACCTACTGCGTTGTCTCATGATTACCCACCTTAGAAATAATGTTGAGTGATTTCTGCATGCCTCCGTCTCCCCTCTGCTGCATTTGGACCACCTGCCGCTTGTGGTGGTTGTCTTGGCTGGATGTCTACCTCTGGCTCGCTGTCAGAGTCTTCCAGAGCCTCTATTTGTGGCTATGTTGTGCAACATGGCAGATGTGGCGACTATTTTGCAGCAAGTCTCCGGCCTATACTGTAATGCACCCCCAGTTTTGTGGAGGCAGCAAAACCAAGATTTTAGTAGCCCAAATGTCCTCTCAATCACGTTGTGTGTGGAGATGTGTGCCTCATTGTATCGCTGCTCACTTGGTGTAGTAGGATTTAGATATGAAGTCATGATGAATGAGCGCACAGTGTATGCGCTATCACCTACAGGATGTACATAAGAAAATACATTAGTCAATGCAATGTGTCACCATGGCAGACAGGTGTGCAAGTCAGTATTACATCTGTTTACCAAGCAAATATCCTTCTCCAAATTCACCAGCATATAGACGTCTGTGTATGCCACTATGTCTGAAGATATAGGAGTCATGTGCACTGCCAGGGTAACTAGCCACAATGTCTGTGATTATATTTTTAGAATTGCAGATAACTTGTATGTTCAACGAATGGTAAGATTTCCGGTTTCGGTAAATATACTCATTCCCTGAGGGGGGACAAATGGCTACATGCGTCCCATCAATGCAACCTATGACATGTGGAAAATGGGCAACAAGATAAAAATCTGATTTAGTTTGCAGCAATTCCTGTGGTGTTGTGGGGAACCTAATGTGGTGGTGTATACTCTGCAACATGGCAGCAAGGAATGCATTGAAAAATCTGGAAAGGGCACTTTGGGAGACACCTCCAGCAGCAGCAATTACTCCCTGGAAGCTCCCTAAAGCTAGGAGGTGCAGAAAACAGAGGACCTGCACATGAGTGCGGATGGCATGTGTCCTGCGAGTCTGACGCTGCAGTATTGGATCCAATTCAGCTATGAGCTCATAGATTGTGTCAGCATTCAGCCTATATTTATCATAAATCTCTACCTCCGCCTGCCCTAGCAAAGTAACGCGCAGTCTGAATATGTGCTCCTGTATCCTCCTTCTTCTCTGTGCTGCTGCTCTTAGCCTCATCCTCCTCGCCATCACGTAGAGCGCTGCCATTGTGTAACATTCTCATGCCTTCTGGGACTGTTTATGTAGTTTGCTGATGATTAGCACCTGATTTGTTCAATTTGAAATTGTTACCACCTGATAGAATGTGTTCTTATTTAAGAAATGCTAGTTGCAAATTTTTGTGGAATCGCAATTTGTGATTTTTTCATGCATAGGTTTTGCGAATCTCTAATTGCGAATTTTTTGCAAGATTGTTTGCGATTCAGCTATTTTGCTTCATGCATTGCATTAGGCTATTTTGCGATTGCAAACGGCCTTTTTTTGCGATTCGCAACGTTTGCGATCGCAAAATAGCTTGATGCATGTGCCCCTTAGTCACCTGTCTCTGATGCAGATTCACTCTTCAGTTGCATCCTGGCATTACCATCATCTACAGTTAGTAAGTACTAATGTAACTAGTTTCAATATCTCTAGCTTTTCAAAAGGCAAGAATGATATTGGTAAATGTTTTTACCTCTAGCTAGGGATTCTCTCTTTAACAGTGCTGATTTGTAAGCATTACTTTCTAATGGGTCATCAATTTCACAATTAAATGAGCTCAGTAAATCATTAGAAAAGCCATCAGTAACTGCCGCTGTTTGCCTATATAGTCATTGTTAGCTAGGCTTTTTTGCCATTTAATCCCTTTTGAATTCATTTTTGTTTTTGTACCATGCTGTATAGTTAACCCCTTAACTGCTGGGCCTCCCCCCCATCCCCTCCCACCCCTGCATAATGAGCCCTGTTTTTTGGCTATTTGGGGTAGTTTGCATTTAGGTATGCATAACCTTTTTTCCATATAAGATTTCCATGCCAAATTTGCATTCTTTTTTTCCAACATCCTGGGTTTGTGCATTTCTCTGGAGGGAACTGAGAAAATAGGCAAAATATAGCTACATTTTGAGTTTTTTAGGAAAAGTAGGGGAAAAGTGCTCAGGATAGAAGTGTCTGTTTTTTTTCCCCTAAACATTGCATCAATGAACAGTTTGCTGTGCTAATGGCACTATCTTCCCAGCTTTCAGGAACATGCAGAGATGAATTAAAAAACCTAATTTATTACCACAGTTATGGCATTTTTTAAGAGGTAGCCAATTTTTCCTATATTTTGATCTCTCAATCTACTTCCAGTTTTTGGTGGAAAACAGGGTAAAACACATAGGTGATCTAGGACAGCCATAGATTTCTGAAAGTAGACAAAATTCCAAATTCCACATTCAGCAGATAGTCATATGTGTGGATCACTCAAGTGTTTCTCACAGAAATTAACTGTTAAAATAAAGAAATATTAAAAATTAGTAGGAAAAAACGGCCGTTTGTGACAATGTTTTTATCTGTATAGACTAATTTGAATGGTTAAATGTGTAGAGTGAAAAATGGTTATCAAGGTAACCTACGTATTTCTGAAATTGGCACAAGATATGGAGTTTAGGATCAGTTGTTAATTGTACATCTCTTAATTTGTTGTCACCCGGACTAGCATATGATTTTTAAAAATGTCTTCTTTCCTACGCTCTGGCTCATATTTGGAAGGCACAAATACAGCAAAATCCAATTGGTAATAACAAATATTCTACTATTCTAAGATCCCCAATGTCTTCTGATAAAAATGGTTCATCACTGGTGTGTGTAGGCCTAGTGACCTTGCCAGGAAATGGAGCAAAACATAACATGGACACATCACATTTTTTCACTTAAAACTGACCCTTTTTTTGTAAGGTTGGTAGCTGCGTAATGTGGGCCCTAGCTCAGCCGGCACCTAGGGAAACCTTGCAAACCTGAACATTGTTTAAAACTAGAGACCTGGCGTAATCGATGATTGGGTGGCTCTCACCAGTTTCTTTACCCATAATCCCTTGCAAACCTCAAAAGTTGCCTAAAAACACATTTTCCTCACATTTCCGTAATAGGAAGTTCTGGAATCTGCAGGAAGCCACAAACTTCCTTACACTCAACATTTGCCCAATGTCTAGGCCTGGGCATAGTTTGCGGAGTTTTGCTACGCGGAACTCCGCGAAGTTACAAAAAAACTCAGCGGAGTTCCGCAAGTCACGGAGTGCAGTGCGAACTGCCGTTCGCGCTGGTCTTCCTGCCTCTCGGATAGAAGTTCTACCTGAGCCGCAGCTCGCGCTCACGAACTTACCGTTTGCGATCGCGAGTAGGGAAAAAACTCCACTGCACAACGCGAAGTGGAGTTTTCTGCACTCCGCAAACTCCGCGAATGGAGCAGAGTTCACCGCCCAGGCCTAATAAAAATAGTACCTCGCTTGTGTGTGGAGGCCTAGTGCACAAACAGGAAACAACCCAAACCGCAACATGGACATATCACATTTTTCCACTCAAAACTGACCCTTTTTTTGTAAGGTGGATAGCTGTGGATTGTGGGCCCTAGCTGAGCCGGCACCTGTGGAAACAACTAAACACATAGGGGAATGGAGGGTGGGGTGACTTGTATGGCTCTCACCAGGATTTTGTACCCATAATCCCTTGCAAACCTTAAATGTTGACAAAAAAAACAAATGTTCCTTGTATTTCTATGATGGAAAGTTCTGGAATCTATGGGGAGCCACAGACTTTCTTCTTCCCAGCATTCCCCAAGTCTCCGGATAAAAATGGTAATTCAATTGGGGGGGCGCCAGATAGCCGGCACGCAAGATGGCCTCACTCTCTTGAGGCTCCGGCAGTCCAGGGACAATATCAGCCATCATCCTGCAGCATGAGCCGTAACCTGAGCCCTTGGCAGAGGCTGAACCCCATCCACCTTCTTTGGTGTGTGGGGCAAGTTCTCGCCAGGGGCGTACAACTGGATCGCATGAGTTAACGTCATGGTGGAGGATCCCAGGACCAGCGATCCAACTCATCGCGAGGCCTGCATATCAGGCACAGAGGTCCGTTCACATTTCAGCAGCGGAGCTGCCTGTGGTGGACATTGATGCTTGGACCATGTGTCAGCTGGGGGGTGGTAGGCTGCCCCCCCAAGCACGAAGCAGCTGAGGCACCTGAGTTGTGTGCAGCCTGTGGAGCGGACTACCATTATGGCTAGAGCCGTGCACTGCTAGGGACTGCTGTGAGAGGCTGCGCACATGCGATGAGTCTTTTTGGGCTGCATGGCCTCGTGCTTGCCTCCGTCGCCCATATCCAGTGGTTGCACTGAGCCCCAGTGGATGAATGGGCCCAGATAGTTTCCTGGCTCGGCTGGCCTAGGCTAGCACAGGAGCGGGCCGGCTCCCTGAGGAGTGGGGTCTGGACCTAACATGGAGGCAGACTTGCCCTAGCATGAGGGACATCGGGCAGCCCGGCATGTAGTTCTCCTCCTGTGAGCCTTGGTCTGCTTGTGCCCCCCCACACCCGACCTACACATGGGTGCAAGATGGGATCTGAATCTCCTCCATCTCTAATTGCTGCATGCCCTGAACTGTGCCTATTAAACTGCTGCAGGTGGGGTGCCCTCCATCTTGCAGCTAATTGTGCAATACCTGTTGCTGACAGCTCTTCTTCGGACTGCGCATGTAATAGGGCGATGGGTAAATCTGACAGCCGCTAGTCCAAGCTGCACTTCGACTACGGCTGGGCCCAGAGAGTGGTGAAGGCTGGGTCAGAGACTCCTGATGCGGTGGGCCCGTCTTCAGAGGCTCATTCTGACTCGACTGGCATGAAGGCTCTGCTTTTGGCAATGCAACAAAGTCTGAATTCAATTGAATCTAAAACAAAATCCATGAGCACCAGGATGGATGTCATCACTGGCAAATTAGAGAAGCATGATGGGCGCCTTCAGGAGGCCAAGCAGCGCAACTCTACGGTCAAAGATACTGTGTCCACCCGCTGGGACACTCTTCATAATATGGAGATAGTCCTCAAAGTGATAGCAGATAAGGATGATGATTTGGAAGCGCGATTTCACCGCAACAATCTTCGCATTTTAGGAGTGCCTGAATCCACCAATACGGGCTAACTAGAGGACTATGTGTTAATAGCCCTCTTTGGAGCAGACTCCTTCTTGCCTCTCCTCATTGTGGAGCACGCTCATCGCAATCTGTCAGCTCTTTTCTGACTGGGGCCCAGGCGCATCCGATACTTGCCCGTCTCCTAAACTTTCTCGATCATGACACTGCTCTACGAATGGCCCAGAAAAAACACATGCTAAACTTCAATGGCAATAATGTCACTCTTTCCCCAGACTTTACGATTGCGGTCCAGGAGGTTCACTGTAAGTTTATCCCGGTCAAGCAAAATCTCCATCAGACTGCCATCCAATATGCCATGCTTTATCTACCACGTACCGTCCTCCCCAGCCCGGGTACTCCCCAATGACTACGCCACACACAGATCTTAGTATAACATGGCTTTTTCCTTCTGTGTGTAACTGCAAACTCCACATTCTAAATCAGCCTTCATTGCATTCTGCTCTAACACTCACGTCACAACTCTACGGAGCCAAAAGGTTTCCGTCATTGCTAACTCGCAAGACACTACACAGCACACCTTTGAATCTCCGTGCATGGCAAGAATAATTTCTTCACCACTCCGCAGCAAGTCTTGGACTTCTTGAGTAAACACCCTGCCCGTGCCCGTGAGGCGACACACTAAACTGTTTCTTCCTGCACTGTTTCACCATCCACAGACCTGGACTAGAGCTCGGGTCCATGACCTGAGTAATACAACAACATCCTTGTGTCATTACTATGGTTTGATACTACTACTCAGTATCCAATCCCTGCACACTCAGCCTTTCTCCACAACTGACACTTTGCACATCATCCTTGCTTTAAGAGGCTTTATTAATGTCCCAGACACTCTCTTCACAATGATTATGAACCCCGCTGCCTCACTGGCTGTACCCTGCAGGCTACCACTCAGTTTTGCTGTTTGCTTTTTTTCTTCCTTGTAGCAGAACCAATTGATGTGTTGTATTGCACTCCTCTCTTTCAGGGTCTATGGGGTGGCTGTGATAATCTTGCTAATGGGATTGGGCCGTCAGTGTGGCGAGGCTATGTTTTTCTTGAATGTTCATTGTTATGACATAATCTGTGTATCTGCTATCATTCTCCAGTGCTCCAGCCCCATGTCCTATATCCCAGAACACTTTGCTACCTCTTCCTTAGTCAGCCATGACCAGTAGAGCAAGTGACAGTTCTACCCTTCCAAACTTATCCAAACAGTATAGCTGTATCACCTGGAATATTTGTGGTTTAAGACACCCATGCAAGCCCAGGCTTATATAATTTATCCTATCTCGACAGGCACAGTATTCGCATACCCCTGTTGCAGGAAACTCACATGGCCCCTTCCAACTCCCCACCATTTGCCATGAAATCCACTTACTACAGGGTGTTCTCCTCCTACTTCTCATATGCAAGAGGTAAAGTAATTCTTGTTCACAAGGGGGTACCACATATACCACAGGGGTCCCTGAACGATGATCGGGGGAGATATATACTCACATGGGGGAAACTGCTATCGCACATGATCACTATAGTTAACTGCTATGGGCCAAATACTGACAACCCCATCTTTTTTGATTGCCTGTGGGGTAAAATTGCCTCCAAGGGATCTTCCCTATAACTCTGGGGGGGGGCAATCTTAATTGTGTTCTCTCAGAGGTTGGGGACCGCTCACATGTCCCGCCTAGTTATCTCACCATTGCTTCACACCACAGCCATGATAATATGAGGGACCATGATTTATTAGACATATTCCTAGTACATAACCCCCTTGCCAGATGGGGTACCTTTTGCTCAGAGGTGCATGGGAGCTGGTTCCGGTTCGGCTACTGGGTAATTTCAATAGGAGTGAGGCCCTGGGTGCAGGAGATTAAACTACCAGTGCACACTTTTTCTGATCCCTCATCGGTATTACTTACACTGTACATCCCCTCACAAGTCCCTCTTGGTGCTAATTGGCACCTTCACCCCACCCTGCTGCTCAACTTTAAGGAGGAGCTTGCGTAGGAAATCTCGGTATTCTTTAAAAATAATAATGGAAGCACAGCTGGTACAATCTGGGAGGCCTGCAAGGTCACCATAAGAGGGTTGAGTCTCGCTAATGGTGGGATAAGACATGAGAAATGCAACAAGCAGCCACCGCAGAGTCGTGGACTCGGTGTAATAACTCCCATATGCACCCCTGGGGGGGCAGAAAGACTCCTGACATATGCATAAGGGGCGGGGGTATGGACATGCCCTGGCGGCAATTTCCCACTGCTATATGTCGGCAAATGACCGTCAGACGCACCGGGGAAGGAGTGCAGCCGTGGACCATTGACCGACGGACGTGTTTAAATGATAAATTGGGCACAGTGCTTTTGCATAAATTTTATTTATCGATGTGCTTACATTTCTATAGACATGTAGTCACAGTAATTGTTGCCAAATCAATCTGCAGCAAAGGTGTGCACGTTTGGGGGCATATGGGAAACTCATATAGGCACTTAGAGGTTAGAAAGGGAAGGGTTTTACTGTAGACTAGGTTAATCACTCAATGCTTTGATTTAATGAACAACATCTCCCCACAATCTAATATGTTGCAATTGTTTTAAATAAATTGTTTAATTGCCTGTTTAATTGCAACCATTATGTATATTTTTGAAGTAACATCTATTTATATAATCTGCACTAGATTAGGGCATTACATATTAATGACGCCTTTTTAAATATATTGTGTAAGTTTCTTGTGTGTGTTCATCAATTGGGGAAAAATTACTTTTGAACTCCCTGATAAGCAATAAATAATCCTGTAGACTGATTGTTACCCTCGATGCACCATCACCAAATAACAATATATAAAACAGGAGTCATCCGTAAACCGAAAAGGAAAAGTGTACAGTTTATATCTGCAACAGCATCCTGAAGGTCATTTATGAACAAAATCTCATCAATTGTACAACACCATAAAATGTATTGTTATATAAAATAAGTCAATGAATCAGCAATTAGTCCTTATATTTGATCAAATATATCAAAGAGTCATAAGTACCATCAACATAGATAGGACATAATTAGTGTTCAATGTGCAAAGTTAACACACAATGATGACATCAAAAGCAGGAAATAAGTTTCCAGAAAAATGAAAAGCACAGTGGTTGCTAGAAGAGAAGTACTGGACCTACCATCCACCTCCGTCCTTTAAAATTGCGAGCCAGGAAGGTCAGCAAGAGGAGTCTGGATGCAAAAGAAATCATAAATTCGCTAACCAAGAGAATGAACTCCTGGCAGAAGAATGAGTGACCAGCTGTTTGGTAAAGTCTCGTCAATAGTTCTTGAAACTACCAAATACAGGTTCCTGACAAGAATTCAGAAGCAAAATTAAAGCTGTAAGTGTGAAGTATCCTAGAAATTTGGAAAGGTTTGTGTGACTTTCACACCAGAGCCAAGGAAAAGGTTGAAAGTCTGAGGAAGGAAGCTGCTTGAACTGGAGGCGGCCATCCACTCATCCACCACTTACACCTTTAGATCAGGTTATTGAGAGTCTTTTGGTCCCAGAGACTGTGCTAGGAATAACAGCTATTAACATGTCAGAACCTTCATAGCCACCTTCAGGATAGATGTATAAAATGAGCTAGGATATGATAATTAATTCATGAGATATATATTAGTGTTTTAAGTCCTCATTTATGTGCTTATAGCATGGAATTTGACTCTGTTAAAGTCGAATTGTCCAAGTCAATATTTTTTCTACATGGCGAAATGAAAATCGTGTGCTGTGGTATGAACATAGTACCTATTGTATACAATACTGGCCTGTTAAACCCTAACACTAATACAAGAAATTGTTTCTTCTGACCATATTCCAAGTGTGTCTGTATAATAAGCTCCTGATTATTATTATTGTAAAGCAAAACTTTTACAAACAAAAACATACATTGGAAGTAGTATACATTGTGTATATTTTCATATGTGCATTATAAAAGATATCAACATTACAAGTGCCGATCACAATACACTGGTTAGTACTGCCTTCATGCGTCCCACTAAGTGATAACAGATGTCATGAAGATAATGTGCATTTTGCTTAAATTAGGCAAATCAATGTCATTTAAATCACTCGTTTTTATAGAAACATTAGGAAGCTAAATTTTTCAAAAGAGCATGTTTTCTTCCTTTCACAACGGATACTCTTCAAAGTCTAATAGAGGCCAATGAGGAAGATGTTCAGGGTGATTTGAAGGATCAACCCATTGCCAGCATTGATGTTCCAAGTCCAGCAGACTATACAAGTCCTGTAAGAGTCCATCAAAGAAGAGTGCCTCAGAAGAGACGATGTACAGCAGATGTGGATTCACCGCGACAATGTACATCAACTCTCTACATCCAAAGACTCAGAAGGCAAAGAATGACACCTTTGAGGCCCCGGGCAACTGTATCACTGGATGTGCCAGGGCTAACACCCTTAAGAGGAAAATTTCAGCGAGCAATACATTTTGGAGGTACAAAATAAACAATCGGATGCTATACAGGAGATTGGCACAAGCATGGATGAAGGCTTGTCGTCCATTAAAAATAGCATTGAAAATTTGACTGATGGCATTAAATCATTATGTGGGGCAATTCATGAGGAGACTCTCCAACAAAACGAAAGATATTTATTTTGTTCTACGTATGGAAAATTATGGAAAAAATGTTGAAAAAGTGGCTACTGATACTGGGGTTCTTAGCAGAAGAATAATACATATTCAGCAGGAAATAACAGTGTAGCAGGGATGTAGCAAAGAATTTGTGCCAGGATATATATCATCACAGGAATTGCTATAGACTATGAAAGGACATACCTGTGGTCAGGCAACCCTTGCTCATGAAGTGAGGAGGCATCTAGTCTGAGGTCATACAATGTAGGCATGCTAGGAGTTAGGCTCCTGAAACAGAAGGTGATCTGTCGGGAGACAAACAATGACAGGCCTACTTCATGTAAGTCAGAAAAGAGGCATTACATTATTTACTGTGAAAACGAAAATTACACCTTTAATTGGGATACAATTTAAATATAAAAAGTACATTGGTTAACACATTTGATGTAGGTTATATTTCTTATTTTTCCTTGTGAATAACATGGAAAAAATGCATACTCATCAACATTTTTTTCTCACTCAATATTTATGTATATGGCAATACATGTAATCACCTTATAAATAGTTTCTGGTAATGCATGTACAGCAATCCGTTCCTTCTGCAGCCCGCATGCCATCTTAAAGTTGGTGTGGCAGTTCTTACTCATCATCTGGACTATCATCATTTGGGTATATTGGGAGACCCTCTCTGATCACAACATAGTGCAACATAGCACAAACCGCAACAGTTTTGCATGCAACATCAGTTGTATATTGTAGAGCTGCACCATCTTTATGACAACATCTTAATCAAGCCTTCAGAAGTCCAAAAGTACGCTCTATTACTGTTCTAATACACCTGTGAGCAATGCTATATCTTCTTTCCCTGGGTTTACAGGCATTCTGGTATGGTGTCATAATCCATGTGTGCAGAGCATGTGCATCGTCACCTACAACACCCATAATATTACAGTCAAATTCCTTACAAACATACATTTACTTACATTAGTTCATCATTATGAATAATAACTAAAAAGTAGTCAACTTCAAAGTCTCCTCTAGACGACGGTTGTATAGGCCAGAGTGCTTGAAAATGTAGGAATCATATGTAGAGCCTGAAAACATAGCTACAAGATCAATTATTAAACAGCCTGCATTTCATACAATTTAAAAATATTTAAAGGATGATGGCTTTTGCTATTCCTGTATAGATATGCTGTTGCACTTGGTGGACAAATTAAAATATGAGTACCATCTACACAGCCTATATAATATGTGGAAAGTTAGGAACTGTAAAAACCTCCACCACGGTTTACTGCAATTCTTGATTAATGTTAGGAAATGCAATGTGTGGGTTTAGGTTAAGCAGAATTGCATCTAGGAACATATCAAAAAATGAGCTCTGAGAAACACCCTCTGCTGTAGCAATCACACCCTGAGAGCAGCCTGACACTAAAATGTGAAGGGTGCAAAGAACTTATACATGTGTGGGAATAGTGTGTTTTATTGGTATATGGCAGAATGGTAGAGTTATCTCAGTGCGACTTAGCCTTGCCTGCTATAACCATGATGCACGTATCTTTGTCAACTGTTTGTTTTTATGACATGGATTTGCAATTTTATTGCTTTTGTTTTTATGTGCTTTTATGGCTACTTCTTGTATTCGAAATAAGTGAAATTGAATTGGGAATAGATACATTTCGGTGTGTGCCCTTGTAGAACACTGGGACCAAATCTGCAATTAGATCCAAAATAACATCACTGATCAGCCCATACGTGTCATACATCTCACCCTCAGCCTGCTGAAATAATCTTAATCTAACTCGAAGAATGTGCTCCTCCTGCCTTTGTGGTCTCCTCTGCTGTTCTGGAGCAAAAACCCTTATTCTCCTTGCCACAGCAGCACACAGAGCAGTCATTGTGAAAAGGATATCGACCTCTACTCTTATACTTTGCATCTTATTATCACCTGGTCCATCCTAATGCTAATATGCATATACAAAATGCTGTTTATGTGACTGCAACATTCGAACACTTTATACATACATTTTAAGAAATGCAAATAGGAACTCGCTAAACTGTATTCGCTATTACAGTCGCAAAAATAGCGAGCCGTAACCATATGGTTCACTTCGCTATTTTGTCACAAATGTGCACTATAAACCCATTCATACATTTGAAACATGTTTTTGTGATTCCAAACCATTCTGCAAACGATTGCAAACACTTCGTATGTCTGGCGCAGAGTGTGTGAAAACATTCACTGTACATTTGAAGCAATTTACCCTGTGTCGTTATTTGTTTTGCTTCCACACGTCTGCTACTTTAATGTGTTATTAAACATCCAACATAAAATATTTGAACAAAAATATGAATATAATGTTGCCCTTTAGTATGAGGGCAATATAGCATAAAAGTGTAGGTTTTTAAAACGTGGTGCTATGTGAGGCTGAGTTTTCCATTGCGATTGCCTTCCAAACAATGAGTGAAACTCCAATGCAATTGCAAATTGGTGGATTGCAATGTAACACTTCAAGTTAGTTACAAGGTCGCCTATATTAATTTGATGTCTGTGCAGAAATGACAATACGAACAGGCTGGAGATGAGCAAACGACGCATACCCTGTGCAGCCCACTACTCCCACCTGCTCAGGAAAAGCATTGAATTTTTCCATCATTTTCACAAATGTTTCTGGCAATTGTTGTCAGGGGTAAATAAAAGAAACAATAGTTTCTACATTTTTAGTAGATTTAGAACACCCTGGTATATTCCAGGCAAATTAATAGTACTAAAGAGAGAAGCTCAACACATCTCTTCTTGAATGTGGCACAGTCAGCCAGTGGGAGCAACTGGTGAAAGCAGATATTTAACAAGACATCATCTAATTTCAGTCTTCATGTCATTTCGTGCTATGGTAACCATAGGACTGCAGCTAGTAGCCAGAAGGAGGCGCATTACAAAGTTTTCAAAATAAACAAGATTATGATATGGCATATTGGGACAAGATGGGCGATATGTAGGAGCACGTCTAAGGAGCTCTGTCAGCTGGGGATCACCTATGGTGTTAATCCCTCATTTACCCCTCCCTCGCCCACCCCATTTTCTCCTCAGTACTTGCAACAAGGACTTACCATTGAAACCGAGGTCCCATGAGCTTCAGATGCAGCAGGGAGCTTCCTATCTGGAAGAAAGGCTCTCCTCACCAGGCTTCTCTCAGTGGAGGGTGGTTCTCTCTGTGTCTCTGTGGTTGCCCCATCCATCAGGATGCCTCTTTCTCTAATGGACAAGACGGCCTGTGCTGCCTCGTGGAGCAGTCGACCCTCTGGAGCACTCGGCACACTCAAGTCAGCCACCTTCACGGAGTCCAGCCGTGGTGGATGAGTGTTACCTCCCCCCTGTACCCGAGGCTATGTGCAGGCCTGCTCTGTTGGACTTTGCTCTGGTCTGCATCCCTACGGCCATAGGGATCCCTGCCGTCAATCCTACCTATTTGGTTTGTTTTGCTGTGGTGAGGGAGACCACGCATGGCGGAGCTGCAAGATGAGGTTCGATGGCTCCTGGGTTGCCATGATCGGCAGTGAAGTCTCCGCCAGGACTCTGCTGCAGCCACAACTGTAGGTGCCAGCGTGGTGGAATGAAAGGAGTTAGGAGCATCGCACTAAGATGGCGGAAGAGTGAACAGAGCAACGGGCTGCCCTGTGCTGTGAGCGCTGCATAAAGCGAGCCCTGTTTAATAACAGCATGCTTCAGCTGCAGTCTAAGGGCTCAGCAATAATATTATTGGGGCGCTCATCAGTATGGTTGAGCTCCTGTGGTTCCTCCCCTGCTTAACTCGCTGACTAGGTGTTTGACCAGTCTTGTGCTGAGCCTTGCTTTTGACTCAGTGGCCTTCAGGAGAATCTTGGAGCCCTGACGCCACCTTGAGAAGTTCTAAAAGAGTGGCCGGCGTCACTGCGAGCCACTCCTGGGCCCCCAGTAGGCTACAGGCTGCCTGCCAGGAGATGGGAAGACAGCCCACTTCCTCCTTCCAAATTTAGGGATATCCAGCCCTCAGGCCAATGGAGGAACTCACCTGCCAGGGGTGAGTCTCTCTTTGCCTTTTAACCTTATTCCCACCTCGGCCATCCCTGCCCACAGGAACCTTGCTGGTATAAATCTCAGCCAGGGAATAGGGGGTGGAACTGACTAACCCTGACTTTCAGTGGCTGAAAACCTACCAGCCCTGAGTTTCAGTGGCTGAAAACTTGTATCAGGACATCTTGTGGCTTTCTGCTCTGAGGACAGGCTAGATGGGTGTGCTGCTGCCCCCTCTACCAGTGACTTTTACCCCTCCACCATCCACCTACTTTTAAGAGGTGTGGAGTTGAGAATTTTAGTTGTCAGGGCAACCATCTTGTTTGTTGTTCCTATCTCCCCTCCAACAGCGCCATGTTGGCATAGACATAGAAATATGTAGGGTGGTTATAGTATCTGCAGCAGATCATAGACAATGAAGTACGACTACTGCCAATTTAAATTTAGACAAAGATAGAGGACTGGTGAAAAGAGAACTTACTTCAGGTCAGGATATAGACACAAAATCTATCTGGATTCTACTCCAAAGCACTGTCTACAAAGTGGTCCAGAGCCAAACCTCAAAGCCTCAGCGAGAAAACAATTTTGCGTGCTGTCCTTTATTTTTGCCTATCCCATATGGGCACCCCTGAATTATGCGTCTTTGCTTCCTTTTACTTCTGCATACTGCCACTGCCTTTGAGCCACTCTCACCTCCTTCACCCTCACCCCTACCACATCCGCACTACCTTACAACAATGTCTAATAAGCGGGTAAAAGCTGGAGCCAACTATTACAAGATTATTTACGCACCTAGCCTTTTCAAAGCCTCGGAAAAAAAAGTTAAAAAACAACACCCTTGAACAATTTCCTGACACCCTTTTTGTCAATCAGTACCACAGCGGCCGGTACAGGAGGCTCAAAATAGATCTCATTTTCTTCATCCACAACATCTAATTTTTGATTACCATCTTCCACAACTCACTTAACGTGACATCCGCCTCCAGAATCCAACACGGCTGCCAGCTGAAAGTGTCCACTTCAGTCTGATTCAATGGATCAATCACTATTTCCTTAAACAACAACAGTAAGGTCCTGATTCAAGCTAAAGACTTCTATCTCTCTCTATTTGACCACCTATTTCCATCCCTGCTCACTCCCCCTGACACTCCGACCCCTCCTCACTAACCAACGGACTCCACCCTTATTACATACTCCACATTCACACTCTACCAGGGTACCAGAAGGTCAATCTCAAAGAGCAACAGGATTCCCCTCTCGCCCTCCCGCTCCCTTCTACCTCCTTAGCCTCCTCTCCTCCCAATCTCTCCAGCCGGGACTTCACCCTCAACACTCCGTCCCAACCATCGGGCAGTTTTCTCATCTCCCACCACGGACCATCAATGGGACCATTGCCTCTCCAGACAACACAAAACAATGCACTATACCCACCATCTTTCTGGTCTGAACCAAACGCCAGCCACTTACAACCCAGGCATTGACCTATTGAATATTATTCCTATCATCACCAAAAGCCCTGACACCGCTTACACCAAAACAATCACCTCAGAGCTGCATTGTATGCTTCATAACAAAAGGCAAGCAGGGCTAATCTTCACTGAGACCTCGCTGAGATCTAGTTCAATGACACTTCTCACACCATTCTCGATCTTCTGCCCACCCTCAATTATTCCACTATCAGGAATGATAGGCTAGGTAGAGTCGAGGAAGGCGTCGCTGCCATCTTCTGAACCTACCTTCAATGCAGGGAACTACCCAGTAGCCCTTTCTCTACACTCAAATGCCTTACTCTGGAACTTCATGAACAGCACAATTCCCGTATCAAGATTACCTCCATTTACCACTCACCAGGTGACAACTCTGCCTTTACCGAGGACTTCATTGACTTTGCAAGTGACCAATTTCCACAAAGCGATAAAATGATCTTTGTTGGAGACTTTAATCTTCACTGGGGTGCCTCAGAGAACTCGACTGCCAACCAGCTTGCCACATTTCTCTCTGGAAATAATCTTTACAACACAACTCTAAACCAACACACTTCAGTGGCTCCATGCTTGGCCTTATTATTTCCAAAGATGACCTGCTCACAGTAGATGCTCCTATATCAGTAGATTGGTCTGACCATTTCCTCATCCCATTCTCACTTCACCTCTCTAATGTTGTAATCTTGGGCCAACCAAAAAGGGAAAATACCTGGTTTTGCAACACAAAGGACATTGACCTCATCACTCGCAGCAACACCGTTAAGAAGGTCTTATCAGACATCAGTCCCAACGCTGACGTCTATGACTTGACTACTCACAGTTTCATCAGTAAATCTGTTGTGATAGACAATGTAGCTCCACTACAAAGCAAGGCCCACACCCTCTGCCCCATGGTTCAATAGGCCCCTCTATGATGAAAGGAAAGATCAAAGAATCCTGGAGAAGAAAAGGAGGCAGTCACCCTCTATCAATAATTTCTCATACCTCTGATATGCACGATCATGTTTTCAGCAACATATCATTAGTGAAAAAGAAAATCACTTCAGAATCCTCCTATAATCTGCCAAGAACATACTAAAGAAACTCTTTGACCTAATCAAAACCAACAGCAACGCCCGTCTTCAACCATCAAATTTGACATCCACCCAGGAAAGCAGAAGGATTTGTACAATACTTCAATGCAAAAGTTAAATTGTTCCTTGATCGTGATACACAACCAACCCCACATGATGTATGCAAATCCAAAGGCTCCTGGCACAGTTTTAATGTTATGACTGAAGATGCCATCCTCAAGAACATCTTGAAAACCAAACTTACAAACCATTCTCTAAATCCTATCCCAAGCGCCATTGCAATAGACCTCTACAGCCACATGCTCCCCTACTGGACACGTCTAGTTAACCTCTTTCTCAGCCAAAGATCCTTTCCTGATGCCCTCAAAACTGGTCAGGTGACCCCACTACTAAAGAAACCCTGCGCTGATGTCAATGAGCTTAACAACGTCTGCCCTTTCACCAACCTCCCTTTCTTTACCAAAATCACTGAAAGAGGTGTAGCGGACAGCTCACCCAATACATCAAGGACAACAATCTTTTAGACAAATTCCAAACCGGCTTACATCAAGGCTGCAGCACAGAAACAGCACTGCTACAGGTTATCAACGACACCCTTCTAGTCCTAGACTTGGGCAGCTCCTGCCTCCTGATCCTTCTTGAGTTTTCTGCAGCCTTTGATACTGTAAACCATCACACACCTCTTAGCACACTAAAACAAAGAATGGGAATTTAAGCTGTAGTACTTGAATGGTTTGAATGTTACCTCATGGGGAGATTATTTAAATTGAAAACTGCCTCTCAACTCCAAAGACTGTAGGTCAAAGTGTCCTTAAAGGCTCTATCCGTTGGCCGAGTCTATTTAATTGTTATATTAAACAGCTAGGATCCCTATTAAAAAAGGCCGGGATCCTTTATCACCTCTATGCTGATGACACCTGACTCTACCTCAAAGCGTCCTCCACACACAACATTTCACTTCTCGCGACCACCCTCAATTCCATCCAAGAATGGATGACGTCTCTTCACCTAAAATTGAATCCCTCTAAAACCAAATTCGCTCTTATCTCTACCTCAAACTCTCCACCTTCTGTTCATTCATGAATGGATATTCTGAACATTCTTAACAGTAAACCTACCATCATTGACAGTACCAAATCCCTAGGTGTCATCCTGTACAAAAGACTTAACCTCCAATCCCAAATCAACACCATGGCCAAGAATATGCACGTCCAACTACGCCTTCTCTGGGGGATCCAACATTGCATTCCTGAGCAAGACCTGAAAACTCTTGCCCAATCTTTGGACTTTCCAGACTGGACTACTGTAATTCCCTACTTGCAGACCTCCCAAAGACGCACCTATCTCTTTTAAAATCCATCTTCCATTCAGCTGTGCATTTCATCTACACGGCCAAAAGAAATGACCATATCACACCTATGCTGATAACTGTTCACTGGCTTAGTATTAAAGCTAGGACCATGAACAAGGCTGCTTGTATTACCCATAAAGCCATTCACACTTCCACTCCTTACTAACTAGCTAACAAACTCAAGATATCAGGTGACTCTAGACCAGGGGTCTTCAAACTCTTTAATGGTGCCCCTCCCCTCCCCCCCAGTGGAAAAAAAGTCCTCAGGCCCCCTCCTGTTACCTTTTGCAATCAAATACATGATTGCCAAACATACTAGTCTAGTCAGGCAGGCCTTACTAACGTGTAAAAGTACCCACAGTGTGATTATTAGAAATGGGGGTGGGGCGTTTTTAAGAATATTTGGAGTCCCTTCCTTTGGACACCTTCTCTCATACAGCATATAAATGACAAAAGATGTTAGTCATGGTCCATCACAGAGCGGCCTACTGTTGCTCGTATTTTTTCAGCCTAAAACAAAACTCTGTTATCAGCATAATGCTTCTTTTGGCCAGAGCCTGGCAATCCCCTCTGGAAACACTTGAGGCGTCCCTTGGGGGACCGCCCCACAGTTTGAAGACCCCTGCTCTAGACCTTCACAAATGCTGAACATCTGCGGCTTGAATCTTCAACTTTCAAAAGGTAAAGACTTTCTCAGGTAATTTGACTAGAATTTGGAGCACGCTACCTCCAAACCTTTGCACCACCACCCCTTTCCAGATCTTCAAAAAGGACCTAAAACTCTTCATTTCCAAAGACATTTTTCTCAATAACACTCCTCGCCAAGCACCCCACCAGGCATATGCCCTCACATTTAATTGCTAGACCCTGACTGTTGCATGATACTCTTGAGAGCTATAAGACCTTTCCGCTTTACTGTATAAATATGTAATATGTATTTGTGTAACCTTACTTGCTATAACGTTTCTAAATATGTGATCCGTCATGAATATGTAATTTGTAAATACGTAACTCTCACCATGAGTAACCGTAGTAGCTATACGTATTTTCACCTACTACCCTGTTATTCTGGATTTCTAATGTAACATTCAAGCTCTATTCTAAAGCCCTCTGGCACCTCTGGGTAATGTATATGATTTATAAAAATACATAAATAAATAAATAAAAAGTCATGGGAACAATTTGGAATTAGAGTGGATATCTCTAGCTGTCTGTTTGCGATACCTATAGCTTTCAGAAATTTGCATGCATTTAGAGAGGTATTTACTTCAGGCCCATGCTCAAGACAGGACTGACTTGTTGCATATCTCACTTCCCTGCTCCTGATTGGATGGCTTCCGTCCCTATTGGACCATTTCAACCTCACAGTGGTTTAATTGCATGGTGTATCCTTCAATTACTGGCATCAGACTTTCCAATGCAGTGCATGTGAAGGACTAATTTCTCTTCCCTCTCGCCTTTCCAATAGGCATCTCTTTAATGGTAAAAAGTCAATGTGTTTCACTGATGAAACCTACTGAATTTGCCAGTGCTTGTTTTGTCTGGTTCTTTATAGTCCAAGAATGCAAAATAATTGCTACCCAAAGCCAGACTTCGTACATAACATGAACAATTTGTGCATTTTGTCAATGGTGGCCTCAGCAGTGTTTAGTGCCCGAGTAAGGCACATGTAGCAAAGCTGTGTATTTTCTTACATTGTCCTCTTTCTGCACAATAACATTTTTGCTGTGACCTTTTGCACATATTTGCACGTGTGACAATGTATGATTCATTTCTCTGAAACTGCTTTGCTTATACATATGGCTTTACACAACATTATCATAATGCCTCAAGCACAGAATACAAGGCCTTTATGCACGATGTACAAATGTCGTTCTATCTTCATCCACGGGGTGACAGGGCTATCTACATATCCATAATAATGTTAATCTGTGTATACATCACAAGAATGCTTTTTATTATAAACAAAGAAGCATATCCTGAGGGTAGCAGAGGAGACACTTCCGCTGACATCAAAAGGTACTGCATGATGAGGCTTCGCCAAGCAGCTGTCTGGCATCTCCGTGAGGGGTGTACAATTCATGACCAAGACAGGGTTCTATATTTTTTCCAGCCAGGTAATGGGGTTGGATCATCCCATGGGGGGATTCTTGACTATACACCTACATACACTCTAGACACACACAGAGTAGGGATTGCATAGTAGGAGTATGCCTGATTACTACTTTGTATTATATGCCTGCATATATACACTGTTTTAGCACCATGGTGGAACTATTTCTGTTATTTACTTTTTTGGTGATTCTAATCACTTTCATCTGCTTCTTTCTACTGACTATTGCAGCACATGCATTCTATACCAGAATAACGTTGGTTCAATAAATATATTGAAAACTTCCCATTGTGTATTCTCTGTATCTTTCTCTGAGAGCAAGAGTGCACGAGTGACTGAGCAAAAGGGTTCTAGATCTGTTACCATGATCCCTGAGAGGTCAGGGTTGGCATGTTCAGTGATTGCCAGAAACCATTTGCTCCATGTTTGGGTTAGGGGGCTTATGGAACTGTGAGCTAGCTGGTCTCTAGGACAACACATACTACGGGGTGCATGGGATCAGTCTAAGCACTTCACCCAAACTTTATGTTGTCCACGAATGCGCAGATCCTACAGATTAGTGGCAACTGAACTACAGCAGTGCACCAACCCGGTTGGGTCAAAGCGGCCACTGGGTCATCAGGAATGTCGACAGGGCGACAGGTGCAAAGGGATGGTAAAGAATGGCGTAATGTAGCCCACTGGTATCTGGCTGGAAGTATTGAGGAGGTAAGTTAGCAGCTGCAGGAAAGTGCTAAGGCACGGGTGGAGATGCAGAAAGGGTTGTGGGACATAGAAGAGGACATGACACAACTGGACTTTGATAAAAGGGAGTGGGGAAGAGGGCAGAATTGTTGAGGAGGAAGGATGGGGAGCGATTGGGGCACATGGGGGGGCCAGTAACAAATTTGTGCCTAGTCTGTTGCAGAAGCGACGGAGGAAGGAAGGATACCCTGCACAGGTCGATGCCATTCGTACCCTTCACGACAGGTTAGGCGGCTGGATCCAGTGTGGAAGCCGACCTTGATGCCAGGTAAGGGCAGTAAGGATTGCAGATCTCAAGGTCAAACAAGTGAAAGGGTGTCAGTAGGTGTCTATGCAGTGGGCGAAGACCTGAAGGATATCAGAGTGGTTACAGAAACACAGAAACACAGAAAAGGGGAAAAAGGGAGAAGAGACAGCGCAAGGAGAGGGGGGGTGGCACCGGAGGTAAAGACAGAGGTTCAGGGGGACAAGGGAGACAAGACGCAGCCAAGCAAAGAGGAAGATAAAGTGGAAGCCAAAGCAGGGTACAAGGTGAAGGAGCAAAGGAGAGTCACAAAATAAAAATCAAGAAATTGCCTTATATGGGAGTTATGAAGCCACTGGGAGCTCATCTTATGTTAGTGACCAAAGAGAAAATATGGAAGGGGAAGTAGGTGGAGATGCTAAAATTGCTTCATAGGGAATTAAGGGTAAAGGAAAGTCCGAAGGAGGAAAAACTTGAGTTGTCTAAACGGCCTAGGGTGACAATGACAATAGAAAATTGGACAGCGGCCTTCCTGATTTTTGGGAGGTTATATTGTGAAAAATACCCAGATAGGTGTGTGTCTTTATTCAAGTACATGGACGTGATCAGTACAGCACAGTTAACATACTGGGGTTACGCCTGGTCACATTATGATGGGGAATTTAGGGCACGGTTAGACTGGAACCCCGAGGCCAAATGGGGGAGATCGATATAGATCTGAACCAGCAGACTATGGGCTCAGTCAAGTTTGGGAAAAACACTTATACGGCTAGCGATCTCCCTATAGTGTACAACCCCTTTCAATCACGCCCTACCCCTCCGGCATGCCGTCTGGACCAAAACATCAGGGAGGAATACAGGGATCCTGTTGGGATTTTAATAAAGGATTCTGCTCAAGGGAGTATTGCAGATTCCGACATGAGTTTTCGAAAAGTGCAGTGCGACACCCGCTGGTACAATGCGTCAGGCGAGTTATAGTGAGCAAGGACAGCAGGCTGGAGAATGGAACCACCACAAAAGCATGTACAATGGACAGCAGGGTCACCAGCCATCAGGGGGTAGGGAAGGGCATAGAGCACAAGGAAGCCTGGAAAAGGCTCATACGCTAATTAAACAAGACTACCTGGAAGCATGGTTAGCACACTACCCCTGCAGGAAGGATGCAATTTTGTGAAGTTAAGTATTTTGGGAGTGGTTCAGATTGAGGTACCAGGGGTCAAAGCCAACTAGGTGGGCAGAGAACTTAACATCAGTTAATGCACATAAGATGGTTGTGCAGGAAAATCTACTCAAAGAAGTCCAGGAGGGAAGGACGGAGGGGCCATTTACAGCTTGGCCACTGAGAGATTTGATCATTTTACCTACTAGGGTGGCACCAAAGAAAGACGTGGCCATTTACAGCTTGGCCGCTGAGAGATTTGTTAACTTCACCTATTGTGGTGGTACCAAAGAAAGATGTGGGTTCAGTTTAGATTGATACAAAACTTGTCTTGGCCGGAGGGAGCTTGAGTCAATGATTTCATATCAGCAAAATTAACATCTGTGCCATACTCATCACAAGCATCACGACGCCATTCTGGTGGACTTGTACAAAGCTAATATCCCTTTGTGGGGGCCCATCTTAACCTTTGTTTAAAGGGCCTGTTGCATTTCAGAATTTCTGCCAACATGGGCCGAACCTACAATAGTACCCATTTACAAAAAAGGGGATCGACATAATCCTGCCTGCTATAGGCCGATCTCGTTGCTAGATTCATTAGTTAAAATAGCGGGCAGAATAATCTTGAATAGACTTCAAGAGTGGGCCGAATCTAGGGGTGTTCTGGCTGACATACAATACGGGTTTCGTACTGGGGTGGGGACTATTGAACAGAGCCTTAACTAAAGTATGCTAGTAGGGAAATACACTAAGATTAAAGGCGGAGATTTGTACTTGGGATTCGTAGATTTGTCCTCCGCCTTTGATTGTGTTAAACACTCTATGGGCAATCATGAGTGATATGGGTGTGGACCGTGCAATCATTTCCTTTCTGAGGGATGTATATTCTGGCATGAAGGACAGGATCAGATATGGGAATAGGGGCGAATGTACACAGCCATTCAGCATAGAAAGAGGGGTGAGGCAGGGCTGTGTTCTTGCACCTTTTTTACTCTCGCTCTACATAAATAATGTAGGTACTGCCCTGACTGTGCAACCGAAAGATCTGGCTCAGGAGGAACATCGTCCTGTGCCTGCCCTTCTCTATGCTGACGATGCTTTCCTGATGGCACACACCCCAATCTCCATGCAGTCTGTGCTTAATAATTTTGTTAATTATATGCAGGACCTTGATTTGCATGTGAACCAAACTAAGACATTTATAATGAAGTGCGGCAGGAAAACTGGCAACTGCCGCACAATTAGAATCTTGGATTCCAGCATTGAAAGTACCAATACTTTTTTGTATCTGGGCGTTTTATTCGACAGAGAAGGTACATGGACCCACGCTATCAAGACTAGGACACTGCTTTTCAGAAGTGCCTGTATGGCCTTACTTAAATTTGCCATAAGACTAGGCACAAATCCGCCACGCATAATACTTACTATTTATAAGGCAAAATGTGTTAGTAAAGCAGTGTATGGGCCGGTATATGGGGTATGCAAATTGTATGGCACTACAACTAGTGGAAAATTAGTTTTTAAGGTATTTACTTGCAACACCCAAATCTGCTTCAACCTTTGTGTGTCGCGCAGAGCTGGGTGTACTGTTTCTTGTTGATTTAATTAAGATCCAACCTATCCTGCTGTGGCACAAGGTATGGTCGTCTGAGTACAATGCCTTAAATCGGCTCGTTATAAGAGATTGTTTAAAGTCAACCCTATACACACGCATCCCATGGTTGAGATACATAGAGTGTTTTTGCCAGGATTTGGGGCACCCAGACTATTTTACCAAACCGGAATGCCTAGCTGAAATAAACAGGAAAGATTTAAAGGCTGACTGTTTAACACATTTGGAGAATATCAGGATGTCTGCAGAATTGTTAAAGCCCACCATTTTAAGAAACCAGCTTATTTTAACCAGTTATGATATGCAACTTTACCTGAGATCTGTACCACACCAAAAGCACAGTTGTATTTTAACTCGTTTTAGGATTGGCATTTTTCATCGCATGGTTACCTTCCCTGAACCAAAAGACTGGTCCTCTAATCTATCAAAATGTCCGTGTGATAACTCTTCAACACAGACTACAATGCATGTTGTACTTTTTTGTAAATTTTACAAAAAGTGGAGAAAATATTATATATTAAGTTTTTAAAACATTTAGAGTTTACTCAATGTCAACTGATCTATTTCTTTCTACAGTCCCTACCCACTATTGATATCTGTGTAAGAATGTCATCTTTTTTATGGAGTTTTTTTTTTATGCCAGGAAGAATATATTGTTAGAGGATACAGATAATCCAGTTGGGTTGGGAATCAGCGCATAGAAGAACCATGTGGGTAATCTGATCTGTGTCATTTTTTATACTGAATATATTAATTTATTGTCTTTTTTATATGTAATTTTATTATAAGTATTAAAGTAATTGAGTGGATATAGGATCATATGGCAGACCCAGATTTGAGGTTTTTACCCTCCTGTATTTTTCACTATGATTACACATCTACAATGGTAAACGGGCATAAGCTAACATATGGTACAGATGTTATTTAGACTGGTATGGAATGAACTGTTTTTAAAAATTTAAATTTTGTTAGTGTTTGGTATTGTGTATTATATATATGTATCTATGTGATAATGAAATGAGATTGATAATGTATTGTTTTACGTATTATATATGTGTATCTATGTTTAATGTGCTTCTATGGTCTAATAAACTTTGACCGAATATAGATGATGATGATGATGATCTGTAGACGTAGCCAGGGAACTGGTTGAGAGAGTGGGGCAAGGGGCACAGATGACAAAATGCAACATAAAGTTAGCCGTTGGGCTGTTGAAGTTGCATCCAGATGGCTTTCAGCTATTGGGTATTCAGTTTGAAGGACACATTTTCGTGGACAAGCTGTTACCTCTGGGATGTTCCATATCTTGTGCCTTGTTCGAACATTTTTGCTCATTTTTGCAGTGGGTGTTCACATGGCAAACTGGCAAGGATGCAATGACACACTACCTTGACGACTTCTTCCTGGTGGGCTACCCCAGTTCAATGGATGAACAATAGTTGACAAGGTTCCAAGAGCCCATGGGGGTTTTGGGAGTGCCTCTGGCACCGGAGAAGACACAAGGTCCAAACATGGTGTTGTCATTGTTGGGGATCGAATTGGATTCTGTAGCAATGGAGCTGCACCTTTTGAAAGACACAAACTGCACATACAGATGCTGCTGAATAACATGTTGGCTTAATCAAAAGTGACGGTCAGGGAAATACAAATCCTGTTACTACTTCTGAATTTTGTGTGCAGAGTAGTACAGATGGGGAGGACTTTCTGTAGGAAACTGAGCATGTCATTAGCGGGACTTTGGGTACAACACCACCACATGCTTTTGTCTGCAGGGACTAAAGAAGGCTTACACATGTGGCGCAGGTTTTTGGAAGAATTCAATGGCAACCCCATGACGGTGCCCAAAGAATGAGATGTACAAATATACTCTGACGCTGCAGGGGCTAGCGGTTTTTGATTATACTGGCAGGGTAGATGGTGTGCAGAGGAGTGACCAGGCCACTGGAAACTTGGGGGCAGGAGTAATGCTTTCTTTTTTCCCTCGTTGTAGTGGTCACAGTCTGGGGACAGGAATTGTCACACAGGTAGGTCATTTTCAGGGTGGACAATATGGCGTTGGTACACGTGGTCAGCAAACAGTGGGCCAGGGATGAACAGGTGCTTAAGCTGCTGCGGGTCTTCATCGTGAGTTGTTTGAGATATGACGTTGCGTTTCAAGCTAGAAACGTGCCAGGGGTGGTCAATGACATTGCGGATGCTTTGAATCGTTCACAGTGGGAGAGGTTCCATGGGCTGACCATGGAGGCAGACAGTGTCAAGACAGCGGTGCTGGCAGGGATGTGGTCCATAGGTGACAAAAGATACTGCAGTTGGTGGTAGGGTCTCTGACCATATCCACTAGGAATGCATATAGTCAGGCTTGGAAGGAGTTTATTAGATGGGGGTGCGGAGAGGAGGTCAGAAGCTTGGACCAAAGAAAATGATTTTGTTGAATTTATTTTGACATTGATTAAAAAAGGGTTGTCCAGGATTGTCCAGGATTAGTCCAGGATTACGATTGCCTTCATGGGTAAGCTTTTCTGGGGTTACGCTCCTTCTGCAGGTGAGCTGGGAAGATGCATGCCTGAAGGATGGGCAAGGGAAGCAGGGAACAGGTCAAGGGTCAGGGGGCCCATGTGGAGAGGACTGTTGTCGAGTTGTCGAGTATGTTAGGAGTATTGCCGGAGATAAGCAGAGGGAGTGAGGAGACAGCATTGTTTTTCCCTTTGATGTTTTGGGTGTACTTTTGAGCATTTAGGCTGTCGGGAGAAAAGGAGTGCCAGGGTTGGATGGGAAGGAGGTGGGGGGTGGGAGTAGGGATTTAGGTAGTGTAGTGGTGAGACTGAGACACACTAAAACAGATCAAAGACTGCTGAAGGCTTGCTCAGAGTCAGCTTTGTGTCCTGTAAAGTGAGTTGGCAAGCTGAAGAAAATTAATGGCTCCAGCTTTGGGGCAGATTTTGCAGAGACACCAGAGAAAAGGTGACCTGTGCTCAATTGCTGTGGGTTATGCGTAAGGCTCTGTTAAAGCAGGGGAACACCCCAAGTGAATTTGGCACTCATTCTTTCAGGATTGGGGTGGCCATGGATGCAGCACATCAAGGTTAGGATAGGGACAGGATAACTCAATTGGGTCGATGGACTTCGGATTTTTTTCGCTGATATGTCCGGCTGGAGGATCAAGGGTATTGATAAATATAATTTTCGGTGGTATTTAGATGTGTGTCTTTTCAGGTGCAGTAGCGGGCCGGATGCGCCGGAATTGTCAATGTGGATAATAGGACACTTGTTCGTGAAAATGGGCTGAAATTCACGAAATACAGAAAGGGTCAGGTCTGAATCTTGTGCTCCACAACTCATTGTTTAAGGTCTCTGGCAGGGGAAGGGTGGGATGTGTTGGCGAGAAATGATGCTATGTTTGAATAATTTGAGGAAGCACCACATTTGCCCGGATCTTAATCCTACATTTAGGGGAAAATGATTTGGTGGTGTGTAGCGGTTTAGCCTTGTTGAAACATATGAAATGGGATTTACTGGAAATCAGGCAACAGTGGTCTGGATGTTTCATCATGTGAACGGAATTTGTTCCTCGGAGACAGTGGAGGGGGGCAGATAGACCTGCCACAACTGACAAAGTAAGGAGAAAAATAACAGGGATATGAAAGCATTTTGTTGGGAGGAAGGTTTTGGTAGGGTAGAGCACCCAGGGTTGGAGTTTGGGGCAATTGATTTCTTTAGAGGAGACGGGGTCCATTTGTCTCACTTCAGGATGGACCTGTATTTGATTCAGATAAAGGAAGCATTGGACCAGTCGCTGAACATAAGGAGGTACCCTAGTTCTTCCTGGGGGGGAGGGGGTCAGAAAAATTGGGGTAGAGGAAGGACTTTTCTGAGTGGCGGATGGCAGCTACTTTTTACATGGTTACAGGTTAAGTTTACTGATGTGAAGAAGTTACAGAGGGAGGAAGCAATAAATGAGAAGTTAAGATAGGAGATAATTAGATATGTAGATGTTTATAGCAGTAGGTCAGAGGTTACATGAGTTAAAGTTCAACAGTTACTGACAGAGTAGGGGTTTTAACAGTTGCAAGGAAAGGATATAAGGGGTAACGTTAGGGGTGGTGGGAGGAGGTGAAAGTAGGTAAATAATGAATAGTGAGGTGTAGTTTTGTAAGGCAAAGGTTTACAGTTGTGAGGTGCACCAGTCTTCAATAAAGCAATCTTTTTCACACATAAAGAGTGTGTTTGCGGTCTGTGCTGCGCCTCCTTGGCCCAATATGCATATCTTTGCAGTTGTCATGGCAGTTGTCAATAGGTGTCTTGTGGCTTGTCACTGTCACGAGGTCAGTTGTGTCGTGAAGCAGGACTCATTTAGCTCACAATGGTAGAGAGAGGTCCATTGCATTGTTTAGCATGTTTCAATATCCAGAGAGGTCCAGGCATCGGCATAAGATATGGGATGTGTCACAGTCAGGATGGGCTCATCTACAGCAATTAGTGTGATGCAAAAGTCCTACGGCATGAGATTTTGAGGGGTCCAATACCAATCTTGTAAAGATTTGAAGTAGGTAAAATTCATTCTGGATTTTCTGGCCCCCGTCGAGGTCATCAATCATCTCGGTCCAGTCTTCCTCTGCATATTCCAACTGTAGGAGTCCTGCCATTCAGTACATAGATGTAACATAAAAGCTCGGCAATATAGGTGATGAACTATCAGCTGATAAAATCCCAAGATTACCCCCTTGAACAGTTCCCAAGTCTTCAGATATTGCAATATGGGATTCTCTCCCACTACTCATGGGGATGTACTCAATGTGGTGTGGAGGGAGTGTTTCAATTGGAGATATTTCCATTTCTGGTTTGAGGAAAGGTGATATATTCTATTTGAAATGCTATGAACAGCTTCAGTTCTCCTTGTAATATTAACTGATTCAACATGAGGATTCCCTGCTTCTTCCATATTTCCCATCAAATTGATCACCCTCCTACTTGGATGCTAGGGTTATGGTAGCTAGGTGCACGTGCATGCAGCCTGGTGTCTGAATTGAATATTTTAATAGGTTATGGGAGATATATGTTAAAACTATACAAATTCCGCTACACAATTAACGCCTAAGCTAAATAAACATGTGCTAGCACACAATTCACAGAAACAGTAAATATTTTCTATGGAAATGTGAATGCTGCAATTTAGAAGAAAATACATGTTCTACTACCGATCATAAGAAACAGTTATACAAATTTTAACAGTGCATGAAATATGGGAGCGCATAATGTGACTACTGTGCAGCAGTGGCAGGTGCTGCCACTAAACCTTGGTGGGGTAGCACGGAGAGGAGTTGGGGGGAATGGGAGGGGGAAATAATAATAAAAAAAGAAAGATCTTACCTGCCCCTCCTGGATGCATCCTTGATGTTTCTCTGCTCCAGCCTCCTCGGTGCTCCTCTGCTCCCCTCCCCACCCAATGCAGATGCTGAGAAGCAATAGCATTGTTCTGAGCGGGCTGAAATGCCACTCAGTTAGGCACTGGGATCCTGTGTCTTTTCTCTCACCCAGCTGTGCAAGACAGCTGGGTTGGAGTAATGTAAGTGCGCATGTCAGTTTGGCCATCCTAAGATGGCCAGCCAAACGGAAATGCGCACTTACAGTGCACCTACCACTCCTCCTCCCTGGGCCTGATGAGGGTGATTCTTCTCTACAAACCAAAGGTGTCGCAATGGGGGCCACTTTTTCTCCTGATCTAGCGATCCTCTATATGGAAAACTATTAGGATCAGTATATTTTTAAAGTTGATGGACCCTACACTGAACATATAACTTTGTGGTGACGTTATATAGACGGCGTACAGTTAATATGGACTGGAAGTGAGAAAGAGCTATTGGTATTCCATGAATGGTTGAATGGGAGGTCAGAAGACATTAAATTCACTTCAACACATAGTCCGGAAGCCATTCATTTCCTCGACATCTCAATCAAAGTAGAATGGGACCACTTATACACAATGCTTTGCAGAAAGTAGAGCGAAAGAAACACCCTTCTCAAATACTCTAGCCATCATCCCAGGAATCTTAGGGATAATTTGCTCTATGGGCAGTTCCTTCGCCTGCGGAGGAATTGTTCATATAAAGAGGACTAATTTTAAGAGTCAGAGGACCTACTGGAAGGGTTGGTGTCCAGAGAATATCCCAACACCCTTGTTTAGAGGGCACATAAAAGGGCCTGGTTTTGCCCACGAAAGACCTTACTTGAACCCATAGATCGCACAGACTCTCCCTGCGACAGGATGACATGAGTGACTACTTTAACACACGCAGTAATGAGATACACAAGGTCATTAATAGACATTGGCCCTTGGTATCTGATGACATTGGCATAAGACAACCACCTATCCATTCCTTTAGAAGGGGCAAAAACATCAAAGACTATGTAGGCAGTTCCTTGTTGGAGGACCCACCCAGACCCGCCAAACAAACACTTTGGAACCTTGCCCAACTTATTGGTCATTATAAATGACAGGGGATGCAAGGCATGTGGACTAACATCAGAAACTCAGGTGTTTAACTATAATGGACAGAAACATATATTGAAGGAACATACTAATTGCAATAGTGCCAATGTAATCTATATTACCAAATGCCCATGTGACCTCCTTTATGTGGGACAAACACGCCAAAAGGCAAATGCACTCATCCTACAGCACTGCACACCTCGTGGAACATTTCACTACAGAGAATCACCCTATAGATAGCTCGAGGTAGTTAATAATTGAAAAAATGCATCCTAACCCGAGGGGCGGTGATTTGGGAAATATTCTCAACATACGTGATTGCAAATTGATCCATTTTTTGGATACAGTAACCAAGGGTTCGAATGAGTATGAAGAAGTATCACCCCAGGAGGCAAGCCTTGTCAATAGATAACATTTCTCCATCTATAAAATTCCATTTTATCTCTGTTTACTGCCTATTATAACTCCTCCAACTATCTTGGACTACATGGCAGTTGCAATCAGTATGGTATGTGTTTTACCTGCCAAAAACGTCATCCCTATGGGTTCAGGGCTATGCTAAGAAATGCACCTATATATTCTATCTCTGCCTTTTGCGTACTGTACCTCTACAACTTCCAATGACTACACTGTGGTTATAATCAGTATGTTATTCCTAGGGGAAAGGGCTATGCTAAGGAATGCACCTGTATATTTTGCCTCTGCCTTTTGTACCCCCATCACTGCCTACATTGCAGTTATAATCAGTATGGTATGTGTTGTAAAATGTCATCCCAATGGAACTTTGCTATGCCAAGAAATGCATAAAATGCAGATTATGACATCTAATGTACCGTTTTCTTGGACAGCAAGTCTCCTTTTGTCTTGGACTGGAAAAGCTCTTTACTGTCAGATTTAAATGCTTCTTAATCTTTGTTTTTCTTGTAAATTCCATTCTGAGCTTGACTTTTCAGTTTCTTTCATAAACTGATCTTTAATGGGCTCCCTTGATTATTTATTTTCTCTTTACCAATAGAGAGAGTGACTTTCCCCTCGGGGCCTTCCTTTACTATCTGAGAGACATGTCAGCGTGAAAGTGCACGCTGACGTCTCGTTGATTTATGCACTATCACCACAGCCAGCCAGTTCTTTCCGTATTCTTTTGAGAGAGGATGGATTAGTAGCAGCTAACAACTGCAGGTGAGCGATGCTGCTTTTATCTCTTTTCAGGAGCCTAAATATTGAACTCTACTTCTCATCTAAGTAATGGTGCCTTTGGTAACTCGAGCCTCACAATTAGCAGCACATTGTAAGATTAGTTTTATGCATGTAGTATGCAGTTATCTAGGGAGCGATGCTCCAGTTTGAAACCTCTCTATTTACAGTTTGAGCAATGCTGCCTTTTAAAATTCGAGTCATCGCAATGAACAGTATCATGTGAGATTAGTTTTGCTCCTTTTTATACTTTAGTAATGTTACGGTCAAAGAGTGAATCCTTGTTCTGTGATTCGTATTTTTATTTTGAGACAGTGCAGTTACCGGTTCCCTCCTTTTCCCTTCTCACAGGGCCCGTGTGATTAACTCTATTTTGTGTGCCCCAGACTCCAATTGTGGATCTTTTCCTAGCCATGGCCAGTTGAGTGGAAGCAAGGTGAGCTTTGCAAGAGACTCTGACCTTTAATTCTACATTGATGTCATATGCACCAATTACAGTGCTCCCGTTTTTGTGATTTTTTTATGCTAGACCATGTGCATGTGGCTAAGTTGAATTTGAAGGCTTGTGTCCTCCCTGTTATGGTCACTGTTACAACCATATATTAAAGTGGAGATTGTTCACCCATCAGAGTGGAGCCTTTGGGCCCTTCTGCTTCATGGAATTATCCAGGTCTATTTTCTCAGTTGGATGACTTCGGCATCCAGGTAAGGGCAGCTTGGTTTTGTTATCTGTTTTTTACCAGGTATAGGGCTTTTAATTGACACAATACTTTTCTATACTGTAAGAGATGACTCCTGCTTTCTCTATAGGTCGCTCCTTCACCTTCCTAGTCCTGAAGAAGACCAGCATTTGAGGCATTTGGTGGCCCCTTTCCCTCCCCAGGTGTCGGGTCGAAACGTCAACACTCTTTCATTAAGCCTGGATTGTTTGGATATCTGTGCAGAGTGGCAATAGTAAGTTAACAACTGGACCACTTCCAGATGCAATATTTGTTACATAGAAATTGTATACCAGGCAGGATTCCATGTGCAATAATATGATTTGTGAAAAGGTTTAAAGGACCCCTCCCCCTTTTTCTTTTCCTTTTTCTTCTCCTTATCCACATGAGCACCTTCTCTGAGTACTCATCTTTATCACTTTATCCATTTGTGGAGCTAAGAGTTTTTGATACAATGTGTAAATAAGAATTTTGGTAAAGACTGACTTATAAGTGATGTAACTAAACTTTCAGAAATGCAATTATGTGTATGTGTCTTAATTTTCTGTTTTCGAAATCTTGTCTGTTGCCCTAACCTCGTAACTGTGGATTGAATCCATGAGATTGTTCTTCTTTTCCATATAGTGGTAGGAGATCTTTTGATATATATTCAGGTCTTGTTGTATTTTCAAATCGGACCAATGTTTGTCTGTATCATAAGTTACCTAGGTCCTTCGGGTTAATTTTGGGGTACCCCATTGTTTTGTGACTGCTTCTGACACAGAGCATGGCCGCCCTTCCCTAGACTCAGCGGACTCGGTCGAGTAAGTGAAAAATACAATGGTAATAAAATAGTTTAATTATCATTTTCTTTTTCATTTGCTGACTTTCAGTAGTGGGGCGATGCTCCTCCGCCATAGTGGAAGAACTGCCCCTGCTGAGCAGGCAGCAAAGAAAAGGGTACAAAGGCGGTGCTTACCAATTTTAAAGGGTTATGAACATGCCGGTTGGTGGAAGGACTAATGACAAAATGGAAAGTAATGATAAAAAATGTAGTTTATGTCCAAAAAGGTTTGCATTGGCTGTGGTGTTTTGCAGTAAATATTTGAGAAGCACAATCTGAGCCTGTAGGCTGGCGTCATGATGATGGCTTTTGAATTGTGTCAATCCTTTTTGTAACAAGTCAAAAAATGAGAGTTGCCTTTTACTCTTCAAAAGCAAAAAAAGGGTAGGGAGGGTCGTGGCCATGTCCTGGGAGTGACAGGCTACACAGATTAGGAGTGTCAGAGGGACCGACCTTTTGGCAGTCCAACTTCCTACTGCTAATTGAGGGACTGGTGCCCGACACTTGAAGTGATGTTCCTCTGCATCTGGTGAGGCAGCTGAGCTGCCGTCCAATGCTAATTACTCCTGGGATCAACGGTGGGAAGATAAGCCTCTTAAGTTGGCCCTAGGGGTGTTTGAATCAATCTTGAAAAAAATATTGCGATGCAAAAATATCTTTGCCGGAATATCATGGTGTCAAAAATATTGTGGACATTAAGATATTGATGGTAAGCATAGCATTTTTAATGTTGTTTATAATAATGTTGTAAAATATATTGTTTACAAAAATATAGAGGATGATTATGATGGCGGTTCGCCACCATCGTGCAGCCAATTCCGCCTGCCAGATAAGGATGGCGGGTGGTGTGCCTGGTGGGCAGAAAGCCCGTCCACCACGGGTCCAACAGAGGCAATCGTTATGATTGCCTGTCGAACCCGCCCCGCATCCTCAATATGGCGGCGGTGCCTAGCAGGCACTGTCCGCCAGATTAAGATGCTGCATCCCGCCAGCCTGTCAATGGCGGTTCAACCACCATTAAAAGGCTGGCGGGATGTTCTTTGGGGGCCCGTTGCGGGCCCTCCTTGACCAGTGGCACTTTGGCTTTGCACTTGGGGGGCATCTATGGTGCCCCCCTACATTTCCCTGCACCATGTGGCAGGCACCGCAAGGTGCCTGCCACGTAGTGCAGGAAAATGCAAAACCTGCATTTTTTCCATTGCGGCAAGTGCTGCAGCCAGCAGCACACGCCGCAATGGAAAACATGTAGAATGCGACCGCCACAGTGGTGGTTGCATTGTAATTGGGCATGTGGGACCCCCGACACTATGTCGGGCGGTCCCCATCTCCGTTAGGAACGTCCGCCTGCCATCCTAATCAGGCCCATAGTTATTTAATATGTTGTTTTTTTACACTAATTTTGTTAAGCATTTGGGGTAGATTTGATATTTTTTTATTTATTTTATTTTATAAAAAATAATTTGTGCATTTTCATTTGAAAAAGGGGGTTTTATTGTTTATATGATTTCACCGTTTAAATTTTGCATGAAAATATATGTTTAATAAAATATTCAGCAGCAGGATGTTGGATTTATAGGAGAAAAAGGTAGGAACACTTTGAAAGTATGTGTGTGTGTAAATATTATTAATGTACATTTAATTTGTAATTGTTTTTGGTATTTTTAAAATGTGGAAATGTTAAATTATAATTTTAAATATATGCATGTAAAAGAAATTGTTAATGTTTTAATGTTTTACATTTATATAATTAATTTCATTGGTTTTGTAGATTTATGTTTGTAATTTTTGGTTTAAATTTTGTTTTTTATGTTATTTTATGTATATTTTGACTTTATGATAAGGTTGAACAGCTGAAACGAAAAAAAAGTTACTATTGTAATGTTTACTTTTGTATGATTTTGCATTTTATTTTACATTTTTCAATTTTAGAAATGGTATTTAATTTTAAAAAGTAAAATGGCATTTTTCATATTTGCTAAAATATATTTAAAATGTGTGTTTATATCTATTAATTCTATTTAAATATATGATTTTAGAAATAATATGTTAATTTAAAAATTGCAGACTGCTTTTATACATTAAAAAATATATTTTGTATTTATTGTTAATAAAGTAGTTGCATGTTGTCATATAAATCTTTTGATTTATTATTATTTTTTTATATTTAATTAAATGAAAAGTTTAATTGTTGGGTTTTATTTACATTGGGATGTGATTAGCAAATGTAACCCTTTTACTATCCAACATCTTCCCCAAAATAATTTGGGTTGAAGTGGGAATAGTAAATGTAATCCCTTTAGTGTCCAACTTGTTGTACAATATGGTTTGAATTGGAGTCTGAATAGGTACTCTAACCGCTTAATTGTCACACCTTCCCTAAAATGGTTTAAATTTGAGTGAGAATAGTATATTAAACAGTGTCCAGCACCTTCCTCAACATGGTTTTCATTTGAGTGGGAATGGTAAATGTAACCCCTTTTGGGCTATATGTATCAAAAAGATTTTTGCGATTCTCAAATTGCGATTTTTAGCGAATCGCAATTAGAGAATCGCAAAATGCAATGTATGTAGGATTTGCTAAAAATTCTGCGAATCCTACATATTCCTTATTTGCGAATCGCAAATTGAGATTCGCAAATAAGGAATACCTTCCCATTCATTCCTATGGGCTAGGAGGCCCATAGGAATGAATAGGAAGACATTCTCAATTTGCGATCACCAATTAGAGAATCGCAAATTGAGAATGCAATATCAAGGTTGCAAGGGTGCCAAAAGGACACACTGTTGCACCCCTGAAACATGCATGTGTGCACATTTTGCGCACATACATGCCCTAAGGGCATGTATGTGCGACATGGCACTTTTAAAAATCAAAAAAGTGCTTCTTTAAAGAAAATCGCAAATTACCACCAACTTGAAGTTGGTGGTAATTTGCAATTCCTTAAGGCCAAATAGCAAATTTCTGGTGCTTCCAGAATTGCATTTAAGGAATCGCAATTTGCAATTCCTTAATTGCATTCGCAAAATAGAGAATCGCACATTTTGCGATTCTCTATTTTGTGATGGCCTTTTGGGATGATACATCCCAAAAGGCTTTTTCCCACTCGCAAAAGGGAAAAAGGCTTGATACATATGGCCCTTATTGTCCAATACTTTCCCCAAAAGGATTTAAATTGGAGTGGGAATAGTAAATGTCACCCCTTTATTGTCCAACACCTTCCCCATAGCCTTAGGCCTGCTAGCCACCAGGAGGAGTCCCACGGAGAGGTCTTCTTTCTGAAAATCACAGCTTCTGTCTTTCAAATGTTGAGCTTGAGGTATCAGGATCTCTTCCAGGTAGGCAGTGCGGTCCATGCATGTGTCAAAGTTCTTTTTGCCACAGGTGTCTTGTCTGTGATGGAAAGTATCAGTCATGTGTCATCCGTGTAGGAGAGAATGTTGATGTTGTGCACCCTGATGATGTTGCCAAGTGGAGTCCACATATGATGTTCTTTGCTTCTAAAGTGTAAGGTGTCATGATGACTTTCTGGGCTCTTCCAGTGAAGCTGTGGATGGCCTGACCTGAAGTTGAGGGTTTTTCGTGTGAGGGGTGTTGATCTGGAAGTGGACGATGGCGTGTTTGGTCCAGGTGATTTGCATAGCTTCTGCGAACTTGATGCTGTTAAAAGAGGTGAAGCCAGGGTAAAAGGTGTGTCCAGCGGTGTGTGTGGGCCCGGAGATGAGTTGTGTCAGTTTGAGGTTTCCTAGGCTTTAGAGGAGTGTGGCTGTGTTGGGGGTCGGACCAGTCTTCCAGGTGGAAGTTGAGGTCACTTAAGGGGAAGTAGACTGTGGAATCGATGGTGAGGGGCAGACAAAGTGTTGTTGGTGAAGGTTGCTTGTGGTTTATCACATATAATAGCCCAGAGAGACCAGATGGTCAGTCAAATTCTATCTAGGGGAAGAGAAGAAAAAATCATAGGATACGTCCTCCACCATCAATAAATCAATACCAAACATTATCCTATTTTTATAGAGTTCTAGACTAATCCATTCACAACCTTGATTGTTTGGAACACCAAAAATAAAGGGATACATAGGCGCTCTGAGGAATTTTTACTGTTAAGTCCCGGCAGGAAATTATCCTAAGTGCTCCCTGGAATATGGTTGGGCCCAATCTGGTGTTTAGGGACCAGAATACGACCCAATAGTGAAGAATGAGACCAATGGGGTATGTGAGGGTATACATAATACACAATCAACATTGTTTTAGCCTAGAAATCTTTAAAAATAGGATACTGTTTGGTATTTTAGTTTGCTTGTGTTCCTGGTTTTTGGTAGACTAGAACACCACCATGGTTACATTTACTGAGATTCGTTGTTTGAAGTGCAGGTGATCCATGTAGGGGGTTACGTTCTCTGTGGTTGTGGAGCAACTGATGTTTTATTTGAACATTTTGGAGAATCCTCCTTTAGGCTTGTGTTGGCAGTCTTGCTTTGTGATCTTGTATCCAGACAGGATCTTGTATCTAGCCGGGATAGCCATGGTGATGACAGGTGCTGATGTGCTGGTCAGCCATGTCTCCAAGAGCAAGTGGAGGTCTGGGTCAACTTTGTTAAGTAGGTCTCAGATTTCAATGGCATGCTTGCTGAGCAGGTGGGTGAGGAGCATGCATGACAGTGTGTCTTGGGGTACCTGTTTGCCAGTGGGACTGGGTGGCACACTGGGTGTAGGGGGGATGTGTGTAGCTGATGCTTGTTTAGTGGGTTCAAAAGAAAGTTCTTTCTGTATTGTGTGGCACGCAACAGTGAGGAGATTGGCGTCCAGGGTTAAGAGTCCAGAGGAACGTTGCTAAGTAATGCTGGGGAGTGGTTGGATCAGGGTTCTTGGCATTGGGAGTGGTCCTGGTGCAGATGGGCAAGTTTAGGCTTGCTATTGACACCCCTTTAGTACATCAGAAGTGCTTCTGGGGTATGTCATTATTTTTATAAGCATATCCGTTGTAAACATACTACTCCCTATGTCTACATGTTTATAATACATTTGTAGTATGTATTAATTAGTCCTGTTGCATATCAAGTTATATTTTTTAGTATTAGTTAATGTATATTTTACATATACATGTATACTTGTTCATTACATTGTTTAATATTTTTTAAACTTTTTAATACATTTTTTATAATTATAATTTAATGCTTTCCAAAAATGCTTTAGCATTGCTTTTGATTTAAACAAATAGTTTTTTTGTATTTTGTTTTAGGGGCCCTTTTTTTCACTGCTATTTATATTCTGTATTCTATTAGTGTCATTTTGAGGTGGATTTAATTTGTGTTGGTTGTGGTTGCCTGGTTCTGTTCAACCGAAAAATAAAAGTCCTTTTTAAAGTTTTTCATTTGGGGTTTTTTGGGGTGGGGAATGTGGGAGGTGTAGTTAGTGTTATGGTTTTAGTTTTGTTTGTTGACTGGTAGTTTTGGTTGTGTTGGTATGCAGTGTAATGTGGTACAGCATAACCTTATTCCATTTAATAAGCTGTATACTCGGTATACTTTCACAGTATTAGCATGTTATTGTTTATATAGTTGCGTGTTGTTATATTTGGAGAGTCGTAATGTTGTGTTATTTTTGTATTTGGGATGAATGTATTGTGAGGGTGGGTATTTTTTTTTTTACAGGTTTTGCAGTTGGAGTATATTGTTTGGAGATTTATTTTTAAAAGGAAATTATTTTGGTTAATTTTAAACCAACTTTATTTTTTAATTTTCTTAGATTTTTCACCTTTCCAAGAGTGATTTTTACTTTCATTTTATCTGTTTTTTTTGGTTTTTTAATGACTGTGGATTACTTCTCTTTATTTACTTTGGACATATCATTTTTGCATTGTTTTGGGTTACTTTCTATTTCATTCTTATTTTTTGTGGATTGGATTTTTGGGTGATGGAGGTGGATTAAGAACTTTAGCTGTAAGTATGATATTTTTATTTATTTACGGGTGGAAAATGTTACAATGTAATATGTATGTGTATTTTACTTTTACTGTCATGGAAACATGTTATTTTTTGTATATGTGTTTTAACTTGGGAGCATCTTTGTTTATTTGTATTATAGTATCTGTTTGCTTTTCATACAGATATTTTTTATTAAGTAAGAAATGTATTTATAAGTCTTGTTTTGTAGTTGAGCATTTTTTTAATGAACTAATTTACAAAAAATAATTAATTTTATATTTATTTTAAAATATGTATTTCATTTTGGTGTTTAGTTTTGTTATAGTTATTTCTGAATTGGTTGGTAGGTAGGTGGTTTATAATATTGCTTCATCTATCATTAGTAGTGTACTCTTGTTATTTATAAAGAGTCTGAGTTTCAACTGTAGCATTTTGTACATTTCACTTGTTTGCTTAGTTATTTTAGGTTTTATTTGGTTTACTGATTATTCTATTCGTAGTTGCTGGTAGCTTTGTTCTTTGTGGAGGGCTTATATGAATTTGTAAGCTGTTGGTTGGCTTCTTCCACAGGTCGCTGCCAAAGCATTGTGCCATCTCTCCACTGTGTTGTTGGTTTTGGATTCTTGAGCAATAGTGTTGTTGTGGGCATTCCACCATGGTGTCTGCTAACCCAAGTATCTTCAAAGTAGTCCATTATTGGGCTTAGTTTTTGTTCACTTCCTTGGTAAAATGGGGATTCTATTAGCATGTTATAGTGATTCCTATGTCTGTTACATGTGCATATGCCAGGCTATTAATTTTTTAATTTCAAAAGCAAATTGGCTGCGTGTTGCATATTCTACACTTAGGGCCTCATTACGATGTCGGTTCGAAAGCATTCCGACCGACTCAGAATCGTTTCCGACTGACTTGGTTATGAGGAGTCTGACCAACCGATTACAATGTTTCCGAACACATTGAAAAATGGGGTGGTTGCGGAAAACCTTGCACCATGTGGCGGGCACACCATGATGCCTGCCAACTGTGCATGTTTGTGAAGAGGGGTCCCATGGGTACCCCCACGGCCCCAACCGGAGGCCTCCAGGTGAAGGGGGGCCTGCTACCAGCCCCCAAAGTCAGTTTCCTACAGCCTTTTTGTGTTGGACAGACCAATTCGGAAAGCCTGTCCGAATCCGACATTGTAATGCATTGGTGGGAAATGTGTTCCATAGACCTGTACGATTCGGCTCCGACTGACTCAGAGTCTCCAAATGCAGGTCTGAACCAAGTCTGAAAGAGATAGTGGTCACATTTCCATCGTAATCGTCGGTCTGAAATGTTTCTGAGTCGGGCGGAAACATGGGTTCTCACACAGGTTAGGAAAATCTGAATGCCGTTCGGAGCCTTTCTGACCGACATCTTAATGATGCCCTTAGTACGGATGTCTCCAAATGCTTTGATTGAAGAGGTAATAGCAGTGCATGGCTAGGTGTGGGTATAGTTTAAGTATTGTTTGTAGCATTACCTGTTCAAAGTCTATTATACTTTTGTGTGGAGAGTAGTTTTTTTAATGTGGTTTAAAGGTTCATAGTACATTGCACTTTGTTTGTTAGGCTGCAGCACATAGATGTGGGAATTGCAAATATTAAAATCCTTTTTTCATTAGATTTGTTATCATAAAGAGCTTCATTCGAGCAAGATGGCGTCAGTGTAGGACACGGACCGGGTCTCTCCTGCCCGAAAAAGCCCCGTGGAGGTCCATTAGGGCAAGAAAAGGAATCTTTTGACCGGCAATGTTATCTGGACCTTACTTGCTCTCGTGGATCGGACATAGTGTACCGGGAACTGTTCCTCGCTCGAAGCTGGGATTGAGGACGCCGGTGGATTGCTCTGTCTACATTGCATGCCTCCAGAGCCTACTCGCACGGCTCCGACGTTCCCTGCTACAGTTTTGCAGGGGAGGCACCGGTAAACCTAAAACAGTCAGGATGCCGGGCCGAGGAGTGAAGAAACCCGGCCCGAACGCTGGATCATCAGGGGGGCTTCCTTCCTCCTCCTCCTCCTCCTCCTCCCAGGATACCGGTAAGAGGGTGAGGGGGGGACAAAATCAAGAAGGGGCAGTGGACGAAGCAGGGCGTAAGGCTGTTAGCACTGAGAGTGGCACCAGGACCCAACCAGGAAAGACTGGGACACCTGGTCAATCTTTGATCTCTACTCTGTTTTCGGGCAGTAGCAGGACAACAGCAGCGGATCCCAAGCTGAGTAAGGGCAAGGGGGTGCCATAAACAGCAGACAGATCAAGGAAAGAGTGGGGGGGAAGCAGATGCTCCCCCCTCGAGAGTCTTATTGGATTTGGGAGTAAGGATTGTCCTTGCCCTGTGCAGAAGGAGACAGCGAACCCCACTGATGGCTCTAAATTTAACTCTGTTAATGGCGTTGAAGGTTCGATAGAGATAGCCCCTACCATGGCTTTAGGTGAAACCGCTAGTAGAGTTGGCTCCAACAAGGTGCTCTATAATGAAGAGCAGGATCGAGATGACCGAGAACAGACGCAAGTACCCAGGGGGCATAAGGAAGGGCGATGCCCGACCCAAACTGCAGTTACAGGTCAGCAAAGGGTCTCTAACGGAAATGTGGCAGGACTTCCTCTGGAGACGGTGGAAGAGCGGGGGAAGGTGGCAAATGAGCTATCACCATGCATAGCTAAGTCTCCTGATGCCGGGGATACGTTTTTTTCATTAACGGATGAGTCAAACCTGTCGAATATTGGAGAGTCGTCATCCTCCCTAACCGATGATCCAGTCTCAGATTTGCCCTCTATTGACATCCCGGAAGAATCTACCTTCGCAACACAGCATAAACGGTCAGAGAGAAGATCTCGGGGAATGAAAAAGAAGGACAAGAAAGGGCGAGCAAGTGGAGAAACATTTAAAGGCAGTAGTGAGGACAGACCCTCGGGCAATCTTCACTGGGACTATACCGCTTCGCAGCTGGCGTTCTCCGGGGGGGAGCTTGAAAGATCTGCCAAAGAAACCACCTTGGTTGAGGGATCTCTAGCAACAATTCTGCAAACCATAAGACAAGTTCAAGATGAAACTAGGAGCTCAACTCGTCGAGCGAGGCTTGCTACCAAGAAGCTGCACGGGACTGTGAAGAAAATTTATAAAACCTGCTCTGACATTGCCGGCAGATTGACCATGGTGGAGGAACGCACCGAGCATTTGGAGTCCGATGTCAAGACACTAAAAGCACAAGAAGCTTCAACGATGGTCGATGTCTTATGGAAATTGGAAGAATATGAGAACAGGCAGAGACGCAATAATTTGAGAGTCTTAGGGATACCTGAGGGGGTGGAGGGCTCTGATATACGTGCTTATATCATCTCCCTCTTCAAAGCCGCCTTCCCGGAGAAAACTAATTGGGATTGGAATACAGAGATTCAACGTGCCCACAGGTTCCCCTTAATGATGAAAAAGTCTTGATCCAGTGATGCCAAAAGACCCAGGGCGATCCTGGTATATTTTAGGAACTTTCTGTTGCGGCAAGAAATTTATGACCAAGCTCGTCCCAACTCAAGGAAGAGTTTCAGGGATGTGTCGTTCTTTGTAAGACCTGACTTCGCCCATGCCACAGTAGAGAGGCGATGGCGGATGAGACAATTGTTTAATCCTTTCCAGCAACGCGGAGCGGAAGTCTTTCTGCTAAATCCTGCCCGTCTAAAAGTGACTTACAAAGGACAAACACGAAGCTTTACTTCGGAAATCAGTGCCCGGGAGTATCTGAAAGAGATAGGGGGAGGAAGCACTGATAAAATATAGCTCAGTAAGAGCAGTTCGGGATTCCTGCTCCTTACCTTCCGGAGACGGATGGCATAAATTGGGTTAATTTAGCTAGATAGTTAATTTAAGAGCTTTTTCTTTATGATTATTTTCTGATCTCCCTTTTTCTCTTCGTTTTCCTAAGAGGGGGCACGGGTTAGGAGCGACCAGAGATGCATTCTCGTGTAGGCGCCATCCTTCAGGCTCTCGGCCTGATTGCTTTGGTGGTGGGGGGAGGAGGGTGGGGTCTGTGGGAGGGGGAGGTTTGGTGGAGGAAGGGAGGGGTGCTACGCGGGAGGACATTTGGGTATAAAAGAAATAATAGGAAAAGCACAGAAAGAGATAAAACCACCTAGGATGGGAAGATTACTATTTCTTTGTTGGCTAGGGGCAAAATACATAGTATGAGATATGCAAGAAGGGCCATAGGAAACTGGATCAATGAATAAACTAAGAATCGCTACAGTGAACATCTGCGGCCTTAATGATAAAAAGAAAAGGGTAACCTTGGAATTGCAAGCTTTAGAGGCGGATATACTTTGTCTCCAAGAGACCCACATTGAGGGAGCGCAGCTGTCTTTATTGGATACGCTAGGCTTTAAACTAATTGCGGGCACACGGCAAAGCACACAAACTTGTGGGGTGGCAGTTCTCGCCAAAAGAGATTTAGCTCAGTTTTTTTCACATATAGGAACGGATAGCCGGGGGAGATGGGTGATTTTGGAATTTAAAGTCTAATAAGTGCACCTTTACACTGTGTTCTTTATATGGGCCAATTCTTGATGATGCTGGGCTTTACGACTGGTTAAAACAACAAACTGGTGTCTTGGCCAGCTCTCATAATTTTATGTGGAGATCTTAAAATCAATCTGGCCAACAATTGGTCGTGCGAGGAACACTATAAATATTATGGTAGAAAACCTAGGGTATTTTGGGCGCTTAAAAAAATGTGTAAAGACTATACCCTGATGGATGTTTGGCAGTGTAGGAAGCCAACTGAACATGGTTTTACCATTTTTTCATCACCCCATCAATCACATGCACGTCTCGATTTCTTTTTTGTTTCACATGCTATAATTCAATATTGCGATATAGAACTCTTCCCCCGGGTCATGTCTGACCACAATCCGTTAGTCTTGGTAGTTGAGGAGGGGGTGTCCCGCAAAAGTGGTAGTCAATGGAGTTTTGAGCAGGCACTACTGGTAAATGATGAATATGTGACTCTTATGAAAAATTGGATACCAAGGTTTCTTAGTGAAAATCTGGGTAACACTTCCCTGGAAATAGTGTGGGATACATTAAAAGCGGGGATCTGGAGGGAAACTCTCCAATTCTCGCTAACCAGGGTAAGGAAGGAGAAACAAAAGCTGCGAGAATTATATGCCCCACTAGCCCTGGAAGAAAGAAAATTAATAACGGATACACTACCGGGGGGGGGATTGTCAGGAAGCACAGATTGGAGTCATGTTGGCCAAAGCAACCATAAATGATATTGCAATTAAAAAAAACAGCAGCAAAATCTTTAGTTTGCAGTAAGCAAGCTTACGAATGCGGTGAACAAATGGGTGCACGCTAGCTATAAGGACTCGGCAAAAGAACGGCCAGAATGAAGTTAGGGAAATAAGGGACCCAGATCAGGGCATTGTTTCTGATCCTGCCCGGATAAGATCTGCATTTAAAAGATTCTACCAGAGATTGTACTTGGAGACTGTGGTGGGGGATCTGAAGAACATTTCCAATTATTTAGATTCAAGCACAATCATGAAACTCAATGATGATGATCAGGCAGGGTTGGAGGGGGCTCCCCCGTGGGAAGAGATCCTGACAGCTATCTCCTCATTGGCGACTGGGAAGGCCGCTGGGGAAGATGGAATTCCAATGGAATTCTATAAGACATTTGCATCAGAGCTTAGGGATTGCCTTGTGGGTCTGTTCAAACATATATTTGAAGGCAATGAACCCCCCCCCTCTTGGTCCAAAGCGAAGATTGTGGTGTTCCCCAAAAAAAACAAATCTGCTAGAGAGCTTGGATCATATAGGCCAATTACGCTTATTAACGGGGACACTAAAATTTATTCTAAAATTTTTGCCTCTCATTTGTCCCCTGTCATTAGCAAAGTAGTGAGTGGACGGCAACATGGGTTTATACCCTGGAAAAGTACCACAGATCACATCAGGTGGGTAATAACGTTATTCGATGCTGCTCAGATAGTAATGTAATGTCATTAAAATGATTTTTTTTTCTAAGATTCTTTATTTTTTTAGAGCGATCCCGTTAGGAATAAGTAATTTATGGTATAAGAAGCTAAATGACAGAATTTCACGATTCGTATGGGCCTATTCTAAACCCCGGCGAGCCATGAAATTCTTGACGCTCCCTAAGCAGCAGAGCCATCTGTAGAGGAGTGATCTTGACCCTGGGCGGCATCTCCAGCTCCGGCCTCAGCAGACCCCGTCATCTTCTTCTTGCCCCTGGATGCTGATCCTGTAAGACATAATAAAGAGACAAAAATTAATTGGTGTGAAACAAATAATAAATATTTTTTAAAATACTCTAAAAAGATTTTTTGACAGGAAACGACAATTGCAATAAAATTGACCTATCTCATCTGATCGACTAGTAGTATTGCGATCGCAGACCGTCCTATCTCCTTATTTATTCATCCAGTGTTCCATTCCGATTCCAGAATCCTAAACCTAAGTACCACCTAGCCCGCCTATTCCAAAGACCTTGGAATGAATTGCCAAAAATGATATTTGCTTCTTCTAAGTTCAGATCTCATTCTCAATCATCAATTAATCAACCCCCTTTGACGGGCCAATTGTTCACTAAGTCTGCATTATTATTTATTTTAGTCCTCAAAAATGCATAGATGGACACATGCATATTGCATACACCAAATTGTTGGTTGGTTGCTGATGTGCTGAGTTGCTATATTATTCACTCACTAACAAACTATAAAAGGTTCTAAGGAGTCGGACTGGAGTCAGCAGAACGTGATGGAGGACGCGTCACGTAGACCGCTAAAAAATTACCAACTAATACTAAGTAACTAACTATAATAACTACCTACCATCACTACCTTAGTGACAGGACAAAGAAAAGGAGTCTCTCTAGCATTACCTAACTTAAGTTCTCTAACCTCTCTTACATAATCAGCCCAAGCGAGCGCAAAGTTGCAATCAATTAAGATTAGTAGCGCCGAGCACCTGTCTAGAAGAATAACAATCACATAATATAAGATTTTTAAACGTAACTTACCTGCATGTAAGCAGCAGCAGCATTCTTGCTATTTGTGAAAAGCCCAGGGCTGCACCCCTTCCGTGCGCCGTCTTCCGCAAGGAAGGCGTTTCCTGGTCGCACTACCCTTAGCCATGGTTCTGGGGGTGGTGGGGGTGGAAAAGAAAATGTAGAAGTACAAAATAAAGTCAGGAGAAAAAGTAGGGCGGTAAAAAAAAAAAGCAAGTCATAGAAAAACAGTACAAAAACGCAGTAAAAGTAGAAATAAACGCAAAGTATACACTTAGGAAGAGAGTGAGATAGATCATAAATAAAAAGATAAGAAAAAAAGTTTTAGGAACAATGGATTGAAAAGATTTGACAGGATTCAAAAGCAGGCCCCAGAACCATACAAACAGTAGAAAAACAAGATGGTCGAGCCCATTGGCGACCACGTGGTGAATTTTGCGTGATATTTCCCTCCGAACACGCAATCCGCGTAGGCGAACGTCAGAAACGTCTAGCGAGCATGCAGTACAAGCAACTCCTCATGCTCGCGGAACTCCGCGTAGCGTTGCAGAGTTTTTTTAACGCTTTGTGGAGTTTCACGTAGGGCTGCTACGCGAACTCCGCCCGGGCTTACTCTTGACTGGGGGTGAATGTTTGATTTGCTCTGTGTTCTGTCCATCATCTGTGTGTCATTTACTTTCTAAAAGCAGCTTTTTCAGACTTACAATCTAAAATCTGGCTTCACAATAAGTTGTGATTTTAAATTGTGATTCCAGAGACACCACACTACAAATCTCTATCTTTTCCCAATTAGAAATTATTCTTAAAAGATGTTTTAAGGCAATCTCAATCCTAATCTATGGGAGAGATAGGTCTACCTTTTAGCCCATGGGGTTGCCTAGGCATACCGCAGTGGTGACTATATGTAATAAAAGGGAAGGTTTGAGCCTGGCAAGTAGGTTAACTTGCTAGGCCAAAATGGCAGTTTAAAACTGCACATACAGGCTCTGCGGTAACAGGCCTGAGCCATGTTTAAAGGGCTACTGAGTTGGTGGCAAACCAGTGCTGCAGGCCCACTAGTAGCATTTAATTTAGATGCCCAGGCACATATAAGGCACTCTACTAGGGACTGATGAGTAAATCAAATATGCCAATTGTGTATAAGCCAATGTTGCCATGTTTTGAGTACTGAGCATATGCACTTTCGCACTGGTTAGCAGTGGTAAAGTGCCCAGGATCCTAAAGCCAGCAAACAGGAGGTCAGAAGGTAAAAATTCAGGGGGACCACACCAAGGTCTAATAGCTGGGTTCAGATTCAGGTGGGTAATTGAAATCCAGCTCTGCCTGACGTACAAGCAGTCTCTGAGAAGTTGGATGTCTGAAGCAGAGGAGACTTTCAAGTAGAGGTGTGTATCATTGGCGAATCTTGATGCTGTTGTCTTTGAGTAGAGCACCAAGCAGCTCCATGCAGATGCTCAATCAATCAATCAATTGATTTGTATAGCACAGCTAACCCACTGAGAGGGTATCCAGGTGCTTAAGATGACAGTGGACAGTATGAAACCCTGGGGTACTCTGCAGGTGACAGGGATCTTTTGGGACCCGAATGTGCCCTGGTGGGATTGAGGGTGGTATGGTCGAGTGAGTCATTGGCATTTCAGACTTCCAGCAATATCAGGAGGCAGGGGTCATTTTCATCTGTTGTCAGGAAGGTATCATCTATGACATGTAAGGTAGCACTCATCATGGGGCAGCATGATCTACAGCCAGACTGGTAGTCATGCAGGAAATTGTTAGCATTACTGTGATTTTGGAGTTGAACATATACAGCTTTTTCAATGACCTTGACGATGAATGGTAGATGAGTGATGAGCCAGTAGTTAACAAGGTCATCAAGGTCTAGTGTAGGTTTCATTAGGAGTGTGAGGATTTGGCCTGCCTTGAGAGCTTCTGGGAAGATTTTTTGAGTGAGGAAGGTATTTACAAAAGTGAGTAGGGGTGAGAGAGCAGCCCCAGAGTTTTGATGAAGGACAAGGCTAAGATAGAAAGTTAATGAGAGTGGTTTAGAGAAAGTTGAGAATGTTGACGAGATCTACAAGAGATAGGGTGTAGATTGATGACCATTACAGTATTTTATAGAAGAGCGTGGCCATAGGTGATGAAGTGGGCATTAAGGATGTGATGTTGGATTGCCTGTATTTTTTTTTCTGAAGAAGAGATTGATGGCATTATATTTTTCTGTTGAGTTATGATAGGAGGGTTGGGTAGGGGGTCGGTGCAGTGTTTGATTGTGTCCTGCTTCTGTTGGTGGCCTCATTGATGGTATTGATTTAATACTTTCATATGTCTGATCTGATGAGCTCTCTGTGTGTAGCATGGAAGGATTTCAGTATCATAACGCCCTCCGAAGTTCTGTATTTCTTTCATATTCTTTCCTGTCTACGGCTGAATTATTTATTGCCAGCAAGGTCTTCAGAGTACCAGCATGCTGAAGGCTTTGCCTTGCTATTGCAAGTTTTAAATTAATCTCAGTTACAAATAAATGAAACGGCACATGCTCAACCAATATTCATAGCTTGTTCTTAATCCATTTTGAGACCAAGGAGATTTTTTGTGTCAAGTTCAGTGAAGTATTTCGATTCCAAACTTCTTAAAATTTTTTACGGGATGATTCTGTCAATTGCAAAATAAAAAAATGTAAAAGCACAGAGTTCTGATTGAAGTGACATGATACAGGGTAAGAGGGTTAAACATGTTTTACAGCTCAGATGTGCTCCATAATTCTCTTATGTACCAGACAAAGCCCAAGAAAGCTCCTCATGATGTGGTCAGCTGTATGCTGGCCCTCCGCAACATGATGAAGAGCTTCTGGAAGAAAGCGAAGGAGAATCTGGAAGCCAGCCAGGATGTTATGAAGATCTGGTATGACCAAAAGAAAACTCTGGTTGAGTTTTCTGCTTGATCAAAAAGTGTGGGTGATGGATCCCTGGGCCCTACAAGACTGATGGCCTATGGCCCTATGAGGTGAAGGAACACATGGGGGAGCTCACCTACTTGGTGGACTTCAAGACCCCCAAGAACCCTTTACAGGTCCTGCATGTCAATCACCTCAAACCCCACTTTGAGAGGTCTGAGGTTACCATGCTCCTGGTGCCGGATGAATGGGTGTAGGAGGAGAGTAAACCTCTGCCATTCCTCCTTTCTTCCAAGGAGCAAGATGGTACAGTGGAGGGTGTCAGCCTCTCCCCTAACCTGACCCAACAGTAACAGAGGGACTATTGTCAACTGTTGGTGCAGTTTGCCTTACTCTTCTCCCTAACACCAGGGCTCTCTATATAGTGTACCCATGATATTGTTAATAGAACAGTATGCCATGGACAATAAGTTCTACTGGCTATCTGACAAGGTGAGAGTCAGCATAAAGGAGGAAGCCTCCCAAATGCTGCACCTGTTGGTAATTGAGCCCTCAAGTAGCTCTTGGTCCAGCCTAGTGATGCGGGTCCCAAAGGCTGCCCCTCCAGGTACCACCACTGACCTCCGGTTCTGTGTGAATTATCAGGGGCTCAATTCAGTAACTAAGACTGACACTCAGCCAAGTTCCTCAGAACGTTTGATCTGACGTCTGGGTACTGTCAGATCGCCTTAAATGAGGTGGCAAAAAAGAGGTCTGCATTGTCTACTCAGGAGGGTCACTTCCAGATTCGGGTGATGTCACCTACCTAGGTGACATTGCGGTCTTCAGCTCCAGCTGGGAGGACTACCTGTGCCACCTTGGGTAAGTGCTTCAGGCTCTTCCTGACTAGGGCAGGCCTGACTATCAAGGCCAGTAAGTGCCAGTTAAGGTAGGGTTCTGTGGTCTCTTTGGGCCACCAGGGGGAATAGCACCAGGTACAGCCCCTCCAGGCCAAAATTCAAACCATTCTGGCTTGGGAACCCCCCGAGATCCAGCCAGAGGTGAGGTCCTTCAGAAGATTTGTCAAGGGGTATGGCACCATTGTTGCTCACTTGACAGAGCTGACTTCCAAGAAGCATCCTAGACAGCATATCTGTACCGAGGCATACAAGAAACACTTTTGATACGCTGAAGGAGGCCATGTGCACAGCACCCATTCTCAAGGCCCCTGGCTTCTCCCAAGAATTCATTGCGCAGACAGATGCCTTAGAGCATGGCATAGGGGCTGTGCTCTCGCAGCTAAATGAAGAGGGCCTAGATCAACCAGTAGCTTTCATCAGCAGGAGGTTACTTCCCTGGGAACAGAGGCAGAGTGCAATAGAAAGGAAAGCATTTGCAGTGGCTTGGGCACTGAAGAAGTTTAGACCATACCTGTTTGGGGTTCACTTCTGGGTTCAGACAGACCACAGACCCCTCAGTTGGCTCATGTAGATGAGGAATGAGAATCACAAACTGTTGAGGTGGTCTGTCTCCCTACAGGGAATTAAGTTTACTTTGGAGCATTGCCCTGGAATTCACCACTCCATTGCTGATGGTCTCTCCAGGTTTTTCTGCCTTAACTACGAGAACTCCCACGAGGGTGGGTAGATCCCTCTGTTTCCAGCTGACCGTGACACATGTTGGACCTGCTATCCTTGGCTTGGTTTTCTCCAACTTTTTGGCTTCAATCCTACTGTTATTGCTGACTTCGTTTTCTCTGGCCATAAGACTCTGCTCCCTTTACCAATGCTAACCAGTGCTAAATTGCTTGTGCTCTCTCCCCATAACATGGTAACATTGGCATCCATTCAATTGGCACATTAAATGTACCTGTAAGTCTCTAGTAAAGTGATACTTTGTGTACCTAGGGCTTGTAAATTAAATGACACTAATGGGCCTGCAGCACTTATTGTGCCACCCACTTAAGTAGCCTTTTTAAACGTGTCTCAGGCCTACCACTGCAACCTGTGTGCAGTTTAGACTGCCATTTCTACCTGACAAAGAAGCTTTTTATGAAAAAAATGGAGCCTCATCAGGTCCCTTTTGCCAGGCCTAAACCTCCTTCTATAATACATGTACCCCTATGGTAGGGCCTAAACAGCGTATAGGGCAGGGTGCAGGGTTTTTAAAAGTTGGACATGCACTTTTAAGTTGTACATGTCCCCCTGGTAGCGAAAAAGCTCCTAAATTCATTTAACACTGCTGTGAGGCCTACATCTCCCATAGGGTAACATTGAGTTTCCTTATTATGTTTAATAAGTGATAACTTCCAATTTGGAACAGGCAGAAATATCAAGTTTGATGACTACAAAACTGTAATTTAAAACCCTATTGTTCAAAGTTCTGAAAATGCCACAGTTGAAAATTGCCATTTTCTTGCTCTAACGATTCAGTGCCTGCAGACTATATACTCGGTCACATGACTAGGTGATCTTTGTGTATTCCACTCAGACAGCGAGACAAAGGGGAAATAGGTGTTGGCAGAATGGGCCATTTCTCTTAAGATGAGTGGGAGGAACTGTCAACTACCACACTTGCATATAACAAAGACTCTGCCTCAGCACAATCACAAAAGTTTTCACACTAGTCTTTTGTGCCCCAGACAAGCTGGGCCTGGGCAGTGAGGAAGGACATTTTAGACACCTCTGTATGGGGAGGACTCTAGAAGCTTCTGCCACTTCAACATAGGCATGAGGTATAAGTAGAGGATGCTCAGACACAACTCCTCAGATCACTTCACTTCTGGACCTGTGGACACTGTAAGGAAGAAGGACTGCCCAGCTGTGGTCTGTCCTGCTGACCTGCTTGCTGACCAACGACTGCTTTGCTGCCCAAGCCCTGCTGTAGCTGCATCAGGATTCTTTCTGCTACTGTAAGCTGCCCTGCTGAACCCATCCTGCCTCCAAGGGCTGGCTTCCTGTTCAAGCCACAGGAAGATAACAGGCTTCTTCGACATTGAACCATCTCGACACAGTGCAATGCAGCCCGCCATCGACTCAAGTACAGCACGACTCAGCTTGTCCTTCTTGCCAACGCATCTCAGCACAAGTCCGCATAAGCCCCGGTAGCTTCTTTGATGCCGACGCAAGCCCACTACAACACCGCCAGTGTCAGACATCTTGTTCTCTGCAGCGACGCAATGCAGCATGAGTCTCTGCAAGCCCCACCAGCTTCCTCAATGATAATGCAGTTGTACCAAGCTCCCAGAGGGTTGAGCACAAATTAATTTTAGGTTTTTGCTTGTATATCACCCTGACAAGGATTGTGGTTGTTTTTTGAGTAGCCCCCCTCCAGTTACCCAATTTCCTACACTTATAGTCTATTTGCTTTGCCTATCATATTTTCATTTGACAATATCTGCCAATTTTATGAAAATATTTTGCTGATAATATGGGTTTCACAATTGAAAGTTGTTATGAATCTTACAGTACTTGATCTATTGCCTCCTTGTGCTCATTGAAGCTCAATTCCTTTCTAGTTTTCAGCAGGACCTTACTGGAAGCCTGTCTAAATATTTTATTGGGACAATCCCTTGCTCCTAAAGTCTGACACATCTCAACCTCTTCCTGTTTGTATAGACTGTCTATGCTATAATTCCATTTGGCCCTTAATAGTTCCCCATAACATTTGCTGGATGGCGACTAATGACAAGGAGTGAATGTGGATTAGTGTAGATCAGCATAGCATCAGGCATTCTATACCGATCTCAATCGAACAGCTTTTCTTGGTGATGGAAAGGTAAGGGGTGAGGAAGCTAGGTCTGCAATACACTAACACATTCCTTTTGGCTGTGCTCCTCGCAGCTGTGCTGCTGCCAGTGAAGAACAAACACTATACTTATCAATTTAGTTAGGAGTCTGAGTTTAATAGCAATTTCAGTGGCATGTGTGGAATCTAAAAGACACTCTCCGTTCCTGCAAGAGCCGGCTGATTCACAGAGCTTGGGAAACAAACAAAAATAATGATCCCATGTGCTTGGAGGGCAAGCACTACTTCTGTGAAATCAAACAGCTTTTGTCAAATCAAAAGCTGTACTCAGGTGAACAAACATCTGGACGGAGCCACAGTCTCTCACTGTAGTACTCCTGAAACTTCTTTTCATATTTATAATGTGCATCAACAGACTTAATGTAATCAGAAAACCACAATAGTAATAAATATTTAAAAGACATAGGGGGATATTCACAAGAACGTGCAATAAATATCGCCAACCTAGGCCAACGCAATTTCACATAACACCGTTCATCGCGGGAAACCAATGCCACGTCAACGGCGTATTCCCAACACGCCGGCAACAGGCGATAGTGCCCCGATAACGCGTCAAATGTCCGCGATAAAATTACCGGGACGCCGATAAAAAAGGTAACCCGAACGTGAAAAAAGTGGCGATGGGCCCAACAGCCATAAAAACATCAGCGATAAGCAGCGCCAGGCCTGCAATACCCACGTCAGGCGGGAAAAATCACCATAAAAGCTGCAAAAACAAAAAAAGAGAAAACAAAACCCAAACCCAAACAACTGAGAAGCACCATGGAGGACGCTGGAGCAACTACAGAGCCGAACCAGAACCCCACGAACCCCCCGGAGGACCAGCCAGGGACCTCGGGGAAGGAGAAGGGCAAGGAGAAGAAGAAGAGGAACCCGCGATTCAGTCCGCAGGAAAACAAGATCCTGATTACGGAGGTGATAGAACACCACCAACAACTGTCCATCACCTCCACTGTGTCATTGGCAACTAAAAATGCAAAATGGCAGTTCATCTTGGCCAAGCTGAATGCAGTCGGAGTGAAGAGAAGGGAAGGGGATGGCTGCAAGAAGCGCTGGAATGATGTGAAGCGCAAAACCAAGCTGAAACTCGCTAACAACCGGAAAGCAGCAATGCAGACTGGAGGTGGGAGTCCAGAGACACACAGCAGGAGCTGGATGAGATGGAGGAAATGGTGTCCACAGTCATCAGTGGGGAGACGGTGGCGGGTGTCGGGGGACCGGACACTGCACAACATGACCTAACCCAACAGCAACAGGGTGAGTAACGACCATGGACTGGGGGGACGGGGGGAGATTTATTTTATTTATTTATTTATTTGAGTTTTATATAGCGCTGGCTAGACCCGGAGGTATCAGAGCGCTTTACATGAGGATCAGAGTTACAGGTTAAAAGTTACATTTGTTCCAAGAGCAAAATCAAACATAGGAAAAAAGAAAGCAAAGTTACGGAAATTTGTCAGGGGAGGGAAGGGGGAAAAAACAGGGAGACGGGGAGAAACTGTGCCCAATGTCCGGCTGGGTAGGTGACGGCCGAGGGGATGAACCAGGGCCGATCTCCTCTATAACTGAACCGAGCAGCTCTACATGGGCACAACGGCACACATGCACAATTAAGTATAGCACAGTGCACACCCACAATGACTATGGATCATGTCCCTGATCTCCCTGGCATACTGCAGCACACATAGAAACAGCAAGTAGGCCCCCGTCGACAATGTGCCCAGAGGGGGCCCTCCCCACACATCACCAATTTCACAACAAACCCATGCATGTGCAAACCCATGCACATGCACAAGGCTGGCCCTCCATGGGGCAACAATGTAAAGTGGGGTATGCATGGCCATGTACTGGTCCAGCTTCAACACTCCACCGAATGTGGCCAAAACATTCTAATTCACACAGATGTGTCATGTCTATTAGCAAGCAAGTATGAAATCATGGATGGATGTAGGGGCAGTGATACCAGAAAAAAGTACTCCCTGGGAACAGATATCAATGCGCATGTTTGACCGTGACCCAGACAGGCAGTGAGATGACTGGGAATGTGTAAACTACCTGTGGCCTCAGTGCACCGAAACAACAATCTCGAAACTTCCCAACTTAGCCCCACGTCAATGTAGGAAATAGGGCTGTATGTAAAAATACCTAAGTCCAAGTTATGTGGATGCCACAGCTCGGAGCAATGATTTTTTTGAGTGTGCAGCGGCTGGACTCCTGGGATGGTGTGTGCGTAAGTGTGAAGGTCATTCCATGCAAGAGAACTGCGAGCAAGGACCTCTGTGTGTGGGGTGTGTATACGTTGGTCTCTGGTTAGCACTGTGCGTAGTGTGGGAGTCGTCATCAGCTGCTATGGTATCTCTCAGGGGGAGCCGGGCGCATGCAACTCCAAGGTCGGAGGTGCAGATGTGCTACCGCCTCCAGTACAGACAAAGGATCTCTCCTCCCTAATGTCAGTCTGTCATCTGCTAGCATTCTGGAAGAGTGATGTGGTTGGGGGGGGGATGTCACTGCTTTGCCTTCCGGCACGGTATTCCTGCTGCCTATTTAGCTGGTGTGCATCCCCCATGTTGCTGAGGTGTTCACTGTGCCCCCATCCCCCTTACGTCCATGTTGCTCATGTAGTGGGACTTGAGTCACAGGGTGCATCTCTGCATCAGGGTGAGTCATATCTGACCCCAAATGACACCCGCTATTTCATATTTGACCCCAAATGACACCCGCTAATTCATATTTCACCCCAAATGACACCCGCTATTTCATATTTGTCCCCAAATGACACCCGCTATTTCATATTCGACCCCAAATGGCACCCACTATTTCATATTTGACCCCAAATGACACCCGCTATTTCATATTTGACCCCAAATGACACCCGCTAATTCATATTTGACCCCGAATGACACCCTGTTGTCTGATTTGGAACACCAATGACAGCCTACATGTCACGTATGTGTACACATGTGATACGCTGATGAGTGGGAATACGTACTGCACCTGACACCCTGAAATGGCATTCCGAATACGTGACACCCTGAACAGCCTCTCTGTACAGAGGTGACATACCCACCATCTATTTGCCATTTGTGAGACTGTTAGCACTTCATGTTGCACTTACACTTGTCCGAGTGATGTGCTAATGCAGAGGACTGACATGCACACAGGGAATGTGTGTTGCAATGAATTTATCTGCACATGCTGGTCATGTGGTCATTTTGTACTGTACCATCATTGCTAAGGACTGTCACAATGTGACGTGCTCATGCGAAGAAATTGTCAATGATTGTGTTCCATCGGGCCATTCCTCCTGTAGCTGCAGTTGGGTGTGGTCCACCTGCCTCATCTTCCTCATCATCGTCCGGTGCATCTGGCACTTGGATCCATGGCGCATCTGCGCACACATATGTTGTGCAATACACAACATGCAATGATCATCTTGCACACTATTCCTGGGCTGTACAGGAGTCTACCACCTGTGACATCCAGGCACCTGAAACGTGACTTAGACACGCCAAATATGCGCTCAACAATGCCCCTGGTGCGTTTGTGGGCCACATTGTACTGCCCCTGGGCCAGGGTGTTTGGGGCTCGGAGGGGTGTCATCATCCACGGGCAGAGTGCATATCCCTGACCACCTGTGAGAGGTAAGTGAGACCAGTGTAAACTGGTGGTACTGCATGCTGTGTTGGCAGACTCACAAGTTTTGTGGTGTGTGATTTGTGTGACTTTGAGATTCATGTTTGCCATGTTTTGCTTCTGGCAAATGTGCGGGGACAATGTGTGTTACGTACCTTCACAGCTGCTCCTCCCTCCCCCCGGGTCTATTTACCTGTGAGCGCTGCGCGGTTGCATCACTTGCACTCCTACGGCACACCTTTGTCATGCCTGTCTGCGCATGGCCGCAAGCCTGACAACAACACTGCAATGTTGGCCGTTGAAGGTGGGTGGCCATGTGTGTGTAGGCCTTGGTAAGGATAGGGCGGACACAGATGTGGAGTTCAGGCCTGGCTGAACTCACGCTGCGATTGGGGCTAGGCCTTTGGCTTATGCAGTGGCAATGAAGGTACACACACAACAGTTGGCATGTATGAGCCAAGACCCCTAGCGCCCCTTCATTTTCCCATTCGGGCGAGCCCGCCCTCCGGGTGCATGCTACTGTCATGTCATGTCATGTCATGTGGGTAACACGATCAAGCATGAAACACTTTGGGTATGAGTTGCGGCTCTCATAGAGGGCTTGCCACTTATACATGTAATACATACTCTTGGCCATCAGCGCGTGGGACCCCACGCTGTAGGCAACACTCTGGCTGACAAGGCAGCCAGTAATGCAGTAGCCACTTGTTCAGTAGCAGCAGTCACAAGGTCTGTGACAAAAGTCGATACCAACATACTGGCAGCCGTAGCGGCTACCAGAGACGGGACGTATTACCCACAGGGCTTTCCGTCCAGATATGAATACCAATTGTCCCTGGAACAAGTTCCGACAGTAACAATTCCTTCCGTTGGGGATCCGTTGATTCCCAATGAGGACCGCAGATATGCGTTGATCACAGCTGCACATGAGGGCAAGGCTTCGGCGCACGCCGGTGTATCGGCAACGGTGTCCCTCTTGCAGCAATGTCCTGTTTCCGCCCCCTCATGGCATTGCTGATAGCTCTCTGTGGCCTTCTGTTCCCACTATGAGAGCAAGCTTCAACAAATTAAGGAGGCTCAGAGCACTGTTATTCCAACATGAGGTTGCCTTGACCTCGGCCCGTGAAACATCCGAACTACAGGTGGCTCGGACATCAAGTGAAATACAACCCCAATTAAATAGCAATCGCCTCCCACATTTTGGGGAGTTGATACACAAATTATACAATGTATCTGACACAAGAGGCCTTGCACCTTTTTTTAAATTGTTGTGCTCAGGTCTTGTGTCCTCGTTTTGAAGGATATTTGGTGTGATTCCGGCTTTTATTCATTCCATTCTTTTCCAGCACTTTTGGTGGGTTGCTGTTGATCCTGTTGCTCGCTGGTGCTGTCCTGGTACTTGTTTAACTACTTCGTAATGGCTGACCCTCATGTGGTACTCGATCATCCGGTCCAGCTGGAGCTGTACCGTAGCCGATTACAGGAATTCCTTGGTTGCCTCCCTATGGCTGTTGTGGGTGCTGCCTACAATGTGACTTACAGATATGCATACTTTACATGCGTACATCCAGTTTTTTGGTGCCGCGACTTTCCTTTCTCCTGGGCTTTGGATTTGTGCCTCTCAAACGCCATACGGCATTGCCCTGATTACGACCGGTTGCTGTGGCCCCTATTGCGTCATGATCAATCATGTGCAACTGGTACCCGCATGCTGATGGCGGCCGTGAATGGAGTGCTGGCACAATGGGACATCTGTGAGGGGGCGTCGCGCCTGCTGCACCACAGCTACATTGAGTACGATACAGGTTGTCCGACCATGCTTTTTGAAGCTATGGATTATGATGAGCATGTATGCTCCTTCGAGTTGTTGAATTGGGTGTTGTCCCTCCTTGTCTATGAGGAGGGGGACCGTCTTTTGGAACACCTTGCCTTCCAAGGTTCAATGGATCTCATATGATTCCGATGATTAATGTTCAACAAGACATTTTTATTTTTTTTCTTCTTGTATTTTACCGCTGAGCAACCTAATTCTGATTTTGATTTTATTGAACTTTGCCCCTGCTATGCTCAGTGCTTTGACTCTGCTTGCGACTTGAACCTTGTTTTTTCTATTCTTCTGCAACCTGGCCAGGGGAAGGGTCTCATGTGGCTTTAAGGGACCCCGTTGGCATCTTTAGGTAGAATGGGTCCGGAGGCCATGATGCTGCTTTAGCACACACCACTACAGGCTTCTTCTAATGCAAGAATGTGTTCACTGGCCACATGCGAGCTGCTGGCTGCGCTGGTTCCCTGCTTGTTCCTGGAGTTTGGTCTGTGCATCGTGAGCAAGGTTGGACGACACCGTCCCCTGTGATTTTGATCTGGTCAGGCCCTGGCACGTTGACAAAACATACCCTGCAGCTGCTGTTTGTGGGACATGCACCTTTTTCTTGATGTTAGGAGAATGCATGTTACACGCAGACACACTTGAGGAGTGACTTTTCAAGGATGAGGAGCTGTATGGAGCTGTGATGTAGAGACACAATCTATGTCTTAGGAGTATGGGGTCTGCTATACAGACCCAAGGAACTGCTATGTTCTCATCTTGGTTTTCCCGTCCTTGGGGAGGGAAACATAGGTTTAATAGTCCTGTCTCCAGGATCAATGTACAATGATTTCTCCTATTATTTTATATGGACTTGCTACAATGCTGACAATGTTTGTATTATGCATTTTAATTTTAGTAGTGGCTCGTATGCTGCATTTCAGGGCACGTTAGTTGATATAAACATTTTGGACTGATTCAGTGGCTCTGTCAATCTCTTGTTGTGGATGAGTACGAGAGTCTGAGCAATGGAGAATGACCTGTTACCACGATCTCTGAGTGATTACGGGAGTGTTGTGTTCTGGGTTGTCTAAACGTCAGTTTCTCAATCTGTGCAGAGGAGGGCAGGTGGGACACCAGAGCTAGCCGGTCGTGGGCTCGTGGGTACTAAGGCTGTAGGAGGCATAGCCCCTATATACCGTAGTCCCGCATTGCTGTGCATTGTTCTGTGTATGTGCAGAATCCCTACAACACTACATTGCAACATTGTCGATTGAGGGCGGGGTGGCGCCAACACCACAACAGAGACACACGCCATTGTTACTTTGGTGGCCATCCCGGAAGTGGACCATGCCCAGGGCCCCGGGCTGTTAATTTCCACTCCTGCACTGGACTGGCATACGCCGGACCAGCCCACTACGCTTACACTTACAGGGGTGGCAACATGGCTACATGTCCAAGGTCTTCCCCACTGCCTGAGGTGACATGGTTGCGTCCACTGTCCACATCACTACAGGCCCCAGCAGTATATGTCCACATGGACATGTCGGTGCTCTGCATACTCAAGACTGTCCGGCACCTCACCGCCACACTTTTTTTTTTTTTAATTTGTTTATTGACATTTCACAACAAACAGAACTATATTCAACAGGGCCAGACATTGCGCCCAACATTTCATGTGTAATACATCATTTACATGGCATGATGACGTTATTTTGGCTTATGACATGTGCCCGTATTCTCCCTCCCCCTTCTCCCCAACCATTCCCTGCTCTCAGCATCAGTATTCCCTACCATAATCTTGGATGGAGAGTCATTTAAAGCATCCTACAACACATTGTGCCCCCCCAGTTTCGTCTCTACTCCTGTGCCCAGTATACTCCTCCCTCTCCTAAGCGACCACTTCTGAATATTGTCCAACATCATCCCACTAATTGTTCCTCCCCGTCACACCTTCTATGGCGTAGTCGCTGCTCGCTCTTAACTTTCTCTGGCCCATATCACAAACGGCTCCCAAATGTCCCTTGGTCGCGATGCAGAGGGCATCAGCTCCCAATACGTAGTCAGTTGCGAGTGCCCGAACGCGACATCCTTCAGCCAGTCATCTTTCGATGGGACTCTCCTACTACCCCAATGAATGGCTACTCGCCATTTAGCGTAGAGTAAGAGCATGGCATGTAGTTTCCTATATTTCACCGGAGTGTTCTTAACATAACCCAGCAACCCCAGCATAGGATCTGGATCCACTTCTATTCCAGTGATGTGTTTTATGATGGTAAAGACAGCATTCCAATACGTCCCCAGTCGCGGGCAGCCCCATGCGACATGCATGAACCCAGCAGGTGCCATGCCGCATCGCCAGCAGTTTTCGTCTTCTTTGAGACCTATATGGTGTAACCGAGTGGGCGTTCTGTAGAATCTATGGAGGAATTTAAAGTGGACAAGCTGGAGTTTGTAATTGGGGGACAGCGCCAAAAGCTGGCTGCAGCAGTACAGCCATTGTTCCTCCGACATCGGGACCTGAAGCTCTTCGTTCCATGCCACCAACGCACGGGGCTGCAATAGCGGAACCGACGTCTGCATTTGGTTGTAGATTCTAGTTATAAGCTTGTGCGGGGAAGCAACTGCAAGCACATTCTCAAGAGCTGCCAGTGTCGGCAGGGCACTCGGAAATGTTTCGTGCAGTGGCCGGTATGCCAATTTGAGTTTATGGTATGCAAATACTTCGGCAAAGGCCACCGGGCGGTCCTCCACAGCCTCTGGGGCCGATCGGAGCAACCCTTCGGGGTATAAATCTTCAAATGTCGCCAACTTCATTTTGCGCGCCAGATCTGTTCCAAGCCCGTCTCCGGCGGGGAATAGCATTGGGTTGCTGGCCAGGGAAATAGACGGGGCATATAGCATGGACTCGCCCGCTCTCCTCCGTAATTTATGCCAGGCCCAGCGCAGAGTTTCCACTGTGTCCACACCCTCCCTCGGGCGCTTGTATGTCCCATATAATGCGACACGCAAGGGCAAAGGCTTAGCCACCTCCGCCTCCACGGCCACCTGTGGCTGAAATGGAGTCGGGTGCACCCAATAATGTAAAAATTGGGCTTGTGCGCTCCATGTGTATAGCTGCATGCCCGGTGCTCCCAAACCCCCTTGACGCAGAGGAAGCGTTAGCAACTCCCAGGAGACTCTGGCCTGTCCCCCTGCCCAGGTCAATGAGATCATTAGTGATCGTAGGGCCTTGAAAAAGGCTTGTGTGAGTATAATTGGTACGTTGACAAATAGGTATAACAATTTCGGCAACACCACCATTTTAATCAGGGCTATTCTTCCAGACAGTGAGAGCGGAAGTCTCGCCAAAGCAGTAACCTTCCCTTCAAGCCATGTCACTGCACACCCGTAGTTTAGTCTGCACAACTCTTGCATATCTCTACTGATCCAGATACCCAGATATTTCACGGGCTCTGTCGCCCATTTAAGTGGGAACTACGACGATACCTGCACAGTGGTATCCGTCAACGGGAATATAACAGATTTTGCCCAATTTATCGAGATACCTGAGAGGCCCCCAAACTTGATGAATTCTCTCAATATGGGATCCAGATTTCGCGCCGGGTCGGAGATATAAAGCGTGACGTCGTCCGCATATAGGGATATCAAGAGGCTTCGTGCACTAAAGCCGATCCCCTTGGCGGTGTGATGCTGTCTTATCCGAGCCGCCAGGGGCTCCATCGCTATTGCAAAGAGCAACGGCGACAGAGGGCATCCCTGTCTCGTCCCACGCGATATTCTAAAAGGCTCCGAGAGGAGTCCATTCACCCGCATGCGTGCCATAGGTCGCGTATACAGCAGCTGCACCAGATTATGAATAGTGGGCTGAACCCCATGCGGCCCAAGATTGTGAAAAGATAATGCCATTCCAGTGTATCGAACGCCTTTGTGGCATCCAAAAAAACTGCTGCCGCCTGTACGTCAGGGTGGAGATAATGTAATACCGAAAACAAGGTTCTTAGGTTTTGCGACGTAGATCTACCTGGGATAAAACCCGACTGGTCCGGCCGAGCCACCAGCGGAAGGAGAGGGAGTAGCCTATTGGCAATCAATTTCGCCAGTATCTTCACATCTACATTTATGAGGGAGAGCGGACGGTATGAGTCCAGCTCATCTTCAGGCTTCCCTGGTTTTAAAAGAGTGACTACTATCGCCTCTCGCATGGATGGTGGTAAGACCCCCGACTCTAGAGCCTCCTCATATATCTCGAACAGTCTAGGCGCCAGCTCTTCGACATATGTTTTGTAGAAGGCAGTAGTTAGCCCATCCGAGCCCGGGGCCTTGTTTAATGGCAGGCTTTTTATAACCCTAGCTATATCTTCCACCGTAAAGGGGAGTCCAAGTAGTCTCTATGCCCCTTACTCAACCATAACAATTCCAGGGAGTCTAAGAATGGCAGCAACCCCTCAGGTGCGGAAGTTTGTGAACTAGCATATAACCCGTGGTAAAATCCAGAAAATTTCTCCAGAATAGCCCTCTGCCCTCTAACTTGTGAACCATCTGCGGTTTTGAGGGTTGTGACGAATGCGGTGTTGCGCGGGGCGGAGCATAGCCGCCAGCGTTCTCCCAGGTCTGTCTCCTTCTCCATACCTCCTTGCCTGAGCATGCTTCCCCAGAAACTTTACCTCTCTACACGCCTCCTCCTCAAAGTCCCACAATTTTTCTTTTATTGTCGCCAAGGCGGTCGGATCCCCAGTGGCATAAAACTGCGCCTCAAGCTCTTTTAATTGCTTTTTGATCTGTGCTAGTGTCCCCCTTATGGCCTTAAGCACTCCTGCCTGCCTTGCTATGCAATTCCCCCTCACCACAGTTTTAAAGGCCTCCCATAAGGTGGCCACTGAATTCACTGAGCCTGTATTTAAGGTAAAATAATCTACTATATCCTTTCTAATTTCTTCTTTAAATGCTTCATCCAGGAGTGCGTCCTGCGGCAGCCGCCAGGTGTGTACTCGCTGCATGGAGTTAGGCCAATCTAGCCGTAGAAGGCATGGCGCATGGTCCGACAATGATCTAGGGCAGTGCACCGCCTCCCTCGCCCAAGTGGCTACATCTCTGGACACTATCCAGTAATCCAACCGGGACCAAGCTTTATGATATTCTGTAATGCATGTGCCCTCCCTGACCCGGGGGTGAAGGTGCCTCCAGATGTCCACCAAATCTCCGTCCGCTAAGATAGCCCCCAGCGCCTCACTGGCCAGTGGGTGCAATGACCTAGACGCCCCTTTCCTATCCAATTCGTCATCCAGGATTGCGTTGAAGTCTCCTCCCCAAATTGCAGTATCGCAATTTGTAGCTTTCATTTTAGCCCAGACAGTTTGAAAAAACTCGGGGGAATCAGAGTTTGGACCATATATAGCCACCAGAACCACCTCGTTCCTGCCCAGACACCCGTGTATTATGGCATATCTCCCTTTGGGATCTAGTTGTACCAAGATTTCTTTCCAATCTAGCCCCCGTCTTATCAAAACTCTCCCCTCTTGCATAATTGGAATAGACTGACGAGTAGGTCGTCTCCCATCTACCATGTCGTAATCTAGGGGATGGGTGTAGCCTCAGATGTGTCTCCTGTAGCATACATACATGTATGTACTAATTAGGTAAGTATGGATTAACCTAGCTTTTCTACCGTCATTTATACCTCGGATATTCCAGGTGAGAAAATTGAGAGTGGTCATAGGGAATACCTATTTCCACAGCTTAACGGGGTTGGGGAAGCGAAGCACAGGAATACAAGCAATTGTACGGCTTTCGTCACATGCATCATTAAAGGCACTTGTCTGGTAAACTTTAAAACATTTCCCCCCCCCACCCACCACCCACTCCAACCCCCCAATCAGGTTGTAGAGTACCCATCCCAAACAGAACAACATTTCCAATAACTAGTGGGAACTCTCCCATGGGGGCGCAATTATGCCGGCACACTCCCCCGATTTCTCAGGGTGGCCGAGAACAACTATGAATGGTGACGCACATTGCAGTCTCGTAATCTGAGAGGTTAGGTGCCCAGCCCACCAGGGCATGCAGCCAGCGAGTGGTCCCGCCCATCAGCGCGTAAGGTTGTAAAATTAGGAACAGCTTACCGCTACCACAGATCGTACAGCTACCCTGTACATTTCACCCCATGAGGGTTCCGCCTCCCAACAGCAAACCCCCCGCATTTACTACAACGGCACCTATAGCACTTTTCCTTCCGCCCATCGACCAATTTGAATACTTGCAATCCCTCCACTTGTAGTTTGTGCAGTCTGGCAACAGGGGCACCACAATTCTGGGGAATGTTCAGACGTCGTAGCTTAGTCTCGTATGTTCTGTAGCTGCCTCCACTGGCTTTTTCTTAGCTGCCTTCCCGCCGACATGCTTGGCGAACTTGAGAGCCGATTTTGCATCCGTGAAAAAATGGACAGTTCCGTCATAGCTGACCTTGAGTTTTGCTGGGTACAGGAGGGCATATGGGATCTGCGCTTGCAGGAGCAGCCGTTTCGCCTGTAGGAACTCCCGCCTCGCGGCCTGCACCGCAGGGGTGAAGTCAGGGTAGAATGAAAGTGTGTTACCCCCAAATGTGATGGTGCCTTTGCCACGGGCCAGCCGCAGGACCGCGTCTCGGTCTTGATAATTCAGGATTTTTGCCAAGATCGGTCTGGGAGGGGCTCCCACTGGAGGTCTGGGGCCCAACGCCCGATGCGCCCTTTCCACAGCGAAGACCGTGGAGAGATGAGGGTCAAACAATTCGTGGAGCATATCCGCTACATATGTTTCCATCTTAACGATGGCTGTTGTCTCCGGTACGACTGTGATTCGGAGATTGTTTCGGCGGGACCGGGCCTCCAAATCCTCGTTCTTTGCTCTTATTACCCCAAGCACCTGGTCCATGTGAAGGAGCTGCTCCTTTGTCTCCATTTCAAATTCATGAAATTCAGTGGCGCGGTTCTCTAGCACATCTAGCCTTGTTTCATGTGTCCCCACCTGTGTCTTTACAGCGTCCAACTGCGAGGTCAGCGTGTCTAGCTTGGTGTCTATATTACGGAGACTTGATCTCATTTCTAGCATAAGGGTGCGCAGGTCTTCCCCCTGATCTTCCGACTGGTGGTCCAGTGGTCGCTCCGTCCCCGCTTCTGGGTCCTGTTCCATATTCCTCGTAGTCCTCCTTTGGTCGAATGATATCTTCGGCTGTTTGGCGTCTTGTTTGCCCATGTTTGAGCTGTGTGGACTCCTGTCCGTCCGTCGCAGCGTGACCTGCGGCCTTCTAGGAACGCACGATGTCCGTTAGGCTCCCCGGCAGTAGGTATAGTAGTCGAATTTGGTGGCTACCTTTTTCACCAGCGACTGTGACCCTGAGACCAGCCCCCGCAGGTCGTCCCTCTCTCCCGAGGCTGTTCGGGCTTAGTACTTGTAGTCCTCAGGTGTGGCCTGGCGGAATGCCCCCAAGACATGCACAGCACCTCGTGGCATCAACCAATCTATCAGGGAAGCATACAGACTCGCCTGTTTTATTTCTCCTCAGATCTGGGCCGGCATCCGGACTCTTCCCCAGTATGGCTCTGCAGCATCCACTTCCGCGAGGGGTACCCGCCGCAGTCTTGGCCACACGGTGGTTTGCCCAATTGCTCCACACTCTCCACTGGGTGTATAGGCCTCTCCGCTGCAGCGGGGCAGATGCGCCTGCCCGCTCCCTCAGGGTATTTGTTCGCCGCTTGGGCTCATTTCTGTTGAGGTTACCCAACCCCACAGTGTCAGCACTTATCTGTGTCAGCTGCGTGGGATCGCGCAGGCCAGTCGCACACACCCCCGCAGCCGACCGGCTCCGCAGACAGTCAGCGGCCTATTTTAGCCGAGCAACCCACACGTGGGCCTCTAGCTGCACACCAGTGCTCACCTAGGATCAGCGCGGCCTCCGCACCGCGGTCTCAAGTATGGCCGCAGTCCGCCTCATGCGCACGCCTTCTTCTACTCTCCCGATGTCAGCGACTATGTCTGCAAGCCAAATCCCCACTGTTCCGCCCTCACGCGCCGGGCATTTTGGAATGCAGGCTTTCTGTCCACAAGTGTGGCCTGCCGCAGATCCCCAGTGCCCAGATCTCGCCTCCGTACTTCAATTCAACAGCCGGGGTGAGTGTATAGTCCCGTTCTGCATATCCCTCCTCAGGGCCGAGCTGCATTTACTCACTGCCTCCAATTCAGGGCCTCTGCGGTCCCCACCTCGATTGCACACTGCAGCTGTTATCTTCCCCCGCTGTCAGGGACCCACCGCTTTCCGCTCGAGGCCGCCAGATTTCTCCACAGGATCGACGCGGCCTTCCGCGGCCTCCACACCGCGGTCTCGAGTTCTGCGACAGTCCGCCTCGTGTGCGCGCCGTCCTCCGATCTCCAAGCGCTGCGGCGGTTCAGGGCTCACCGCTTCGTCCCCCGGTTACAGATGTCGCCCAGTGTGGGGTCGCTGGAATCCTCACACCACGCACTCCCCAGTGCGCCGGGTCGCTCTTGTGTGTGCTCACCAGTCACATATATTAATGCAGGATTATGATCTCGGCCGGCGGAGCTCGCCTACACAGCGGCCATTTCGTGGCTCGGCAAGCCACGCCCCCACCTCACCGCCACACTTGACATTGTGTACATTCTCATTCATGGGTCCATTGCCTCCTTCGCACATTCTTGGTTCCCACCTCTCCCCACCTTCTGCAGTTGTGTGGCAGAGGGGCTATGCCTTTGTGGATGGTTTGTGTACATGTCTGGCCCCTGTTGCCACAGTTACTTGTGTTGTCGTGTCTGGTAGGTGGGCATGTTTGTTGGCATGTTGTATGTGATTTAGTTATGTGTGCATTCCCACAGTTGTGAGTTGTTTGATTGTGGAGTTGAGGTGTGTGGTGTGTTCTGTTGGTGCTTGCCAATGAGCAGTGCATTTCCATAGGTGCCATCCTGGATGCGCTGGTTGGTGATGGACTGTCAGAGGATGTGGGAGTCATGCACACTGCCTGGGAAGTTGGCGACGGCATTGGTGAACAGTCCCGGGTGGTCCACTTTTGCCTGCACATTGATGGGAAGCGTGTGCTTTCTGTAGCGGTAATTGTGTGCAGTGTCGGCAGGGGGCACGAGTGGGACATGTGTGCAGTGAATTGCCCCCAACAGGTGCGGGAAGCCAGCTATGGCGTAGATGCCTTGCTTGGTCTCCAGCAGCTGTTCCTGCGCAGTGTGGGGGTAGTGAAGGTGCTGGGGTTACAAGCTGATGATGGCATCCAAGAAAGGTGTGAGGAACTTTGATAGGGCTGGCTGTGAGGCTCCTCCGATTCTGGCAGTTGTTGGTTGGGAGGTACCAGAGGACAACAAGTGCAGCACAGCCAGCAGCTCTGTCTGCGGAGGGATGTTGGTTGTCCGCTGTGTTGGTGCCATCAGCCTGTGGGCAATGTGGGTCAGGATGCGGTGGATGGTTGTCCTTTTGAGCCTGTGGTGGGCAATGACATCCTCTGGCGTTGAGCCTCTGGGGCTGGTGCATTTTCGGAAGGTCGGCTGTCTTGTTCTGCGCTGCCTCAGTGGCGGTCCGGGGGGGGTGGTCCTGGGGGTGGGGGTGGTCCTGGGGGTAGTGGCGGTGGGTGTTGTGGCCCTCTTGGGTCTCCAGGCTGCATGATTGGTAGCTCCATGGCATCTGTTGGTCTTCAGATGTGGCTCTGGGCTGGGCTTCCTTTATGTTGCAGGTTTTCGTCCTACTTAAGACCAGGTAAAAGCAGGTCTTAAGTCCCTGCTGCTAACGTACCTTATCGCCTGTTTTTGGACCGCATCGCCGATCTGGCTGGTCGTTGGGAATATCGCGAAGTGGTCTTATCGTGGGTTTTTGCACAGGAACGCCTACTCTGCATATGATTAGCGTTAGTTGTCGCTGTCAGCCTTGGCGATGTTTTTGGCGGCAGCTATCACAGGAAAACTGATGATGTGGGCTGTTAGCACAGGCTTGTGAATGGGTCGATGGGTCTATAGCCACTTTCCTGGCGGTAATGTGCCGCTAATTCGGTGATGGGTCCTTGAGAATATGCCCCATAATTCCATATGTATCCAGTAATCTGTAGGGGATTAACCCTAAAAAATATTGCATATGTATACCTAGAAAAAGTGACATAAATCAACATTTATGCCGTGTAAAACCAATATTCCCCACATACTAAGTAGGCTTTGAAGAAAGATAGTGAATATGTATATTAAAAACACAATGACGTAGATCTATTTTACTGTTATATTATTCGATCATCCCAGACTATAGTACTGGCTTCCAACAAAATGAACCCTGTTCAAGAATCTTTGCTAATAATCTTCATGGAACTCTGTGTTGGTGAATCTTGCCTAAGTAAATAAGTAAATAGACTATACTTCTGGGACATGGCAGTGTTGAGTGTTTATTCAGCATACCATCTGGATGCCTAATTATAGATTCAAAACGTTATCACACTTCGATTATGCTGTGACTGTTTAAATTCCCTGCTGATAACAGGGTTTAAAACAGGGGTGTTCAAAATTGTTTTACAGGGGCATGATCTATGGTAGAATTTCACATTTACCAGTGAGTGGGCAAATCAGCCCATGTATATTCCTTGTATGAAAAATTATTTTAAGAGGATATTTTTAAAATCTAGCAAGGATCAGTCAGGACTTATGTTGGCTACCCCCTGTTATCCAATTGGAGTGCACAGTTTCAGGTGAGCCTGGAACACAGTGCTAAATAACAATACCTACAAAGGACACAAGCCAGTAACCACTAATTGTCCTAGGACTTAAGAATAAGTCTCCCAGCAGTGCACACTAATAGAAATCTTGCTGAGTAAAGGATCAGTCTCTAGCCATTTGTTTGACCCAAGGTCTTGTACCAGAGCCCTGTCATCCTCATTAGAAAACATATAATCGATGATACTCTATTGCCATAATGAGTCTGCACTTCAGGGAGCAGTCAAGCAAATATGACAATTTAAACACTGCAGTTCTCAAGATACTACCAATTGCCTATCCTGCCGTTTTGACCTATTCTGTGTCACATTAGAAAGATGAATTTCAGGAGTCCCACATGTCTCATCTGACAAGTGACATCCTTATATAAGTCTGCTTCAGAACCTAGTCCTTGTTAAAGTCACCACTGTTGGACTTAGCCCTTTTTGCAGGGTCATCCCAGGACTTTTTGCCTTCCTCCGGTATTTTTTCTGACTTGTTGGTGGTTTTATGACTCTGCGCACTTTACCACTGCTGATCAGTGCTAAAGTGCATATGCTCTCCCTGTAAATTGTTGTTATGGATTGGTGTTTCCATGATTGGCTATGTCACCACCAATTAGTAAAATTCACTTAGATGAAATTGACTTTATTTCATTATTGGTGAGAAGGTCGACCAGAAGACCTTTCCAAGGGTTCGCCCATTTTATCCAAGTGATGATCACACATTATGCTATATCTGGGGTTGTGGCTTCTTCCCTTTGAGTCGAACGACCCCGATGGCATTGACCCAATACCAATACCCTTAACTAACACCTTAACTCTCTATTAAGGCTGGCATTGGTTGAGACTAACAAGCCATGGCACACTTGTGCGCGCAATAAGATGGCCGCCTACCGTTAGCTGTCCCCCGACGCCCGCATCCTCGATGATTTTGTTTTACATAAAAGGCTGCAATTACCTCATTAAATTAGCTTCTTGTGCCTGCTTCTATCAGTGGCTTTGGAATTGGTTATTTACACTTGTCACAGTTTGAGCTTCCCTCCGGTCTCTCCTCTGGTCTGCAGTCGAATCTCCAGTCAAGAAGGCGGAGCTACATCAAGGAAAGGGTGCGGCTGAGGCCTAGAAAACTCCTCCAGCTGGTTTTAGCTGCTCCACCTTCTACTTTTACGGTGACTCTTTTTTATCCCTTTCAACATTTTCTTTTCTTTTTTTCTTGAAAATATTGCTGCAATTTCTCATTATGGAAGGGGAAAATGTGCGTGTAACCAACAATTGGCGCAAAAAACAACATCTCTTTCACCAGTTAAGTCGAAAATTATAGTTACTAATGAGCCTTTTTTGTCCATGTTATTGGAAGAATTACAAGCTGTTCGTTCTAATTCAGAAAATATTGCATTTGAAATATAAAAATTCGTAAAGATATGGCAAATCTTTCTATGCAGGTAATTTATTACTTGATTTAGAAAAACGCAATCTGCAATATAAATTGCGCATTTTCAGTTTGACAGAAGACGTTGAAGTGAATGACTTTGGGCGTTATTTGGAAGACTTACTACCTGGTCTTCTACAGTTAAAGTTTCCAGAAAAAAATTTAAATTGATAAGGCACACAGAACTTCTTCACATCATAATCCAAGTCAGACCAAACCTCCCCGAATGAACTTTAAAGTAATGCGTCGTCATTATTTAGTGATGACTCGTAAAGAGGCAAAAGAGATTTCATCGCTAATGGTCAATGGTAACAAATTTTTCATTCATCAAGACTTCGCCAAGGAAACAGTTCATATCCACAAATAATTTACAGTGCTCAGACCAAGATTACGAAGTACTGGTTGTAAATACGGCCTTTTTGATCCGTCTAATATAAGAATTCGGAAAGATGGTTTCTACAAGTCATTTCAATGTCCTGAAGATCTTCTGACTATTTGGATCAACACTCACCGCTTACAATGGATACGAATGAGACGAATACCTGAATTTTTGCAATTTTACCATTTTATTAGAGTTAGCCTATTTACAAGTTTCTATATTAGGGCATTATCTCTACTGGTCATCTTTGCACATGCGTGTGTGTGATTCCGTAACAATATTGATAATTGATTGCTTTTTATGTTTCTCCTTGTCTTTTCTTCCCCTCTATCCCTTTATTTCTTGAATTACGTCCTACTTTTGCACACTGTCTTCTGTTTTCTTTACTATTGTTCCATCTCTTTTACAGATATGAATACTGTTAATGGAATTCAAATTGTTTCTTTTAATGTTAAAGGTTTACGCACACTATTAAATGTGTTACAATTTTAAGTTATTCAGCCAGACATAAAGCAGATGTTTGTCTTCTTCAAGAGGCACATATAGATGATACAATTTTATCATACATAAATAAAAATTGGGTTGGTAATGTTCTTTCTTCACTTGCTATTAACAAAAAAAGTTGCTATTCTTCTCACTAAAAATCTTCTTTTCCAAAATACTAAACAACTTTTCTGATACAGGGGGTCAATATCTCATTGTCAAAGTTAAAATTGATAATACTGCTTTACGTTTGATTAATGTTTATCTTCCAACATCTGATGATCCAAAATTCTGATCCTATTTTATCTCAGAAGTGCTATAATTTGGCAATGTCCCACTTATTATTGGAGGTGATTTTAATTTGTCGACCCTTATTCGATAGAACTTCTTTAATTAAATATTGTCCTCCCAAAGCACTTTACACTTTTAAATCTTTTCTTAAAACTACCAAACTCATTTGGCGTCTACATCACAAAAACAGATAAAACTTTCACTATTTTCTCCAGTCCTCATAATTCTTATTCTCGAATACATTATTTATTAACCTCTGGCTAATTAGTCAATTTAAATTCTGATCCTATTATTCATATTGATGTTTCTGATTATGCACTCATCTCTTTTGTTATACAACTTGATTCCCCTCAGCATTCTCAACATAGATGGTGTATGAATGTGAAGGTCACCATTAATGACATTAATAAACCAAAACTCTTACCTGCAATACATGACTTTTTTTCCTTTCATCCTGAAGGTTCTACTTCAACTGTAAATCGTTGGGATGCATTCAAAGCTTACCTTAGTGGTATAATCATATCGAATGTGCCACATGATAATAAATCATTTAACTCTAAACTTAAAGAGTTATACAAACAAATTGCCAAATATGAATGTCTCTTTATCACTTCTAGTGATATTACTCACAAACTACACCTACAAATACTATGTTATGAATTAAATTCCCTGTTAAGTAAAAATGCTAGAATTCAAATATCTGATAATAAGGCTAAATTGTGTTTTAGTGCTAATAGATCTTGATGTATTTTAGCAAATTACCTCCAAATAAAAAAGATAAAAATCAAAGACATGCAATTCATGGTTCAAATGGAAAAATGGCTCTAACACATAAAGAAATTATGAAGGATTTTTTAGATTACTATTCTATTTTATACAGTATACCTCCCTTCAATGATACTCATAATATTAATATATTTTTCTCATCCTGTAGTTTGCCTACAATTTCACAATCAATTAAAAAATAAAGTGGATTTACCAATCTCTGTAGAAGAGATTGAATCAGCCATTAAATACCTAAAATCACTTAAATCCCCTGGTCCTGATGGTTTCCCTGCTCAATTTTATAAAGAACTTTCTCCAATCTTTCAACCTCATTTACACAAACTATTTACTCATTTTAGTAATTCAGGTTCAATTTCGGGATCTTTCACTGAAGAATTGATTGTAATTATCCCAAAACCCAATCAATTTCCCATTAAAGTTTCAAATTGTCATCCTATTTCTGGAAATTAATCAGGACTGTAAGATGTATGCAACAATTCTAGCAACCAGATTATCCTCTATACTGACATTGCCATCCACGTTGATCGATCTGGTTTGATGAAATTTGGACACTCTGCAAATAACACAACATTTTTATTTCATGTAATTGAAGCTAGTTCATCCTTTACTTTTCCTTCCAGAATTCTTGCGCTTGATGCTGAAAATGCTTTTGATAAAGTCCATTGGCCTTATTTATTTCATACCTTATGAGCATTTGATTTTGGCAGTCCATTTATTCGCTTGATATCAGCACTCGATTCAAATCCATCAGCCAAACTTTCCATTAATGGTCAAACTTCAATTAATTTTTACCTTTTTAGAGGCACTCGACAGGGATGCCCCTTGTCACCATTACTTTTTATCCTTGTGACTGAACCTTTGCTCTCTGCCATTAGAAATTCTACTGAAATACAATGCCTTGTTATTAAAGACGTTACTATCAAACGTTCAGCTTACGTTGACGATGTCCTCTTATATATTAGTAAACCTGAGTCATCCATCCCTCCTCTACTGAACCTAATTTAAAATTTCTCTTTGATTTTAGGATACACTTTAAACACAAACAAAACAGAATTTTTTTCCTTGAATGTTCATTGTACCCGAGAAATGCTTCCCAACAATGGCGTGGCAAAAAGACACAATTACATATCTTGGTATACTTTTTCGAACATTATAAAGTAAACACTTACTTTGAATTGTGAATACATTATTCAACATATTATCGATAAATTCCATATGTGGTCCACCCTACATATGTCTTGGTGGGAAAAACTGTAATATATAAAAATGGTTATTGCTCAAAAAATGTTTTATTTCCTCTCCATGACACCTCTTCAGTTCTAAACAAATTTAGATAAACTCATAACTAAATGTATTTAGAATAGCAAAACTCCTTCTTTAAGTTACAAAAAGCTAAAAACTGACAAGATTAATGGAGGTTTTGGTTTGCCAGATTTTCTTAAATATGACAAAGCTTCTATTTCAATACAAGGTTCATTTTGGTTTAGTCATATAACCCTCAATAAGGTACCCTCATGGCTTTGTATTGAATGGGGTTTGGTATCACCATTCCCGTCACCTGCATTATTAACTATGTCCAATTTAACCACCGTACTAAAATCATCATCCATTCTCAAATCTACGAAACTAATAATACACGACAGACTATTTCAATCTCCTATTTTACATATTTCAAATATGTCGCTATGGTATAATCAATCAATAAAGCTTGTTCGAACAGCTAAATTTTGGCAGCCTTGGATGTAAGCTAGTATTTTCTATTTAAACGATAAATATCATAATAACACTTTTTTAACTTTAGATGAATTACAAAAACAATTTATTTTATCTCTCTCAGACAGCTCTAAATAGGAACTTCTGTGCAACTTCATCCTCGATTCTTTTCCTAATAATTTGCCAAAGAATTCCACTTCTTACCTAGAAATTTATATTCAAACGATCGCTACATCTCTACATGCTGTTTTAAAGTTTTATTAAAAATTGGACAATGTTTCGGAGTACAGTATTACCTCTATCTCTACTTTTTGGAACAACGAACTAGGCCTGTTTCTTTTTCAAGAGATCTGGAAGAAAATATGGTTCAGTAATATTACTGGGTGGTTTCCTGTTCAATTCAATTGATTTATAATATTTAATTGTTTATGGATGCCTTTAAAGCTATACAATTCAAAGATTTTAGAATCTCCAAATTGTTGCCATCGCAATCTAACACCTGGTTCTTTAAAACATATGCTGTATTACTGTAATATGGTGTCTAAGTTTTGGAGAGAAGTTTGGGATGTTATTACAAAAGTATTTAGAATTTCTGATAATCTTTATTATAATATGTTCATTTATAGATCTATTTTATTAACTACAACTTTATCTGATTTAAATTTCAGACTATTACATTTTCTACTCTCTGCAGCTTTAAATCAATTACTAATATTTGGAAAAATGTTTCTTCAAACCAACTCATTCATAGTGGTCGTGGATAAGTTTTACTAGAAGGGGTGCAAATTTAACTGTTAGGTGTTGTTCATAATACACCAATCACTTATTTTGGAAACCAATTGATGATTATATAGCACAATATTTATAAATTAATTTTACTAAGATGTTTCACAAACTGTTAATACTTAAGAGGTTTGAAGTAGAAATTGGTAGCTTTCTTTTGATTTGTTTCTATTCATATTATTTATTCCCCACTTTTATTTTCGACATTGCATAGCAATTTTTACTGTATTTATCATATTCTTATTGTTAGATCAATCATAAAACTCAATAAAATATTTTGAACACGAGACTAACAAGCCATCAGTAGGGTTAACTTGATGGCTGTATTCACAGGCTGCCTAGCCTGAATCCTAGATCACTTCTGCTATATGGGCTTCATATGGACACAGTGATGCAAAACGATGTCAATGATGGCATTCCACTATAGATTATAGCCCAGTTTGGAGTGTGTGAATGTGCTTGTGAAAGCAGGATGCATTCTGTGAGCCTTTGAGGGCCATTAGCAGTATTCTTGTGTGGTTCAAATGTACATTACTTGTTTTACATTAGCTGAAGGCATTTGTTTTATTTTAATGAATCTCAGGACACACTTTTAAAGTCTAGCATTTCCCCCGAGGCCCTACCATGTTTTGGCATTCTCAATTTGCAACAAGAACAATTATGTCTAAAGAGAATAAATAAACCTTCTGCACCTAAGGATGCGGGATTCTTCAGCGGCAGGAAGAAAGGCTGGCCCAGGCTTGTAGATCGACTGTAATGAGCAGATCAGATGCTGCAACCCTGAGTTCAACTTGAACAGGTAATTCATTTCTGGCACACGTGCTAACCCACTGCAAAGAAGTTCTTGTTCATTGATGAGACTCTTTCAATAAACCATACAGCGTGTTTACGAAGTGTTGAAGTGTTTCAACAGAAGTGGCTTCGATTTTAAAGTCCAATAAACCCCCTGAGTCACGTGTAACATAAAGCAATGCAATAAATAAGCATTCACTAGAGAAATATTACAAAGAATGTGTGTATTTTTTATAGGTAGATTGCATTTTACGCAGTTTCACAGAAATGCTGTGCAGAATGAACAGTGATAAAACCGCTTTAACCAATTGCGAACTCGAGGTCGGCTTTCCATGAAAATGCAGCTAGAGTTCACTGAGCACAGTTGCTAGTTACTCTAAAAGACGAAACGCACCCGACATAAATCAACTTCTGTCTTCTTCCCTTTCGAAAAGCGAGGATGCTCTTTAACTCTTTGCCTCAGTGAATGCTTCCTGCTGCTTGTTTTATCAGTTCATGATTGTCATAAAGAAACTCTACAAAATAATAATGCGCAAATTCACCTGCTTTGTGAAACCAGCAAAATTACTTAGCTCTTACCCGATGGGGGTTTTTGTGTAAGTAATATATGCTTCTTTTACAATCTTAATTCTTGTGCTGTATCAGTGACAACAAAATTTGGTAAAATGCAATAGGTTTCGCCTATGTGGTTATTAATAACTTTTGTTGTAAGTTTTAGCTGGGTGAGCAGTTATAAAACTGAGATGGTAAACTAATATTTGAACGTGGTACCTGAATGCCAGAAGGTACGGGTGTGGCATGCAAAAGGTGTGCATGCGAACCAATAGATGTAATGAAAATAATAATTCCTTACCCTCTTTGGGACACTGTGGGAGAATAACTGATTAGAGGTGGGACAATAGAGAGAATGCAGAGGGGAGGAGGGGGGGATGGGTGGGAAGTGAGTGTGTGCTAGGAGGAAGGACTTGGCAGAGGGGGAGAGATGTAGGACAGAGATAAACAAGTGGAAAAAATAGTAAAACTGTGGGGTATATTCACCAGAACGTGCGATAACTACCGCAAGAGTAGTGTGACGCAACTTTCAATATAGCAGCCTATCGCGGGAAAATAACCTTGTGTCAACGTGGAATTCACAACAAGGCGGTAGCATGCGATAGTCACGAGATAACGCGTCAAATGTCAGCGTAAAAATCAACGCCATGCCGAAAAAATGCGAACGCGAGAAATCATGCGATGAGGCCAATCGCGGTACAAAAGTAGCGAAAAGCAGCCACAGGCCTGCAAATCCCACGCGTCTGGCGGGAAATTGCACCATAAAAACCACAGAAACAACACACCAGAAACAAGCCAAAGCACGTAGCAACATGGATGCACCCTGACCCAGCGCAGAGGTCAACACGAACCCCACAACCCCCACAGACCACCAGCAAGGAACAGCGGAGTCGGGGAAGGCCAAGGAGAAAAGGGAGAGGAAGACGGGGTGCAGACCGCAGGAAAACAAGACCAGCGCCACGGAGTACCAGAACACTACCAGCAACTGACCCACAAGCAGACCACCTGGAATGCAGTCGGAGTGCCGAGGAGGCCAATACAGGAGGCCAAGGGGCACCGCCAGGACGTGACAACCTAAACCAGGCACAAACCCGCTGCCAACAGGAAAGCAGCAACGGCGACAGGAGGTGACAGTCCAGCGCCACAGGAGGAGCTGGAGGAAACCCAGGCCACAGTCATCAGTGTGGAGACGGTGCAAGGAGGTGGGAGTACGGACACAGCTCGACAGGACCCGACACAACAACAACAGGGTGAGGATCCAATAGGGACTGGGGGGACAGGGGGTGATGGGCACAAAGGCACACATGCACAACGAGGTGTAGCACACTGCACACCCACAATTACCCAGGGACATGTCCCCCATCCCCGTGGCACACTGCAGCACACACACATAGCAATCACAGCACATACCATGACAATGTGGCACAAAGTGCAACACCCACACTGCAGAACAGGGGACACATCTGGGTCCGCCCAGGTGCAGAAACAGAACAATCACATTGGACAGAGCAGGGAACTGTGAGATGCATATCTACGGCTACAACCCCACATCAGCCATGTAGGCCAAATGTACACTGTCCCAACTCAAATAGCCACCACCGCCCAAACAGTCACAATGTACATTGTCACACAGTCTGCATGTCGACAAGAACAAGGCGCCAACACAATGCCAACATGCACCTCCACTTCACAATGCAGAGGGACTAACAACACCTCCAGCAGGTCAGAACAGACAACCCATCAGTGATGCCGGAGATGAACACCACACCTTTGACACCGACGCCCTACAACAGCCCATGGACATCCCACACAACCCACCACCAGGACCAGGGCAGACAAGCAACTCAGAGGAGAACCCAGCCCCTGCAACACACCACACAGCATGAAGCACCCGCAATCACGGCTGGCTCACAACACTTCACCGACCCACACATGGCACCCCAATGCCAGGTGTCAGAACGCCAAAAGGAGGTGGCCCAACAGGTGCAGGTGTTGCCGAACCCATGGAATGCGAACTAGAACACATATGTGGGTGTCCAATACCCTTCAGGGACCACCTACACCCCACAAAGGAGACCCACACTGCCATAGAGACACATGCCGATGCACATACCCAGTACAGAACCACGCCCAGGGGCACGCACATATCAGTCACACAATCAATCAATCAATCACAGAATTTGTAAAGCGCACTACTTACCCGCGAGGGTCTCAAGGCGCTGGGGGAAAAAAGGGGGGGGTGCTGCTACTGGTCGAACAACCAGGTCTTGAGTAGCCTCCTGAAGGTCAGCAGGTCTTGGGTCTGTCGTAGGCTTAGTGGAAGGGTGTTCCAGGTCTTGGCGGCGAGGTGGGAGAAGGATCTGCCACCGGTGGTGGTTCTTCGAATGCGAGGGACGGTGGCGAGGGAGAGGTCGGCGGAGCGGAGTTGGCGGTTGGGGACGTAGAAGAGGAGTCGTCTGTTGAGGTAGGCTGGGCCAGTCTTGTGGAGTGCCTTGTGTGCATGGATGAGGAGTTTGAAGGATATTCTCCTGTCGACGGGGAGCCAGTGCAGGTTCCTCAGGTGGGGGTGATGTGGCTGTGGCGTGGTACATCGAGGATCAGGCATGCGGAGGCGTTTTGTATGCGTTGCAGTCGCTTGATGAGCTTGGCCAGGGCTCCCGCGTAGAGGGCGTTCCCATAGTCAAGTCTGCTGCTGACGAGGGCCTGGGTGACTGTTCTTCTTGTGTCTGTCGGGATCCATCTGTAGATCTTGCGAAGCATGCGGAGGGTGTTGAAGCAGGAGGATGAGACTGCGTTGACTTGCTTGGCCATGGAGAGCGTTGAGTCGAGGATGACGCCCAGGTTGCATGCGTGGTCGGTGGGTGTCGGGGCTGCTCCCAGCGTCGTTGGCCACCAGGAGTCGTCCCAGGCTGAGGGGTTGGAGCCGAGGATGAGGACCTCTGTCTTCTCCGTGTTCAGTTTTAGTCGGCTGATCTTCATCCAATCGACACACCCACGTTGGCTCTGCATACGACGGCACAGTCCACTCCCCTTACGAATTGAGTGGGTGACGACAAAGCTACATGTCCAGGTTCTAGCCCGCTTCCTGCGGTGACATGTCTGCATCCACTGTACACAGCTTAATATAATGTCGTAGGGCCCAGGGCCCCCATGCATACAAGACCACAGTGACACATGCACATATCATGTTGAACTGGCTACGGGCACGTGTGCCTGGCCCCTTTATTGGCAGGGCCACATGTACAGTGATGCCTGTGCTGGATGTGTGTGGGGTGAGTATAAGCCAGCCCGCACGGAGTGCTTGGTGCTGGCAACAACCTGAACAGTGGACACCAGTGTAATGGAAACAGAAAACACCAGCATAACAGAGTCAACTGCAGAGCAACATGGAGGGATCCGGAGTAAGGACAGAGGTCACCCAATATTCAGTCAGGAGGTTCCGTGAGTTGCAGTGCACTGAGGTAGTGGCACTAGAGAAGAGCGCGCTCATTTGAAGAAATTGCTAGGATTGTGTCCCTTCGGGTTAGTCCTGATGCAGATGCAGTGGGGTGTGTTACACCTGCATCAACTTCCTCATCAACGTCCCAGGTCTCCCACACTGCCTGAGGTGACAGTTGCGTCCGCAGTCCACAGCGCAGCGCAATACCCAGTAATAGATCCGGGTGTGTAGCTTGACTACCACCACCAGTCTGCATTCCTGCCTTGGGGCTGTTGCCTCCTGCCCTCCCATTGTCTGTGCCTTCTCCCATCCGCACACTTGACACATCTTCCTCATCATAGTCCCAGGTCTTCCCCACTGCATGAGGTGACATTGCTGCGCAACCTCACAACAGCACAAAACTCAATCAGTAACGGACAATGGCTTGCGGTGCACTGAGTCACTGGCACCTGGAGTGCTGAGTAGGGTATCAGGCCGATGATGGCATCCACAACAGGTCTGAGCAACTCCGTAGGTCTGTCAGGACCACTGTTTCGACTCTGGCAGATGGCGGTTGGAGGTGGTCCTTGCGGTGGTGGCGTGTGCCTCCTGCGGTGATGCGACGTCCGGGCCAGTCAAGACTTGATGCTATGTGTGGGCCCTGGTGGCCCGCAGTTGAGGCCGGAGGATGCGGACAGCGCAGGGCCACAGACACATGGTGTTGATGACCCCAAGACCATCGCTACAGAGGCCATTCAATGTCTCAGAAGAAGGGGTCCCAGGCCTGAGCAGCACAGAGTTAGTGGCCACGGATGCACTGCGGCCGACACAGGCGGTGACTTGTGGTGCAGTCAGATGGGCCATGCGACCTGAGCGGGTCCCCGTCAATGTCCGAGGTGTATGTTGCGGAGGGTTGCAGGGGACAGTGGAAGGTGTCCTCCAGGTCATGATGCGGAAGGTCTGATGTTATCTGGAAGAAGCAAATGGAGGAGTGGAAAGCGCAACCCTCGTTTTCACCAACAATTCGGTATCAGCTACATGAGGATGAAAACTAGCCCCTATTCCATAGACTCAAACACCACCAATGTACGACCAGTGAGTGTCCATGAATGTTGGGGAACACACTTAGTGGCACAGGTGCTGAGAGGGGATGCAGTCTGCGATGATGCCGGTACACAGATGTGAACTCCAACATTGCCAAATCAAGACTCTGTGACCACTGTGACCTACTGGACCGCAGTGTAGGCCAGAGGCAGCGGTCAGCAGTGGCCCACAGCCACGTGTCGTTGGCTCATGAGGCACAGAGTTAGTGACACAGTGGCAGTTGTCGGTAGTGTTCAATAACCTCCGTAACGATGATCCTGTTCCCTCCGGACTGCAACGCGTCATCCTCTTACGCCTCTCCGTGCGTGCGATAAAATGTATTCTGCCTTTTGAATTACCGATGTTCAGTTCCAAATCTGTGATCCCACTCGTGCGCAGTGTAGGCCGAGGGCAGTAGTCTGCGTAGGCCCACAGACACGTGTGGTTGTGATGTCATGCACAGACTTGTTGCCACCACATCGAAGGGTGTATAGTGAATTGTTCTCTGCCTTAATTAATGTTCACTGCCATGGTGTAATCAAGACTCAGTTCCAAATGTGGGACCTACCTGACCGTGGTGTAGGCCTGAGACAGAGGTCAGCACGGCCCATTCACCGAGTGTCGCCGGCATAGGTTGGATGGCCCCACCAGCCTGCGTAGTTCAGGTTCAGTGGCACCACGTGTTCGGTCACCTCCGTGTATGTGACCCGGCATTCGTCCGGACTGAGCCGCATCTTCCTCTTACACCTCTCCATGCGACCACGTATCGCTGGCTGGCGTTGAATAGGGTTAGTGGCACCACGTGTCGCAAGATGCCTATATGGAACTATGCCTCACAGTTCGGGGGGGGGGGTCTGGTGCTGTGGCCGCTGGCCCGGATTTGGGGTCACTGCCATTCATGACTCAGGACACAGTTTCACACATGGGACCTACTGGTTTCGACGAGTGGGCCGAAGGCGGCAGTAGAGTGCGTCAACGAGAAAGGAGGAAGGCGGGCCTGTGTCGTGGAGGCCGTGATGGTCTGAGGAGGCTGCCAAGGTCGCGGGCCTCGGGCTTGGAGCTTGCGCCGGCACGTGGTGGGCCCTCCTTGACACACGCCGGTGTCGGCAGGTGATCAGTGTGGCCTGGCTGCGCAGGGGCGGGCCTGACGGGTTCGTGGTCCAGCGTGCTGGGGTCCGGCAGGCGCACAGCATCACAGGCAACTCCGCTCATGAGGACGGCGTCGGCCTCGTGGCGGGGTGGGAGGCGCCGCCCTGGCAGAGACGTGGGTCTTTCCGGAAGAGGACCACGCCCAGGCCTACGTGCTTTTTATTCACACCCCTGCGCTGGCGTGGCGTACGCCGGGCCATCCCACTCTGGTGACGCTTAGGGGGGGCGTAACAGGCAACATTTCCGCGAGGTCCCCCACTGGCTGGGGTGACATGGTGGCGTCCACTGTCCACTACACTCCATACACCAGCGGTGTATGTCGCCATGGATATGGGTGTGTTCTGCATACTGCGGTGTGTCTAGCACATCTCCGCCACTCTTGGCATTGTGTACTTTCCCAATCATGGTTCTACTGCATCCTTCACACATGCCTGGTTGCCACCTCTCCCCACATTCGGCTATTATGTGGCTGAGGTGCCATGCCGTTGCTGGCTCATGTTCAGGGCTTGCCCATGTGAACATTGTAAGTTGTTCTGTCATGTCTGGTGGGTGGGCATGTTGTTGTGCCTGTTGTATGTGATTTTGTGACGTGTGCATTGCCAGAGTTGTGAGTTGCATGGGTGTGGAGTTGAGGTGTGTGGGGTGTTCATTTGGATATTGCCAAGGGGCTGTGCATTTCCCTTGTTGCCATCCTGGGAAAGCTGGTTGATGATGGACTGTCGGAGGATGAAGGTATCATGCACACTGGCTGTGTATTTGAAGGCGACATTGTTGGGGGTTCCAAGGTGTTCTGTTGTTGCCTGCACATTGATGTGAGACGTGTGCTTCCTGTTGCGGTGATTGTGTGCTGTGTCACCAGGGGGCACAGGTAGTACATGTGTGCTGTGTATTGCCCCCAACATGTGCGTGCATCCTGCTTGGGTGTATGGTCCTTGCTTGGTCTCCAAAGGATCCTGCGCATTGTGTTGTACATATGGGGACTGGGGTACCAGGGTGATGGTGATGTCCAGGACAGGTGTGGGGGACTTGGATGTGGCTGGCTGTGAGACTCATCCAACTCTGGTGGGTGTTGGTTGGGGGGTACCAGGGGCCAACAGGTGCAGCCAAGCCAGCAGCTTTGTGTGGGGTGGGATGTTGGTTGTCCGCTGTGTTGGTGCCGTAGGCCTGTTAGGCGATGATGGTCAGGATGCGTAGGATGTTTGTCACTTTCAGCCTGTAATGGACAGTGACATTGTCAGATGTTGGGTCTGTGCGGCTGGTACGCTTCCTGGGGGTCCGCTGTCTTTGTCTGCGCTGCGTCTGTGGTGGTCCGGGGGGGGTTGCGGGTATGGGTTGGGGTCCTGGGGTGGTGGCGGTGGGTGTTGTGACCCTCTTGGGTGTCCGGGCCACATGATGAGTGGCTCCATGGTATCTGTTGCCCTTCGGATGTGGCCCTGGGCTGTGCTCCCTTTTGTGGTGCTGTCTGCCATCCGACTTTACACCAGGTCAGAGCAGGTGTAAATTTCCTGGTGCTAACGCGCCTTATCGCCTGTTTTGTGTCCTTATCGCCGATGTGGCTGGTCGTTGTGAATGTTGAGGTGTGATGTTGTCTCGACTTTTGGCACAGGAACGCCTACTCTGCATCTCATTAGCGATATTTGCGGGGGTCCTCTGTGGCGATGTTTTTTGCGGCTGCTATCGCGGGTAAACTGGTGCTGTGGGCTGTTAACACCGGCTTGTAAATGGGGAGATAAATTTATCCCCTTCATACTTAACAAGTGAGAATACCCAAGCAGCAACCGGCCATCATCACACAACAAACCACCAGGACACACAGCCATAGCAAACCCAGCAATTTATTGAAAACAGCACAAAAGAAAAGAAAAAGGGGAATCAAGAGCACACAGCCCGAAGCATCCCCAAACCAAAGTTAGCATCATCCTCCCGAACATTCTGAATCCGGTAATGCCTAACAAAGGTATTAGCAGAAGCCCAAGTAGCGGCCCTACAAATCTCAGAAAGGGACACTCCATGAACCTCCGCTCAAGAAGCCGCCACCCCCCGCGTAGAACGCCCCTGAACCCCAGCCGGAGGAGGGGAGCCCGAAAGGGAATAGGCCAACATGATGACTTGCTTCAGCCAATGACCAATGGAGGAAGTGGAAGCCCTGCAACCCCTGGAGGCCACCCCAAAGGAAACAAACAGGGAGTCAGACCGCCGAAAGGAACGAGTACGGTCCACATAGATCCGTACCGCACGGCAAACATCCAGCAAAGACCAGGGAAGATCGCCCTCATCCACCTGAACCGTACACAGAGCAGGCAAGACCAGCTCCTGGGAGCGATGGAATTGGGACGAAACTTTGGGAACAAAGGACGAATCCAAACGAAGAACCACGCCATCATCAGAAAAGGAAAGAAAGGGCTCCCGAGCCATCAAAGCCCCTAACTCCCCAAGGCGCCTGGCCGAAGTAATAGCCACCAAAAAAACAACCTTGATAGTGACAAACTTCAAATCAGCGTCCTTCAAAGGCTCAAAAGGTGCAGCCACCAAAGCCCTCAATACCAAAGGGAGGTCCCAAAGAGGAAAAGAAGGCCGAACCACAGGACGCGAAATGGAAAAACTGCGCAACAAACGAGAAACCAGGTCTGTCAACGTATTTGCCCTTCAGTGCATCACTCCCCAACCACTCATCATCAGAAGCAGAAGTGAAGCATAGATCAAGTTAAAAGCGCAGAGCAAATCATTCCTGCCATAAATTGGTCAGCCGAAAATTGTGTCTTCTGAAAAAGGAAAGATAATTGCTTTGCTCACAGAGAGGATAATGATGCTTATAAAGGCAGATCATTTCATGCTGATGGGAGATTCTGGGCAATGGTTGCTGATCACACCTGTAAAAATGCAAGCATAGGGAAAGTATCCACTTCATTAGGAGGTTGAGGTTGACTAGTAAGAGGCATCAAGGACATGGTAGGGACAGTTTGGTGGCATCTCTTCACTCTAAAGTGGACCCCATAGACTCCACTTTCACTTATTTGAAAGCCTCTTATGGGCTTTGCTGTCATTAATGAGACAGGTGTAGTGGCGTTGTGACCCAGTAATTTGTGGGTCTGTGCAATTATGCCTATCTTTTACACTCAACTAGTTGTCTTGGACATTATATTTGTTTGTAGTTGGGCCTATACTGTGCACTACAGAGACATTTCCTTTTTTTATTTGCCAATATACATTTTATTACTCTATCACATTAAAAAAAGGCCCACATCAAATGTCAGGGGCAACATTTTGGTCGGAGTGCTTTTTGCAGGTGTGCTGTCCTTTGCACAGAAATTCTGCCGACATGAATCCTCTCAAGAATTTATAAGATAGAGACCCAAAGAGAGGCCACCAGAAATGTGGAACAAGCCATTTATGAAACATTGTTTGCTTGTTGTAACCCGCCAAACGTACCTTTCTCGTTACCATGGAATCCAGTACCACACAGACCTTTCCCTTAGGTATGAGCCTTACTGAGGCCACCATGAATATAGGACTTGCTATTCTGTAAACATTGTCCACTTGTCAAAACACACAAGGACCTAGAATCACACAGTCCTGTCACTCTTGCATCAATGAATCACAAGTTATGTCGATTAATTCAGCTTCCTGAGAATATCCTCTTTGCTTCTGAAAACCGAATGGGACCCTATGTTCCCAAAGTGTGGAACCTCCCACAAAAGTCGTTTTGTTGCATCCTACTGCTATCTGGTGTTAACACATTGACTCACTTTGGAGTTTGGAACCAGCACTGCTGCCACCTTTACCTTGCACAGCGCTGTAACCCTAACATTAACAGGAACCTAAGTGTTCTGACCTCCATGTTGTTGTCCTGCTGATGTCCTTCCTCACTGAATGTTTGTGACCAAAACTGTGGGTCCTTTAGTGGTTATGAACAGGCGTGCAATGCCCATTGGGATGAAAGGGCTTCATCGCCTCACCCCGCTCCCCCATCAGTTTTCTTTGGTCTGGGGCTGCCTCTCTCAAGTTCGGCAAGAACCCCTCTCAGCCTACAATATTTCCGAATTTGACAGATCTCTGTTAGATTTCTTTTTTATGACTTTAGTAACGCTTATGATAGGCGCACTCTGTCTAATCCTTTCTGTTCAAACATAAGGAGCAGTGACTTGGTTAATTGGAGCATTCTGTGAGGAAGTGTGAAATCACAGAAGGTATGCAAAATGGTTATTATCTATGGCCTGTCCATCTCCCCACAACACTCCCAGTGCAAAAGTCAATGAAAATAGCTCCTATCAAAAGACAATTTCAAGACAACCTGAATTCTTTTGCATTCACGTATGTATGTGTATCTGTGTGTGTGTGTGTACACCTGACAATTGTGCCTGGGAATAGTGTTTTTTTTAATATGTTCTTTGTTTTGAGGCAATTCAAAATCTGGAGTGCTGAACAAATTAATATTTTTCTGGCATTGAAAAAAGTAAAAAAAATTCTAGCATATTGCAATGATCACACAGCTGTATATAGGTGCAACAGTTTATTCAAAACTTGCAGGGGCAGAGCAATTTATGGTGCCACAGGTGAAATGGCACCTGAGCCCAGAAATGCAAGAGGCCATCTACAATTCAATTATACCTGTCTTTTACTACCAAATCAAGGGTCTGGAAATGTTTTCCATGCTTTCGTTAGGACCCTTGGCACCTAGGCTACTCGACTGTTAACCTGCAGTTGTTTTCAATTCTTGTGGTGGTATCTCAGCCTTTTATCCTTTTGAGATAAATAAATTGAGTTGACAGAACACATCATCAAGAGTACTGCTGAGCTGCAACATGTGCTATGGCACATGCTATCTATTGCAAATAATTATATATCTGTTAGATGAAAAAAAAAAATTTTTATGAAAGTTAAGGTTACGAGTATATGCATAATACAACACCTAAAAAAGGTTTTGAAAGTGCCAAAATACACAATTAAGGTTTTTTGTGCAAAACTTCACATTACTTTAACTCTTCCTGAATAATCCCTGGTTGTGTTACATGCTTTTCAGTTTTACTGGTGGTCAGTTAGAATTGTTCACAGATTGGTGTATGTGTTTCATTAAAAAGCACCTTAACTTATCTATTTCAATACATTTGCAATATAGTTTTATGAGGTTTAGTCTACACCCATTGTGTCCCTAAAAGGTTTTGTGTGCCTTGAATGACAGTGACTAGGTAGACGTATGTTTTGCGTAGTACAGTAATAATATTGTCCAGCCTTAAGAACCCTCGAATTATTTGTATTGGGTTTTTCAATAAATCGTTAACTGTGTTACACTGTTAGTCTATTCAAAATAGCATCGATCCATTAAAAACATATAGTAATACTTGCTATACAAATGCACCTCCATATATTTTAGAGACCAGGTTTATAATGATAGGGAATTACAACTTGAATAGGGGAAGCAAAGAGGAGTGCACAAGCATATAACACAAAATAATAGGCAGGTGAATGGATGGGAAGGATTACCGGGCAGGGAACGAATCGAAATACATACTGAGGTTTAACACATACTGAGCTTCTTAACACCCACCAGAAAGAACAATGGTCAGGATAGGGGAGAAGTCCCAGCACTTCAAGAGTGTCACCCATCCGGATGAGTAATGGTCTCCACATATTATATTTATCACCCATCTCCATAAATAACACCCACTTGGAAGATCAATGAGATGAAACAGTGGAGTTTAAGAGTAACATTACCAGGTCAAAGAGATTAATCAATTGTGTGAAAGAGTGATTTGCCAGGGCAGCTCCTAGGATGCAGTAGATACCGGTGGCTCCACAGCAGTGAGTCCTTTGACCTGTATTAACATAGTATCCCATGCTACTGCAAAAGGCCATTTCTGAATTCAACTGGCTTCCTCCCAGTGCAATGCAGTACTCCCTGCATCTCCCAATGGTGCAGAACCCTACACCACTGGACAAAGCTCAGCACCCGTTGCACCAGAAAATACATGGTCAGTAAGCGCTTACCCAAAAAAAGGGCCAGATTCTAAAAGCGTACCCTCACTTTTCCTCCTGGGAAACAGGCCCAGTGCTGTAGCTTCCCAAGATGCAATTGTTGTGAGCTTTGTATTAGTAGTCAGCACAGTGTGTATAGAAAGTTAGTATCCATATATACTAGGGCAAGACCAAAGCATGTGCTGAAAATCTGCAGAATGCACTTGACATCTGGGGCAAGAGAGGATGGCCATTGCATATATGCGGTTTCACCAAAAGGGGTTAAGGTATGCCCTATGAAGTATCATATACTGTATATAACATAAATCCTTTCCATGTATGAAAGGCGCAGGACATTTGCAGCCAATAGTGTATTTTCTGAATGGATATAGCTTCTTTCATGGTGAGTGCACTTTGTATGTTTAATTGCAGCCTTTACATGTGATGTTGTGTAGCTACTATATGAATATTCTTTCTGTAAATGAATATTCACTGGTCTAAATGTACAGTCTTTGGTGTAAAGTTTACTTTATTGGTTCAAAATTACACTTCTTAGACTGAATCTATCTGAGTTTTCCAATATTTTCATGCATTGAAGCAAATAGACATGATAAGAATAAGTTCCATGTGTGAGAGGTAGGTAATGAAGTGCACATTGTATCAGCCTCTTAATGTCATGCCGAACTTGCAATAGTAATAGCTTTGTGGACTACTGCACACTTTATGAATTTGGGTACTGACTGAACATGAGTTTGTTCTTTCGGCGCTCAACCCACTATAGATAATTGTTGAATACATCTGACATGTTTTCTCAAATGACTGCACTACTTTTTAAACTTTTTAATGTGCCCATGGTGTAGGTTGAGTATAGGGTCTTATGCATGTATAAGTGATGACAGACAGAGGAAGAGTTTGTCTATTGCAGCAACATTGCAAGTGGTTTGCTCAGAGTAGCGGTTGGCTTTACTACTAAGGCAGTCTGTTGACCCTGCAGTGTTCCAGGGTTGTTTTGCTGGTTGTCTTTCTAATGGAATACAAGGAGAGAACAGACCTGGACTAGTGGTTTGAATGGTTGAGGTATTTCCATTTCATTTCATTTGGAGAAATGCCAGCATATGCAGTTTGGATTACTCCAGTGCACTACTGGGGCTGTACCAACTAAGCATATTGGCAGGCAGACAGTTCTGAAACAGTATAAGCATTTGAACAGCAGCTTCAGTACTTCAGGTAATTATAGGAAGCCATTTTGTCTCTCTGAAGGTTATCCATATGGAAGCATTCTGAATGGCTGATGTTGGGATGGACAAATGTCCCCTACATCGATCTAGAGAACATGTACACCTGCATTGGATTCATGATAGTACGCTGTAGCTTTTGACCTCTGTGAGAAACCAGGGCTTTTTGCAGTGTTCCCCTACTTTTTGCCCCCATTTTGACTACAAGATGCTGGTTTTCTGACTATAATTGTGCCCTGGGCTCTGCTAACAAGACCCAGGGCCTGTGCTTTGTGTAAAAGGTATATGGTAAATAGGTATAGGTACTATTTGGTACTAACAACCAACCTGTAAGTCCCTAGTTAATGGTAGATCATGTAGGTTTAGAGGTCCAGTAGATTTAATGCACTTAAGTGTGCACTGCTGTGTTGCGTGCTGTCATTTTAAATGCAGCCCTGCTTTGCAAGCTGCTTTTAAAATAAAATTATATGCAAATTCGACTTTGGAATTAAACATACTTCGAAAGTCTTAAACTACCTTATTTTTACATAGGTCACCCCTAAGATTTCCCCTGGGTGCCCAAGGGGTAGGGTGCCTTGTAACTGTAAGCAGAGGCATTATACAATATATTTTGTAAGCCCTGGTGAGGGAAAACCTACCAATTTAATGTGTCCCCATTGTAGTGCATTAACTATATGGGCTAATATGGGAAGGCTTTATTAAACTTTATTAAAGTCTAACTATGGACAGGAGTGAGCTAAGATGACACTTCAAAGTGCCAAAAGAATAGTTAGAATGAATTCAACAACTTGCCAAGGTTGGATCTATTATAACTATGACAGAAAAGAAGTTATGGAACTTGCTTTTCTGTTGTACCAAAATCCAGCCTTCTAGCAACCTCTCCTGATTGGCCAACCTTTCACATGCTGAGCCAAACTGCTCCGATGAGATGTTAAGTGGCTTGCATTGACAAAAAGGAGACATCTGTTGGGAGGAGAACTGCTGCTGCCAAGCACAAGACAGGAAGGGGGCCGATAGCCAAAAAGGAAAAGGCCCACCCCCACTTCCTGCACACCAGCCAGATGGGAGCCCAAGTAATTGAATTAGCAGAGGGGCTGAAACAGGAGTGTCAGGGTACGTTAGCCATGCCAGTAGGTTGGGTTAGCCAGACGTTAAGCTCCAGAAGAAATTTTCTCAATTTTGGATTTTAAAGAACAGTGATTCCTGGGACAAGAATATGCCACACTTTGGAGGAAATTGCCATACCTGAGGGTGACACCGTGCACCCCATTGGTACTACAGCCAAAGAAGGACTTTACCTTGCTCTCAAAGTTTAAGGAGTGGACTCTCTGAATGCAACAGGTTAATTAAAAGAGCTTAACCAGCATCATCTCCAGCAAGAAGAAATCCGCTGACCACCTTCAGCTGGACTTTAAAGGATTTGGCCAGGTGCATTGTGGGAACAGTAGTCCCAATGTTCTGAGGAGCAACTCAGATATTTTGGAACCTCGGACTGGTATTGTGGAGACTTTGGAATCCCAAAAGGACCTTCTGGAAGACGATCTAGAAGTCTGCTATCATATGGAGAATTTTGGGTAAAAAGCTCCTTGAGTTGGCCGACCTGACCCTTCGTGGAGAGTCAAGCCGGAAACGTCGAACTGCGACCTGGCATGAAATTCAGGTTTGCCCCACTGAAGAGGCAACCTTTGTTGTTGATGAGACCTCCAGGAATTGACCGAGGCATCCTGCTGAAGCAAGTCGCCATCATCAAACCCAGACTTGGCCCGCTGAAGAGATTCGCTCGACGTTGAGAGGAAAAGCTAAAAAAAGTAACTAAGTCAGAAGGTAAAAACTTGAGCAGGTCAGACCCGCACTCCATCTTGACCGGCCTGAAACTTTGACATTGTCCTGGTCTAGCGCAACCAGATGTCCCAAGTTGGCTCCTTTGGCTTTTAGGCGCTAGAACATTTTTATTCTTTGAAAATTCATATCTCCTGTTCCCTACATTGGATTTTTGTCATTTTTGTGTCATTTTAATCATACACATGTTTCCTGTTTTCATAAATTGATGTTGGAGTTTTATTGTGTGTTGAGTCTTACTTACTTAATGTTTTGGTGTTTTTAAATGGTTTACACATCTGTCTCCTAAGTTAAGCCTGCCTGCTCATAGCCAGCTATCAATGGTTGAGCAAGGGAATCATTTATTGATACCTTGACTGGACCTTATAGTGTGATTGGGGCCTTATTACTAGTGTTAGATACCTTCTTAAACCTACTAATAAACCACCTTCCAACAAGCCCTACCTACTTCAGTACGTACGATTATCATGACAGGTGCTGCCGGCATCTTTCTTCAGTAATGATTACGGCCCAGCACAGGGATCTATTGTCAGCTCACCTGGATGTAGAGGACAAACTAATGGGGTTGATAACCAAGCATGGTAATAGGCTGGCCTTGTTACTGGTTACCTGCTAGGGAGACTGGCCTACAGTCCTCTGCTTTGTTTTTAAATTGGTTCTGCAACTCCCCTGTAACCAGGTCCTTCGCCCAATCATGTGGATCATGAATGCTGCATGCATATAAATTACTTGAGTGAGCAAAGAATGCATGTGGAACACATATGACACATGGCTGTAGTCATACTGAGGTTCATGTTGAGTTACTACTGTCTACTTAGGTCCAAGGGCTAATTTATTTTACCACTATAGACTGTACCCACATATTATTACCATTGGTACTGTTTTCCATTCCCCTTATGAATGCCCTCCATTGATTACGTACAGTGATTCCATTGTGTGTGTACAACAGTAATAAAGTACTTTCTTCTTTTTAAAAAAAGTACTGGTGGATGTTATTTATTGTTATCTGATGGTTGTTGAGTTCAAAGTCTATAACCTCATACCAACTCCCTCAGTAAGACTTGAACTGCTGGGCCTCACTGCCATTAAAATGACATGCTAAAAGGTTATATTTGGTGTTCAGATTTGGGTCCAAGAGAAATGTTAATCCCCCAGACACTGGTGGTTGTTGGCCCTGTTTGACACAATCTGAACCTATGAACCGAATAACCTCTGATTGCCCAGAACTCCTGGAAAATTTCCCACAACTGTATGAACTGTATGTCAGAATATTGTTAACAAACAATTGTCAGACAGAAATATAATCCTATTGGTTTTACATTTTCTATTAATTAATACAACGCGGTGATATCCCCGGAAAGAAACCATATTTAGGACTAGGGGTGGACGGTGAACTCCGCTCCACCGGCGGAGTTTATGGTGTTTTGTCACTCCACTCTGCTTGGAGGGCAGAGTTTGGCAAAAAAACTCTGCCAACTGTCGCCGGAGTGGACTTTACCAGCACACTAACCCCTTTTACCTCAAATTACTCTTGCAGCTGGTTCTTGTCCGAGTTGATCAGGAAGTGATGCATCACTACCATCATTTTCAGTCTGAAGAAAACTTTTCTTCTGAAACGGGCTAAATATAGCAAACCTCGAGAATGAAATGGCCGTGCCAGCACGTGCCCAAGAACTGAAAAGCATAACATAGCTGGAGGCATGTGATAAATGTATAGCACGAGGAGCTGAAATAGTTACATTCATATCTTCGCTGTTAGGGGGCTTGGCTTTGAAAAAAAGGCTGGCTCTGGATGGATCACAGGAAAGGGTGAGGCTTTCTATGCAAGAAAAAAAGACTAAAAAGGTTCTTATTACCTACGACGAGCAGCAGGTCAGCTGTTTGAGAATTTGAATGTTTCCTTTTCCTGTTCCCCTGCTCATTGTTCTGCCGTGAGTCACCCAGACACTGGCAGGGCTGGGTGGACTGGGAGGCAGCCTGGGCTGTAAACCCATGCATGCTTGAGATGGAGAGGAAGATCAGGGGCAGAAAGAATCAAGCCACTCCCCACATGAAGAGTCCCTCTCCTCGCACCCTCGCTGGCCCTGGCTTGTTCTTATGAGAACCCCGCTGCAGAGACCATGACAGAGGGGCTGCACTGGTTCCAATTCTGGTTGCTGCACATTGTCTGGTGGACCCTGGCAGCCAGTGTCGTTCTGCCCAACCCCCGGGATTCTGGTAAGTGCACTGTGCCCCCACTGCGCCAGTCCCAGGCTGGTTGGTTGGCCTGTAAGGAAATGTGCTCTCATGTTGACATTTGTCCAGCGGTTGGCTTGGCAAAAGCCTTCTCATTACTGCACAGAGGTTGTCTTGAGGCAAAGAACTTTTAGAGGTATGTTTAATTTCTTATAATGTCTCTGGTTTCTTTAACCCTGAGATGAGGAGGAGGAAGGGCCGTACCATGGGTACCAAATGGCTAGCCAGTTGTAGAAGATGCTCTTCAGCCCTCTAGTTGAGATTCAGGTGTTATGTGTGCGAGCAAGAGGGATAATCACACTATGTGCTCAACATATAAGCTTCATGTGTTACTACTAGTGCTGACATCATTCCAAATGTGTATTGCATTACAGATTAGGGGCATTCCCAAGCAAATCAGAACTAGGATTACATGATGGGAGATGGAACTCAGGGATCTGCTGGAGTACAGCTTTTAAATTCTGAGTGTTCTAGAGTTTTGATGTGATGCATCCTTTCCGCAGACAGTATTTGTTTCCTGTACCAACATATGAATCTGCAAGTAATGTAATTGTATTGTGTGGTTGCAAAAGTACTATGTACAGAACAATAACTATACAAATGTGCTTAAACTGTACCATTTTCCACCAAAGTTACAAATGTGGAGGATGCCCAAATATATAGTAAAGGCTGTTTTTGAAGTCCCACTGGGTTGAGACCAATGTAGCTGGCACAGTGTGTTTTGGATGCACTAGCACAGTTCATACTTTAAACAGTAAATGTATGAAGAAAACACTTTAAAAAATGTTCTACAGTTGCCTTAGTGACCCCTGACTGATAATTAAAGTAAACAAAGACAAAAAGGCTGTGTTAAAAATCAGTATAGATAATTTCATATAAAGTTCTACTTATGAATCAGGTCGAAGGCATTTGCATAATGTTAAAACTGGAACAGCTGGCTGATATTTTTCTCTTGGAAAGGTGGCAACCCTAATAGTAAGACAAGAACAATGTTACTGGCCAAGTGTGCCTAAAAATAAAATATTGTGCACTTATTGTCCAAAGCGGTATCTTTCTTTGTTATGCAATGTACCATAACAGTAAAGTGGTGGCACAAGTAATGTTTCTAAGGGTTCTAATTCTGGCTCCGCTTCTACTATTAGAAGTGCTAGCCCTCCCCTCCCCCCAAAGTTTGGGTCCAGTTGCACCCTTGGTTATGAAACATTAAATATCTCACCTGTTGTGAATGAAAATGTTGCTATTCTATTCCTATTTACAATAATGTTCAAACCACTGAATTGACTATTTGAGAATTTAATATTCCATGCTAACCTCTCACTAATAATAGGTGTTTGTCAATTTCCCTCACACCATGCTTTATTGTTTTACTTGATTATGAATGCTTGACAATTTGGAAATCTCTTCTTTGTGATAAAATACGTTTTACTTGTGCATTAAGAGCCCTAGATTGTGTTGCATCATTAATGAGCTATTTTATTCACCAAACAAATTCAGTTATGATGGTGTTCTGAGTCTACCCAGAACACTGTGATTCTTGCTAAATGAAATGAAATTATTTTTGAGAATTCCTTGTTGTCTAGACTTTGTATGTACTAATTTTAACTCGGCGATACCTTGTTACCCAATACTCCTAACATAGACCTTTGGACTGTATCACAAAATGTATTAATGTTAGTTAAAACCAGCAATTTTTGCATATGTAAAACATATCAATTGTGCTTTTGCTGATCAATTATAACTCTTAATGCTTAATTCATTAAAATAATTGTTTATCGGCATAAAATCGTCTGCTAAAGTCCAACTATTTTTTTCATGAATTAAATACTAAAAAATAGAAAAAGAAGATCATTTATTAGAAATGCTTCCAAAAAGATATTTGAGAAATCAAAAGTTACATTGGCATGGAATCATATATTAATTTTATTCGAAATATTTTCCCAATATTTATACACAGGAAAGCACATAAGCAAATTATGCTTTAAATCCACAGAAATCTATTTACAAGTTCAACAGAGAATTCATTTTAACTAATGACTTAGGTGTAAAAAACAATCAGTTAAAAATAAATTAAATAATGTTTGAGTTTCTGTACGTGTGCGAGCTGTTTTATGAATTTTCGTCCATATTTTATTCCATTTTATTCCATACTGCAGCCTTCAACACCATCTCCCACCGTACACTAGCCACCAGACTCCACAACGCTGGCCTACAAGGAACTACCCTAGGCTGAATCCTCTCCTTCCTCGCTGGCTGAACTCAAAGAATCAGACTCCCGCCCTTCCTCTCCAAACCCACAGAGATCAGATGTGGAGTACCCCAAGGATCCTCACTCAGCCCCACGCTCTTCAACATCTACATGGCCCCTCTCTCATCCATCGTCAGAAAACACGGACTCAGCATAGTATCCTACGCCGACGACACCCAGCTCATCCTCTCCCTCACCAAGGAACCCCACACAGTTTCCAGGAAGGTATGAAGGACATTGCATCCTGGATGAGCAGCAGCTGCCTGAAGCTCAACTCGGAGAAAACAGAAGTCCTCGTCCTTGGATCCACCCCCTCCACTTGGGATGACACTTGGTGGCCCCTGCCCTCGGCAACCCTCCAACACCCACGGACCACACCCGCAACCTCGGCATCATACTCGACTCCTCCCTAACCATGAACCAACAGATCAATGCCGTATCTTCCACGTGCTTCAACACCCTCCGCATACTCTGCAAGACCTTCAAATGGATCCCCCCCGAATCCAGGAAGACCGTCACCCACGTCAACTACGTCATAACCAGCAGACTGGACTACGGGACTGCCCTCTACGCGGGAATCAACAAATCTCTGCTCCACAAACTCCGGACTGTCCAGAACGCCGGTGCCAGCCTTGTCCTCAGCATCCTCCTGCAAAGTACCTTGTGCGCAGTCGACAAAGACCTGATGCATAGAGCAGAGGAGGCGATGTATCGTCGTTGATCCCTTCGAATGTAGTCGATGCGTCGGTTCTGAACCATGCAAATTGGAGATGCGTCTTAATTAAACCCTTCTGATATAGGTGATGCGTTGTCGTTGAGCTGTTCAGCCAGCGAGGTAATATCTTTGAACCTTGCTGCAGTGCGTCAGTGTGAGGGAGATGCACCAGTTCCGAGCAATGAAACGAAGGCGATGCGTGGATTTTGGTAATTGTGGCACTTTATAACCACTTCCACTGGCCCAGGATTGGATTGGCCCCACTTGGCAGGGCAAGACTTGCGGTAAGCAAAGTCCAGGTGCTGTTGATGAGTGAATTGAAGTCTTTTATGTCCCTGAGTCTTCTAACAGGAGGCAAGCCAACAAGCCTTTGAAGTCACTTTGGTTCTGGGTTGTAGAGATGCAGGTCCAGTCCTTCTCTCTCTCAGGAAAGGAGGTCAGCACAACAGGGCAGGAGTCCAGCTGATTCCAGCAGAGTGACAGTCCTTTAAGCAGCACAGCAGTCCTTCCTGGCAGAATATCCACTAGTCCAGAAGTGTACTGAAGTGGAAGTGTCTGAAGTACAGTACTTATGCCCAGCTGTGCCTTTGAAGTGGGGGAGACTTCATGAAGAGGTATTTGAAGTACACAGAGTCTCTGCCCTTCCTACCCTCACTCCAGAATCACTACAGGGTGGTATGCAGCCCTTTGTGTGGGAACAGGACACAGCCTATTCAGGTGTAAGTGTCAGCTCCTCCCTCCCATCCTGCCCAGGATGGCCCATAAGGATGTGGATGACCCATCAGTCACACCTAAACACCCTTTGTGTGTGGCTGTCCAGAGGGAATGCACAAAGCCCAGCTGTCACCCACCCCAAATGTGTATTCAGTGAAAGGCAGAAGTCACAAAATGCCTAAAATAAAAAAATGCCAACTTTCAATTTTCAGAATTAAAATGTAAAATCTAGATTCACCATAAGTTAGGATTTTAGATTGTGACATTAAACTTGGGGGTTCCATCTCTTCCCAATTGAAAATTACACGTATAAGATATAATAAGGTAATCCCAATGTTAACCTATGGGAGAGATAGGCCAAAGAATTTAAGAGTTTTTCACTACCAAGACACGTAAAACTTAAAAGTACATGTCCAACTTTTAAATACACTGCACCTTGCCTTGGGGCTGTCCATGCCCTACATTAGGAGTGACATATATGTATTAAAAAGGAAGGTTTAGGCCTGACAAGTGGGTTAACTTGTCAGGTAGACATGGCAGTTTCCCAGAAACTGGCAGGCCTGAGACATGTTTAAAGGATTACTTAAGTGGGTGGCACAATCAGTGCTGCAGTCCCACTAGTAGCATTTAATTTACAAGCCCTGGGCACATGTAGTGCACTTTACTAGGGACTCATAAGTAAATTTAATATGCCATTTGTGGACAAGCCAATATTACCATGTTTTATGAAGAGAGCACATGCACTTTAGCACTGGTTAGCAGTGGTAAGGTGCCCAGAGTCATAAAGCCAGCAAAAAAGAAATCAGCAAATCAGGAGGTCAGAAGGCAAAAAGTCAGGGGAGACCACTCCAAGAATGCCAGGTCTAATACCAAGCTATTTAATTTTGACATCTTTCGAAGAATATCTTGTGCTGTTAAACAAATGTTTGAAACAAAATGTATTTATTTTACAGAAGAATCCTTATGATCCCTGTAAGAAAATGCACCTTTTTGTGTAGTCACCCCTACTTTTTGCTAGCTTTTTCCACTAGTTATTGTATTCTGCACACTGGACACTGCTGTTCAGTTTCCAGTGTATGTGCTCTGACTCCTAAAATCATGTCAAATTTGTATACTCCTAACTGGTATGTTTATATTACCTATACGTCCTTAGTATATTGTACACAATTGTAATCATGACATGTAAGTTAACTGCAGCACATATTGTGCCACTACTAAAGTGACAATGTAAACCATTTCTCCAGGCCTGCCCCTGTAGCTGGGTAGGCAATTTTAAAGCTGCCAAATCATTCTGGCAAAGTAAATCTTTATTGCAAAAAGTCTGCAGCACACCCTGTGTTTACTCCTTAATGTTAACCTTATCATTTTACTTAATTTCGGCGTGCATACACTCCAAGTGCACTCCGTTCCTTTTAGTGCACGATTCTGACAATTTCATTCGCGAAGTTGTGACACGAGACTTGCGTGTCACAGAGGACTTGCACAGCTCCATCCACATTTGAATCCAATTTAGACACATACTCAGTAGTAAACTCGGGTTCATCCAATTTTTATTCAGTGTTCTATTCATGATAATCCGTCACGTCACAGAAATAAAGTTCCAAATTTTCACGCATACTAATTGCTCTCGAATTGAACATCCGGGTCTATTGTCAGGCATGTGTAGAAACTTCATTAATCCGTTATTTTACATCACCCAATGCATTTCGGTCTTGTTGACCTTCCTCAGGGGTATCTACAATTGTTAAAAAAATTATTAAAAAATACATTCATCAGCCCCATATCATTTACATATAACCATAATTCAACACTAACATATTTTGAGCCTAAACCCCAAACTCTTAATTCATCCTTATTACGTGAATGACTACTCCTGTACCTCCCCATTCATCTTTCCCCACACAAATCCTGTACCTTCAACTTCTGTGCCCTCCTCATCCTTTACCCAAAACATATCACACGTCCCTCTACAGATCTACTCACCAATAACGCTGACGTTCAACCCATCGGTAACACCACTTATCTCGCTCTCCCCTGCTCCCCAGTTTGTATCTGTATCATCTGCTGTTGTTTCAAATGGTGAAACCGCCTTCTAAAAATGCCATGTTCAAACCACCCGCTCTGCGAGGCATCCGGTTTTTAAGCCGAATGCTTATCTCCCACCTGTGTTCACTCCTCTGTGACACGCAAGTCTCGTGTCACAACTTCGCGAAAGTAAATCTTTAGCCATTCCTAAAACCTCCTTTTTAATACTTATAAGACACCCTTAAAGTGTAGGGCAGGGTGCATGATATTTAAAAAGTAGGACATGTATGCTCATGTTTTACATGTCCCTGCGATGAAAACTATCTGAAGTACCTTTTCACTGTAGCAAGGCTGGCTCTCACATAGAAAAGCAATGGGTTACATTATAACACCATAAAGTGCATAAATTCAGTTTTGGAAATGTTAGAAAAATGATTCAATGACTCATTTCAATAGTGATTTAAAAACTAGCACGAATCTGGTTTTAAATTACTATTTTGTAAATCACAGATTTAGAAAGTTGTCATTTTCTCACCTAAGCCAAATGTGCCTTTCTGCCAGTGTTCAGTGACTTCTGACTTTAATGGCTTTTCTGTAGTGAGATGTATATTGCTCCCAGACAGTGGACAAAGTGCTTGGGTGTGGGGAGATGCTTTTTACCCTGAACAGGATGGCCTGATGGGCTGTGCCGAGACCCTCCCTGAGCTTCAGAGGAAACCCACCCTGTCACCTTTTTTTCCTCATAGCCAGCCTGTCTCCAAACTCAGTAAAAGAGAGAACTACCCCTGGACTGGTTTGAAGTGACTACAAGGGAGAGTTTACCTATTATTAGAGTCACACCTTTTGGTGGGCACAGAGAGCTCTGCACAGGGGAAGAATAGTTCTGCCATGTTGGTTTGAAGTAGAGAGAAAAACTGTAGGTTAGTTTATAGTACGACACACAGGAAGTACTACAGAAGTAGGTAAGTTCATCCCTAAAGACTTATACCTCATTGTTTAGGGAGTGGCCAGGATTTTTTCTCATCCACATTCTGGCACTGGTCATAAATGTAGTAGCCCAAGTAACCTCTTCAGAACACCTCTGGACCTATAGAAGACAGAAGAAAGACTGCACTTGCTTCTGTGACCTGTGAGGAGAACCCTGAGGGCTGGACCTGCTCCCACTTGTACCCAGGACTAAGAAGTAGACTCCAAGGGTCAGTTTGCTGATTTCCTACTAAGCTACAGGGACACAAAAGCTGTTCAGCTGACCAGTTTCAACTGACCTGTCCTGGACATTGCTGGTGGCTTTCACTGTAATGAATCCATCTTCACTTCTAAGTGGTGACCCTAAGGTCCTGGAGCCCTATGATAAGTGTAAGAGTGTACTCCTCCTTCTTAATCTTGAAACCTGGGACTTAGAAACATTTTCAAGACTGTTTGGCTGGAGAACCACCAGAAGACTGGGACAACCTGCCAAGTCAATCCGACAAAGGTGCATTGCAGCAGGGCCTAAGATCCAGGTTGTGCCCTCTTGGACCTTTTCCACAGCAGCAATTCCACCGTTTAAACAGGGTTTCACAGAAAAGATATCCAGCCTCGTGGAGCCATATTCAGTGACAGCTTTCAGTCTGGCCCTGTTGGAGAAATCCGAGCTCCAAAAAAGTGACCAAGTCCAAAGGTAGAAATCTTTGCTAGTCATAGGTGCCAAATGTATCGGCCTGCGGGGGACCATGCTTGGACACAAATTTCTCCCACTTGCAGCTTTAACCCAAAAGGCAGTGTCTTCACCGGGATTTCGTCTGACGGCAATCGGACCTCATGGTGCCCATCTCGGCCACAGCCTGCTGCCTTGCCCCGCTGACGAATTTTGACTTCAGTTTCAGAGTCAAAAGGAAAAACTTCTGTCTGAGTCAAACCTGCGTCTCTGTATCCAACTCCATTACAGTCATCCCTAACTAGTGCTTAGGTACGATTCAAGTGTGACTAGATGACCACGGTTGGTGTTTAGCTCTCTCTGCCATTAAAGTTAATTCAAACTTTTAAAATTCATATCTCCAGTACTCCTTATTAGATATTTGTCATTTTGGTATCTTTTTACTCATCAATATATCCTCTATTTCTATAAATTGGGCTGACATTTGTATTGTGTTGTGTTTTTGAGTTGTTAACTGTTTTGGTACTTCTAAATACTTTACACATTGTTCCTAAGTTAAACTTGCCTGCTCTGTGCCATAGCTACCAGGGGTTGAGCTCAGGTTTAAATTACTGAACCTTTAGTGGACCTAATAAGGATAGCGACCTTACCACTTGCAGTCTACTACCCAACTAATAATTCACTTTCTCACAGCCTCCATAACACCTTTTCCTAATAATATTTCCACTGTACATGGAATTCATCATCCATATGTTGAAGACGTTTCCATTTCCAGGCCTCCAAAAAGACAGCTTTATTTTTTTTTTTTTAAATACAGTATTAAATTATATATGACATTTCTCAATATGAGGTTGTTCTGTTTGTACTTTTCATGTGCCTTTTTCATTAACAGTAGATTATTTATATTTTAGTTATATTATCAGAGAAATGAAGAGAAATAACTAATGGAATTTATATTCTATCCTATTAGATAGGAAATACATATTTTTCTTCTTTCTTCGCTTTTCTTCTCTTCTTTTTCTCCCTTCGCTTCTCTTCTGCTTTCTTTTGTTGTTCCTTACTCTTTGTGGATATATATATAAATTAATTATTTCACTATATATTAAAATTTTTAGTTAGAACATAGATGTAAATTTGTCTTACAAATAAGACAGGCACATAATTATTATTATCCCTCAAATGTATCTATATGGACTTTTAATACTACATTTAAAACATTTTCTTTTTCAAACTTAAAAAAATGAAATGCTGAAAAATAATACTTCCAAACTGCACATTTTTTACTGTTGACCTTATGAAAAGAGTCACCCTTCAACATATTGTCAAAAAAGGTCATGCCAAAGTATGCCCATCCACAAATTAAACACTAAGGGCCTCATTTACCAAAAGACACTTTGCTGTGTTGCCCTGCGTCAAAAGAAAAGGGCAGGAACACGCTGTATCTGTGAAATAAGGCGCATTCCTTTACTCTTCCACTGCACTGGCTCCAAATTGGCTGCCTTGCGCTAAAGCAGACACCCTTTGACCATGGTGAAAGGATGTCTGCATTATAGGAATTATTGTTTTTGTGCTGTAAGGGAAACATTCCTGCACAAAAACAATCAATGGAGGCAGTACAGATGGCAAGAGGAAAAAACTAGAACTGTAAACATTTATCCTCATTACGCCTGCTCTTGGGAGGCACAAGTATTTTGGCCCTGACCTAGGTTTACGTCATTTACTTCATTTAGTAAATCTGGGGCAGCGTCAAAATCCATTGATGTTGCATGCGAACACCCATCGCAAAGCCCATGGAATGCCTCTATGACATTGAGTAAGGCAAAGCAACGACTTGCGCTGCTTTGCCTTACTCCATATCTACAAGGCCATGAAAAGCCACTCAGAGTGGCTTTTCTTCGACTCGTAGATATGTTCAAGGGGCCTATGCAGCTATAGCGCCATAAAAAGTGACTTTCAGGTGGCACAGGCCCCTTGTAAATGATGCCCTAAAGAGGCATGAGAAAAGCTACGATATCCTTACACTAGTAATTATCAGAGAATACTTTGACACAGTGTACATTAACCCGGGTACACTTTCACAGCAAGGTGCTTATGTAATCCTAACTCTGGCATTTATTGGAGATCACGTCATTTGCTTTTTCTTGGTTCCCTTGGAGTAGTATTAGTTTCCTACTTGTGAGGAGCACTCCGCTTATGGGTTCCTGAAGAGTCATATGCATGGTCAATAAAGGTGATCCAGTGTCATATCTAATACTGGATGTTATGCCACACATTAAGATTGCTTATATGCTAATCTCTGCCCTGATGATGACCTTAGACTGAGCATAGGTCAAAACACCGTTGTCCTACAGATGCAAGAGTCTGACTGACCTAGTCCTTGTAAAGTTACTTCGGAGTCAAGAGTCACATGTCTTGTTTTTTCTCTGTTGACACACTTGTCACATTTCCACTCACTTTGCACTTTCTTCACCATTTGAGCACTTTATGGGCACAATAATTTTAATTTTTCCAGTGAACAAACTATATGTATTGTTCCTAATGGTTGTTTGCCTATATTTATGAATTAGGCTTTGATTAAGTCTTCATTAGTTGATAGTAACTACACCCACCCATTGTTTATTTTTGTTGTGAATACGTCTACAATGAACCACTGTTGTCTGTTATATGCTATTGCCCCAGGTTCCTGTTATAGAAGATTGGGCACACCCTTGTGATTCATAAAAAAATCTAAATCAGGTCCTTTGTCTGATGCCAAGATGCAGCAGAAGGCTATACTGTATGCAGTAAAGTTCAACGTTTTATTAACAGATTAAAATAAATAATTTATTCATCATACAACAAATAAAACACTGTGCCATTCATTTCAATAATTACATGCATTAGTTAAAAATGGAAAATTGTAAGAAGATGGCACATGAATAAAAAAGCTCTAGCTTATTAAAATTCATAAAATCAACTACTTTAATAATCACAAAGTAGGAAATGTACATGTATCAGCATCACTCAAGGTCTCATGGCCAAAACCATTAGAGTTTCAATAGTTATTTTTCTCTGATGGCTCAGGCTGTGAAAAGAAATATAGAAACTGAGACCACTATCACTTGGTTGGAATCACTCTTATAGATCCTTTTGACATTAATTTGGTCTGTTATTGACAAATTTCTACTTAAAGGAGTGATCCACCTCCTTCTAGGCAAAATGTATTTGAGAGAGAAAAAGAGTAGGTGTTTGTCAGTTTCATCAGTACTAATACAGAATTTGCAGCTTCTGGAACCATCAACAGAGGTAGTCCAACATGCGGTAAAGGAGGCAATGGGGATGGTGCCATATCTAAATTGTAAAAACAGACTGCGGGCAAATATAGGTCTAATGAAATCTAAAAACTCCTCCACCTTGGGTACAGCTTTATGCATTAAAAACATTTTGTCAAAGTTTCTCTATGACTGTTCTGTTCAATCCATCAGCTTGCCAGCTCCCAATATTTTTGCTTAACCATTGGAGCAACATTAGTCGGGATAGCCCATGGGTCATCCCAGAACTCTATTAATCCCAACTCAGACCATGCATTGTTCATATATTTTTAAATCACTCAATCTTCAGCATTGCTTCCTTGCTCTGCATAGCATCACTAACACCAGACCTGTAGCTTTACAGTTCCCTAGTGGCCCATAAACGGACCCAGTCTTAATGCTGCAAGTTCAACGACAGGATGGATTCCAAGGTCTAATATTAGGGGAAAGAGGGAGGTCCCCTTCTCCACACCTGTGATGGCTCTCAAAAGGTTATTCTCCTTGATGCCCAGAGTGCTCAAATTGCAGTGTCCCCAGAGTTCTGCCCCATACAGGGCTACACCCCTTCCCTGCATTTTATAGATATCTACTGCAGGCTTTACTGGGAACCATTGTGCTGTTTTTGCCATTCTAATAATGGCCCCTGCTTGGTGGTTTGTGGCCTGGGAGCTTTTAATGATCTGAGGGAGCCAGGACCCAGAGTCTGCCAATGTCACACCTAAATTATCGATCTCAGTAACCCTTTCCAGTGCCTTTTTGTTCAATGAGAGCACACCATGAATCCTCTTCCTTTTTGTATGTTCCTTCAGCTTAGTCTCAGGAACGTTTACTTCCAGGCCGTAGTCTTTACAAAAAGCACAGCAGCTATTCACTAAGGGGCTGATTATGATGTCGGTGTGACCCACACTGATGTGCCATTGGTGTCGGTCCAACCAACATCTCTAACCTCGGTCAGACTGCTGCATTGGGATGCGGTCCCTCAGCCTGCATTGGCAGAGGGACTGACCGGCAGCTGCCGATGGGCGATGGGCTTGTCAGTCGGATCGCATTACCCACAATGGAGGTGGTGCCTTCTCAGGCACCGCTGTGGCAATTACAATCCACCTTTCCTTCAGCCATTTCATGTTGGTTCTTCAAACGTGAAAAGGCTGGCCAAAAGGCTTTTTATTGGCTCCTAGTAGGGCCCCTGTCTTCTATGGGCCCTGGGGTGCCTGCCACAGGGTGCAGGGATGTTTCAAAACATGCCTCTTTGCATTGGGGCTTGTGCTGAGGCCCTTTTCCAGGCTAATAGAAGGGTATCATCGGCATAGTATAATCCTGGGATTTTCTATCCCGCTTGAAGGGCAATCATTGACACAGTTCGATAGATATCTTATGCAGTTGTTAATGTAGAGGAGAAAGAGTCTGGATGCCAGAACACAGCCCTGTCAGACCTCTTAGTTGGCAATTATTGAGTCTGTTAGTTCACCCTTGGTGCCATATCTAATCCTGACATAGCCCCCTTCTTCTAGGCGTACAATGATATTTAATAACTCATTTGGGACCCCCATTTCCCGAGGAGTAGACCACAACCTACCTCAGGGATCAAAACCCACACAGAGGTCTACAAAAACCATGAATAGATCTCTGCCTCCTAATTCCACAGTTTTCCACTTAATCAGCATAAATCTGAGTACTAGGTCAATGGAGCTAGTTGAAGATCTAAATCCTGCTTGGAGGTTTGAAATTAAGTTATTCTCATCAATCCACTCCACTAACTGATCCAAGATTTGTTTGCAAAAAACCTTCTGTAGGTTATCCAGGAGGCTAATTGGGCGGACGTTGGATGGATCGCTGGGACTACTCTTTTTAAATATAGGCACTATCTCAGCCCCCTTCCACATTTGGGGAATCAGAACGCCATTGGTGATTGCATTAGTAATAGTAATAATGTATGGCATCCAAATGCTGGTATTAGATTTGTATAGATCACCTGGGATTTAAGTGCGTTAACTCCTGCTATGGTTTATGTTAATGTAAACTCAAATGGTATTACGTTTTCAAAACTATCAAAACGGAAGTTCTCCAGTCTATGATTTGAATCAGGGGGCAGGGATAGAGCTTGCTAAAATGGCAGGCCACTATCGTGGAAGAAATGAGGACCCGGCAGGGTACTGGGAGTTCCCGCTGCCACTGCTAACAATCCAACAAAAACTTTTTTGGTCATTAGTCTTAGCAGCTTCGAATTTGTCCTCCCAGTCTCTTTTTCCCTGCTTTAATTCACACCTATAGGTGGCTTGCTCTAGTGGCCCTAATCTCCTGGCTATCCCCAGCCCATATGCTTCAAATAGGATATGCTTGGCCTTCCTACAGCTTTGATTGTACCACCCGTTGGTGCAAATTTGCCTGCCCGAGTTAAAAGACCTTTGCTCAAAATGATCCCTCTGTGTGTTATAGAGTTCCAAATGCCCCTTCATAATCTTCCCACAATCTTCCCAATGTCTGAGTATAGTCTCCATATGGGCAATAAAGGACTCATGTAATGAGGCTATTAACTTTGGGGAACAATTTACAGACTCCCATTTTACATTCCCACCATTGTTAGTCAATTTGAGTTGCTGTTCATATTCCCTGGGATTTGGTGGAGTAGCTAATGTTAGTAATTTGCTGATCGAAAGTACTAGAGGGCCATGGTAACTTCCGTCATGCTCAGCCACCACCATGTCATACATATATTTCCATAATCTGATGTCTAGCATGACATAGTCAATTTGGCTTTTGTAAGACCCTTGCCTAAATGTTGGAGCAAGATGGACATCTGATGGCGAGCGGCCATTACCTGCGTGAAGCCCATGTGCCAAGGTGATGTCTGCTACCTTCATGGCTGCTCTAGATAAACATTTACTGTTAGGAGCTTTAAGTTCTAAGATACCCCTAATTCGATCTTCCTCACAAGATAAGTCCTGGGCTAATAAATTTGGCTTGAAAGTAAGATTAAAATATCCCATAATGATCGTATGATATGGACCCTTGCCAGCTGTAAGAAAGTTGTCCAGTATGTGCAGTGTAGCTGACTCACAATTTTTCAACATGCTTCTATTATACAGATTTATGAACAGTATGGAACCCCACCCCCCCCCCAGCTAAGGTAAGCACTAAACCTTGGATGTCACTGAATCCCAGACTAAGGGCCTTATTTAGATCTTGGTGGATGGAATACTCCGTCACAAACATGATGGATATCCCGTCCGCAGTATTATGATCTCCATAGGATCAAATGGGATTGTAATATGGTGAACAGGATATCCGTCATGTTTGTGACGTGGTAGTCCCCTCCTCCAAGATCTAAATCAGGCCCTAAATTCAGATGCCGCACAAGGGAGTGACACACTTCTCCAAAACAAGTAACACACCCAAAGGTCGCCCCATTGCTGACCCACAAGCCCGGATCGAGAAACTCTTGTATCCATTTCTAAAGATCAAATCTAATGCCCAGGTTTCCTGGAACAAGCTAATTTTAAAATAATAAATGAATTGACCCCATGATGGATTGTTTAATTTAGACCCAATCCCTGCAATGTTCCAGCTCAAAATGCCCACCATAGAATCTATGGGGATTTGGACAGTAGTGACTAGTACTCCCCTGGGACAATGATGTATTTCTTTCAGCCGTACCATCGGAGGCAGACCTCCTGGCAAAGAAACGGTAGTTGGTACAGTCTTAGGGGGGAAAGTGTTTTCTTTAGGCATTGGCACTAGATATTCTTCCTCTATTCTAGTTAGGTTGCATACCTCCATCAAGCCTTGTCTTGCCATTACAGGATTGTGGTTATGTTTATCAACCACTTGTAAAACAGGCATTGCCGTCCCTACTGATCCACTAACTGGATCACATCCTACACATGTTAAAGTTGATGGGCACTGCTGCTGCTTGACAGGGTGTTTGAGGTGTGTGGAAACAGTGGAATATGAAAGGCACACCCCCTTGAGTCAATCGTTCTTAGACAAGATTGAACACCCTTCTTTTTGTGGGAATGGGCACCTATCTGTAGCCACCCCAGAGCTGATTCTGAAAGTAGACCGTATGCAGTATAAGTGAAGATGCTATTGTTGTTATGTTTAATATATGTTTGCAGTTTCAGAAAGTATTCAACATGAATTTAGGTCACAAGTTGAAATGATGTTGGATTAACTCATCCTTTTGTCATGTCATATGACCCCCTTGCTGAATTCCGAATTTTGTCCTTTTTCAGAACTATATAGCTTTCCAGGATCACCCATGGGTTTAATACTGATTCCCACCACAAACTGGAAGTAAGTTGGAAGCACAAAAAATTGGAAAAATAGGCTACCTTTAATTAAACTATGCATGTTCCTGAAAGCTGGGAATATGGTGACTTTAGCACCAAAAACCGTTCATAGATGCCATTTTTATGAAAATAACCAGACACTTTTATCCAAAGCACTTTTTTCTATTATTCATATAAACTCATAATGTAGCTATATTTTGGCTATTTTTTCAGTTCCCTCCAGGGGAATCCACAAATCCTGGATACCTTTAGAATACCCAGTCTGTTGGAAAAAAAAGGACGCCAATATGGCGTGGATACCTAATGTGGAAAAAAGGTTATGGAGTCCTAAGCACAAACTACCCCAAATGGCCCAAAAAAGGGTTCAGCACTTGGACGGGTGGCCCAGCAGTTAGGGATGAACACCCCTTTTCCATGTTCTTATAGATGAAGAGGCATAGTCTTCTATTCTGAAACATCACTACCGGGGGTAGGTATAACTGTGGCTGTAAAGCACATTCATACGAAGGAGGGGGAGTTCAAAGTATATCCAGCATGGACTACTGAAAATTATCAGTTTGGAACCCTTTCTTCATCCATGGATGCCCCCAAGTGGCCATATGTGATACCACTGCATTTATGTGTGACTCAATATTTATGTATTAAATGACCGTGAGCGGCTTGATAAGTAATCCAGAGAGAGCCACAGTTCTTGACAAGATGTGAAACTGCACTCGCATTGCTGAGAGACTAAAGGGGCTGACTAGTGCGGGCAAATATTGCTGCGGTTTAGTTGTAATAATCCTTGTGGACTGAGAGTAATGGAGATTGATTTCAAATGGGATGTGGCGTGTGGAGCACGTCTTTTATATTTTATATGTGTAATGAATTTCTTTATTGTCATTGGTTTTTGCATCAAACTTTTGCGATACCATGTAATAAAATTCCTTGCAAACCACAAAAATTGCTTAGCTGATCCCCACAATTTTGGCCACAGAGATTCAATCTGAAGAATTTTTCAACTCACCTCTTCATTCCCACCCTCCTTTGGATATCTAGCAAAGTGATCAGTGCCAGGTAATCGAATCCTAAAATCCCTCTCTCAAGAGCTGGCAGATGGACAAATGTTTGGAGTTATACTAACCTTGTCACTTCCTGCTTCCTCTGTTGATTTAGTCAGGCTGCAAGAGGGTAAGGCACTGCATATCCACCAATGGACAGAGGAATTAGGAAGAAGAGAAAAAAGTGACAGAAGACATCACTGTATTTGATTCCCCATTTTAGTTCTATTTTAATCGTATAGTTATGATGGTATAGTTTATATTTCATGAGTGCATGTTGGAGTTTTTCCTACTTGTTTGGTTGCGTTCTTTAGGTCTTTATATTACATTTAGTTAACTTTTTCAATTTACTTTTAAATAATTTCATTTTACATCTTTATTTATCTTAATTTAATTTTTTTATTTTATTTTTAGACTTGTATAAAATGGATCCATCACTAGGCATGATATTAGTCTCCTGTGGTAGCATCCCGAGAACAGAAGTGGCTGACATGATATCCCAACATTCATGAGGAGGTGTAAAAGTAAAGAATGCTTGTAAAGTGCATTCTTCACAGTAGACTGTACAGACCCAACCTTCTCCAGGGAGTTTGATAAGGCTCTTCCCACAAGAAAAATTTGAATGTATATAACCGACTGGTACATTTCCCAGGACAATTATTTTCACATGCATTTGCTAAAATTCAAGAATTACTAAAGACATGTTCAAATAATTTTGTTTTGTGGTAAGCAAGACGTTCTTTCCTGACGGTTGTTTGGACTTATGTTTTTTTTAAAAACCTTTACCTTTAAATGTTGGATAAATCGTTACATGTATTATAGGCAGTTAAGAAATTCTGGATATGCAAGGTCGCAGGGTCTATCCTGACAAAAATTCTTTAATATCTATTAACGCTTAATTGTTCCACCAAGGCTCTTTCATGTAGTTTCCCAGTTCCATTGCTCACGGTATTATGACTTGACAGAAAATTACCATGATACGAGCATAGACAAATAACAAATTCGTTGCAAGGAACAGTGAAAATAACAGAACAGTACCAATGCCCGGAGCAGGACAGCAAAGTTTAAGAAAGTAAATTGCAAGAAATCTGCCTTTAGTGAATTTCATATGCGGGACATATTTCTTCAGTTTTCATTGTTGCCATCCACAAGTTGGAATTTTGTGGTTCTCTCTCATTTTTTTACACTAGTTGTGTGGTTAGCGCTTCAGATATTGTGAAGTTTGTGCAACAATTAATTATGTTTTGCATTTTGGGTGAGCTAAAAGGGACACACATACCTTCAAACCACTGCCAACTTCTCAAACAAAATCAGTCATGAATTGTTTTTTTTAAATGAAGATGCCGCAAGCCAAAAAACTACACAGACGCTGGTTAACGGTGGATGGGAAGCCTCGCAAAAATCACTTAATTGAACCCTATGTCTTATTTCACAGAAGAAGAAAAAATACACCTACTGAGGGAAAAGCGAGTAGGGAGGTGAGAAGTCGAAAAAGGAAACAACAGAATGAGGCAGGCAAGGGAGTAAAGGAACTCTTTGTATCAAACTGAAAATTCAAGGTTAGAAATTGGGAAAATGGGTTAAATCATGGTTCCCAATCACACGTTTTAACATGCATCAAGGGTCGGCACTAGCCACCCACCGCCTTATTACTACTGTTCTTGAACAACAGATCACACCTATTTTCCTGCAGGTTGTAATAGACTTTACTCTTGTAACAAAATGCTCAGATATATCTTTCCATCTTAACAGGAAGTACATCCTGACCCCTCGATTTGGAAAGAACTACGTCTGCTTGTATCAATATGTCACTTATAAGATGGAATATTTTTGAACAATTTTCCCCACACAGCTCCAACATTAGCTTACTACAGGGCAGTGCAAAAATATATGATTTAACTTCTCCCTATTCTTGTGCTATGCTAGCACAGTGGAGGCGAGCCAAGCCTAGCTGTATGTAGCCTTCTCCTGCTAAATTAGAAAAAAGTGGCCTGTACCGCGACCAACGGTATACACCAAACATTATTTGCTTCTTATTTGACTTCAGTCTTAAAAAAACGAACGAGGAGACAGAAGCAGAATATCCAATTTTAACTCACTTGTTCTGTTGCCAGAAAATATTTGTTTCCAGTTTATTTTTAAATGTTTGAGCTGGTTTGTGACCCGTTTTAACAAACAGCATTGCCATCTCGCGATAACAGTACCGGGACGGCGATAAAAATGCAAACCCGAACGCGAAAAAAGTTGCGATGGGCCCAACCGCGATAAGACAATCAGCGAGAAGCAGCGCCAGGCCTGCAATTGACACATGTCAGGCGGGGAAAATCACTACAAAAGCGGAAGAAAAAAAAACACAAACAAAAACAAAACAACAGCGAAGCACAATGGAGGCAGCCGGAGCAAGTACAGTGAACAACCAGAACCCCACAAGCCCCCTGGAGGACCAGCCTGGGACCTCGGGGCAGGGAAGGGCAAGGACAAGAAGAGGAGGACGCGGTTCAGTCCGCAGGAAAACCGGATCCTGGAAACGGAGGTGATAGAACACCATCAACAACAGTTCGTCACCTCCACTGTGTCATTGGCAACAAAAAATGCAATATGGCAGTCCATCGTGGACAAGGCGAATGCAGTCGGAGTGCTGAGGAGGACAATGGGAGAGCTCAAGAGGCGCTGGAATGATGTGAAGTGCAAGACCAAGCTGAAACTCGCCAACAACCAGAAGGCAGCAATACAGACTGGAGGTGGGAGTCCAGCGCCACAGGAGGAGCTGGACGAGATGGAGGAAATGGTGTCGACAGTCATTAGTGGGTAGACGGTGGCAGGAGTTGGGGGACTGGACACTGCTCAACATGACCCGACACAACAGCAACAGGGTGAGTAACGACCAGGGACTGAGGGGACGGGGGGAGATGGGCACAATGGCACACATGCACAATTAAGTACATCACATCTGTGGGCAAACCATGGCCAAGAGTCACAACTCCAACCAAGAGCACAATGTACCCAAGTCTGCAATATCACAGCACTGTATAAGCACAGAAGTGAAAGCCACACCGCCTGAAAGGGATAAGGGCCAGCCAAATCAGAGCTGAAGGGGCAACTCACCTACAATGCAGCACACACACATGAGCTCCAGAGCACCTCAACAGTTACAACAATGTTGAACAAACAGCAACACCAGCACAACAGAACAGAGGACACAACTGCTGCCGCTTGTGTGTGGAAAATGGCCATTCGCATGTGGCAAAGCAGGAAACTGTGAAATGATAATGCACTAGTACAACCCCACATCCATGATGGTGTAGAAATGCATGTATGGCCGTGACCCAGATAGGCAGTGAGACACACATTGTCAAACAAATCAACACTCAACACAGTTGAATACAAGTGAAGGTGCGTAGACTTAATTAGCATATGCGTGTCAGTACGGGCAAGATAAGTGCCACAACATGCAGACCAATGCAGCAGTATGTCAGAACCTGGAACGTTGCCAAGCGCCGCTGTCCACTCCGGGGGAGTGCCGCACCGTTCACAGGTGTGTGTACACCCGCGTTGTTGTCCGCTCATGTATTCGGAGTCCAGGCGAATGCAGCCATGTTCACTGTCGTCGTGGGAGATGTGACCAGAACCCCAAGATGCAACAAGGTATCGGGACATGTGCAATGGGTTCCAAACTGTTGTGGCTGCAGGTACGTAGTTACACGTCCATGAAAGCGAGTGCAGCTCCGTAGGCAAGCATTTCCAACATGAGGTCGTTGTCGACTTCATCAAACAGGACGGCGAGGAAATCCATTACCGGGTCCGGACAGATGTGCTGCGTCCACCCCCTCTCACCAATTAGCACTACAGCCCAATAGGGAACGGCTCAATGTGGTCATTGCACACGAGGAGTTCTGCAATCTCCCAGGTCCAGCTGCCAGCATGTATGCCAAGTATCCAGGCATCCCATAGACGGGTGTCACGGTGACACTCATGGTCGTGGGCCAACAGGGGGCGCACACACATGTCGAAATCCAGTTCGGCTACCGTCCTGTTGGATAGGCAGACATCCATGGACCACTCGAATATGCACGAGCGACATTGCAACACAGGCTGAACGCAGGTGACGTTGGCAAGGCGGGAGCTCAGCCGGTAACTGATCCGCAGCACTACCAAGGGCAGTGCCCCCAGTAAATGCAGCATACGTGCACGGTACAGTTCCACGTGACAGGGGTTGTGCATGTGTCCGGGATGTTCTGCCATTGCGTTAGTGGCTCTGGTTGAAGCGGCACTGTTGTGACCTGCGCCAGTTCTGTGGATGAAATGATCAATGAGCAGTGTTTGTGTGCAACGGTTGTAGGCCTGGGATGGTGTGGGAGTAAGTGTGAAGGCCATTCCATGCACGATAACTTCGAGCAAGGACTTCTGTGTGTGGGATGTGTACACGTTGGTCTTACGTCGGGCTGTGCGTAGTGTGGGAGTCATCATCAAATGCTATCGTATCTGTCTGGGGGTGCCGGGCACATGCAATTCCCAGGTCGGAGCTGCAGATGTGCGTCCGCCTGATAGTCCAGACAAAGGAGCTTTCATCCCTACACTCAGTTTGTCATCTGCTTGCATTCATGAAATGTGTAGAGGCTTGTTGGGGGTGGGATGTATGCGACTTTGGGAATCATGTATGACATGCCTAGCATGTGGCAAATGAGCGGCCTCACTGTGTGTTACGTTGCCTCACAGCTGCTCCTCCCTACCACCGTGCCTTTTTACTTGTGTGCGCTGCGCGGTTGCATCACTTGCACTCCTACGGAACACCATTGTCATGCCTGTCAGCGCATGTACACAAGACTGACAACGACACTGTGATGTTGGCCGTTGAGGGTGGGCGGCCACGTGAGTGTAGGCCTATGGTAAGGACAGGGCGGACACAGATTTACAGTTCCTAGCTGGCTGTACTCGCGCTGCGATTGAGGCCAAGCATTTGGCTCATGCTGCGGCAATACATATACACACAACACTTGGCATGTATGGGCCAAGACCCCGAGCGGCCTTGCGCTCCTTCATTGCCCCGTCCGTGCGAGCCCGCCCTCCGGATGCATGATACATTGCAACATTGACCATTGTGGGCCGGGTGGCGCCCACACTGCAACAGAGACACAGGCATTGCGTACTTCCTTGTTCCGGCCAGAACAGAACCACGCCCAGTGCGCCGGGCAAAATCTGCGAACCCCTACGCTGGACTGGCGTACGCCGGCCCAGCCCACTCCGCTTGCGCATACAGGGGCTGACGACGAAGCTACATGTCCAAGGTCTTACCCACTGCCTGAGGTGACATGGTTGCGTCCGCTGTACACAGCACAATGTAATGTGGTAGGGCACGGGCCCATCATGCATACATAATGACCACACGGATACACTTAGATGTATGGTGGAACTGGCTACGGGCACGTGCGCCAGGCTCCTTTTTATTACCAGGGTCACATGTCCAGTGACGCCTGTGCTGAATGGGTGTGGGGTGAGTGTAAGCCAGCACCCCGGGAGTGGTTGGTGCTGGCAACAAATAGAACAGTGATCATCAGATCACACATACAGATTCAATCATAAAGGGTCCATGACTTGCAGTGCACTGAGGTAGGGGCACCAGAACTGGACTCACAGGGAAAAGATTACATCATGAATGGTCCATGACTTGAGCTGCACTGAGTTAGTGGCACCTGAAGCGCTCGACTTGTGCATGGCCTGCGATGATGCGTCGTCCGGGCGGGCCGCCCTGGAAGCAATGTCTGTAGCCTACTGGACTCCGCCATCAATGAAGCAAGACTCAATATGACTTGGGGGACCTGCTGACAGCAGTGTAGGCCAGAGGCAGCGGTCAGCAAGGGCCCACGGCCACGTGGCGTCGGCTTATGGTGCACAGGGTCAGGGGCACCTGCTGTCCTTGCAGGTCGTCGGCTTGTGTAGCACAGGGTCAGGGGCACCTGCTGTCCTTGCAGGTCGTCGGCTTGTATTTTTGGCTACTGAATTCTGCCTCAAAATTGCCACGTGGCGTCGGCTTATGGTGCACAGGGTCAGGGGCACCTGCTGTCCTTGCAGGTCGTCGGCCTGTATTTTTGGCTACTGAATTCTGCCTCACAATTGCCACATGGCGTCGGCTTATGGTGCACAGGGTCAGGGGCACCTGCTGTCCTTGCAGGTCGTCGGGCTGTATTTTTGCTTACTGAATTCTGCCTCAAAATTGCCACGTGGCGTCGGCTTATGGTGCACTGGGTCAGGGGCACCTGGTGTCCTTGCAGGTTGTCGGCTTGTGTAGCACAGGGTCAGTGGCACCTGGAGCACTCAGCAGGTGCACATGCGTCGTCCGTGTGGGCCGCACTGGGTGCAATGTCTGTTGCCTCATACACTCTGCCATAAATGAATCAATACTGAGATTGACTTGGGGGACCTGCTGACCGCAGTGTAAGCCGGAGGCAGCGGTCAGCAAGGGACCACGGCCACGCGGCGTCGACTTGTGTTGCACAGAGTCAGTGGCTCCTGGAGTGCTCAGCAGGTGAACAGCCAACGATGATCCGTCGTCCGGGCGGGCTGCACTGGGGGCAATGTCTGTTGACTAGTGGTTTCCTCCATTGACAGAAATGTGGCCCGATTTGAATTTTGGGACCTGCTGACCGCAGTGTAGGATGAATGCAGTATCCGGCACACACATATCTCCATGTTGCTGTGCCGCTGGCTGTGCTGGGGGCCTGTGACACGGAGTCTGGAGGTCACCACGGCGGACTCGTGGCAGGGTGAGGTGTGCCGCCCTGCCAGACGCGTTGCCCATCCCGGGAGAGAACCATGCCCAGAGCCCCAGCCTTTTTATCCACAATCCTACGTTGGACTGGCGTACGCCGGCCCAGCCCACTCCGCTTGCGCTTACAGGGGGGGACGTCACAGCTACATGACCGAGGTCTTCCCCACTGCCTGACGTGACATGGTTACGTCCACTGTCCACAGCACTACAAACACCAGCAGTATATGTCCACATGGCCATGTCTGGGCTCTGCATTCTGTGGTCTGTCCAGCACATCACCACCACACTTGGCATTGTGTGCATTCTTCTTCATGGGTGAGTTGCCTCCTTCACACTTACTTGGTTCCCACCTCTCCCCACATTCTGCCCTTGTGTGGCTGAGGGGCCATGCCGTTTTCGGAAGGTCCGCTGTCTTGTTCTGCGCTGCCTCGGTGGTAGTCCGGGGTGGGTGGGTCCTGGGGGTGGTGGCGGTGGGTGTTGTGGGCCTCTAGGGTCTCTGAGCTGCATGATCAGTAGCTCCATGACATGTGTTGCTCTTCAGATGTGGCTCTGGGCAGGGCTGCCTTTCATGCTGCAGGTAGTCGTCCTGCTTAACACCAGCAAAAGGCATGTGTTAAATCCGTGCTGCTAACGCGCCTTATCGCCTGTTTTTGGTTCGCATCGACGATCTGGTTGGTCGTTGAGAATCTCGCGGAGTGGTGTTTTCGTGTGTTTTTGCACTGGAACGCCTACTCTGCATATCATTAGCGTTAGTTGTCGCACACATCCGTGGCGATGTGTTTTGCGGTAGCTATCGCAGGTAAACTGGCGATGTCGGCAGTTTGCACCAGCTTGTGAATGGGGCGATAAATCTATTGCCACTTTTGCTGCGCTAAAGTGCCGATAAATCGGCGATGAGTCCTTGAGAATATGCCCCATACTTTTAAAAATGTGGCCAAGGGAGACATTTGTGATCCATTGTAAGGTCACCTACGGTTCACATCCCTGGAGAAGCAAACCTTTCAAAAGAGCTACTTGTTTTTAAGCAGAAACTAGAAGTGAAAACAGGGATCTTTGCACTCTACCTATTTTAGTGAGCCTTCAAATCTTACAAGGGCATCCCTAGATGAGTCAGGAACTGATAAGCATTTTAAGGAAGTCCATTGTCAAAACCCTGGTGATAGCAGAAAAGCCCACCAGATATTCTACCATCTTATTCGGCAAACAATCATGCCGAAAAAATCTTTAGTGCATGTTTTAGAGAGTGACAACCACTTTTCAATTCTTAGGCTTGATGTCATATGTTTCTAAGGTTTGTGAGTTCTCACTTTTGAAAACATTGAAACGTATACTCTTTGGAGGGCTTCAGCCACCAGAAGATTATTTTATTGGCCGCAAATGAAAGCATAAATGAGTTACTTGGAACTCTTATCCACAGTGTTGATTGCAAAACCAAAGTAGTTGTGTTTAAGTAGGGAGAACTCAAGAGAAGCATGGTAAATTACTCAAAGTAAGAGAGGTGGTGCTTAAAACCACTTGGGCAATTGAGCATTTCAGATTTTATCCCTCTCCATGTGAAAAGACCATGAACCATTAGTACTTTTACAACACCAAGGGCTCAGACAGGGCTACACCCAGGCTTGCAAGGTGGTTACTTGGAATTTGAGATGTAATATTTGTCTTGATAGAATAGATAAACATTGATAAAAAAGAGTGCCATTGAGTTGGATAAGCATAAATATTGGTTATTCAGAGCCAACAAACTAATTGATAGTTGTGTGCTTTACCACTATCCATGTTATGTTACTTTAGGGGTGTGTGAAATTGCTAAGTGTTCTAAAAGAGCTAGAGAACCATTCTACAGACTATGGAAAGTTAGAATTTTGTTGTTTTGGGGATTCGTGTGAAAATAAGGATTTTGAATTTCTTAAATTCCTTACATAGCAAATAGCATTTCCGTGCCTCAGAAATGCAGTGGAGTAAAAATGTTTGTCTGTTCTTACATAGTGAGACTAAGGAACTTTCAACTCTTCCTTAATATCACATCACTTCCAAAAATGCTTTTGCTGGTTTGGTACGTATAAGTAAAATTTATGATTCACTTACATAGTGTTGACAACAAAAAACAAAATCAATGGAAATGTGCCACTTTAGATAGTTGGACAACCTAAGTTCCTATCCTGGTCATGCACGAATAAGGATCTCACATTTGGCATCAAACAAGACAGCACAAATTGCATCATCAATGACATCACACTAAGAAATTACTTACTGCATTACTATAGACATAATCAATAACATGACCAATATCAATCAAGGACACAGGCACTGCAACATGCAGACAATTGAGCAGAAACTAGGGCGATACCCAACAGGTTATGGGCTTGGGGACAGGGCTTAAGCTGCTTGAAGGATTACAAGGCGAAGAGTCTACGGTGCAAGGTCTGATGTTTGTGCTAGACATGCGGTGATGATAAAGCAGTACAGAGTAGGCCTGTGCATAACTTTTACTATGCAGGCGCAATCTTACCTAAAACAAGCATACTGCATTATATACAAGATGTGGAATTTACACTTTTAACCATTACGACATTCTGCAAAGTGCAAAAAGTTTATTTAAGTTGAAAATTATAGTACAAACTCTATCAAACAGTTTGCAAGCAATATGTGTTGCCCTAGCAACGTTTACAGTTTGAGCTTACAGAAACTGGATAGATGGATGTGTTGTATTCTATGGCGTGGCACCGACACATTGAGTGAAATTAATTTGTTATATGCCCAGGTTAGGCCCATGTAGCTAAGCTGCTCATTTCTTACATTCTCCTCTTTTTCACAATAACATTTCTGCTGTGACCTTTTGAACATATTTGAGTGTGCGACAATGTTGGATTAGTTTCTATTAAACGACTTTGTTTGCTCATCTGGGTTCGCATAACATTATCATGATGCCTCGAACACCATGTACAAGGCCCCTTGAGGCACCATGTACAAATGTTGTTCTATCTTCATCCATGGGGCGACAGGGCTCTCTACATATCAATAACATCGCTAATCTATACATACATCACAAGGACGCTTTCTATTGTAAATAATGAGCATCCCAATAGATTAGCAGAGAAAGCACTTCAGCTGACACAGAGGGTCCGTGCATCCTGAGACTTCACCATGCAGCAGTCTGACATCTCCGTGTGGGGATGTCCAGTTTGTGAACAAGACGGGCTCCTACATTCTCTCCCGCTAGGGGGAAGGGGGGATTCTTGGCTTTGCACCTTCACACACTCTAGGTACACTCAGAGTAGGGCTGGCATAGTAGGAATGTGCCTTATTACTGCCTTGTTTACATGCCTACATATATACACTGTTTTAGCACCATGGTAGATCTATATCTGCCATTCACTCTTTTGGTGCTTGTAATTACTTTCATCTGCTTCTTTCTACTGATTATCGCAGCACATGTATTCTATGCAAGTATAACATTGGTTCAATAAATATATTGAAAACGTCCCAGAATGTATTCTCTGTATATTTCTCTGAATACTAGTGAGCAAAAGGTTCTGATCTGTTTCCATGATCCCTGAGGGGTCAGGGTTGTAATGTTCAGTGGTTGCCAGAAACCATTGACTTCCTTGTAAGGTTATGAGGCTTTCGGTGGCACAGTGAGCTAGCTGGCATCTAGGCCAACATATCCTACGGGGGTGCCCGGAACCAGTCTCGATACCTCACCCAAAGTTTATGTTGTCCAACAAAGAGGCAGGTCCTACAGATTAGTGGGAACTACACGACACATTATGAATGATTATTTTTCCTGAAATTAAAGTTTGAGGTATTTTATTATGTGAAGTTCAATTTTTTTTTATTTGGTTAGTTTTACATCGGAAGTGTGTGAGAGAGTGGCTCTTTTTCATGGACACCCACATTTTTTTGTGAATTTATGCTGCTTGATGGATAAAACCTGCACCCCCCTGTGAGAAGTTGGCCTGGCATATGCTGTCCACTAATTATAGTGGGCACCTTGCACCAGTCCAAATCGACTCTTATGGTAGATAGGTTAAAGACAACCTTATTGAAAGCTATCCTAGTGGTAGCTATGGAGAGCAGCCTTCAGGCTAAGTCTTGAAGGAATGTAAAGCAGCTTGTTTTACCAGTCTATAATCTCTTGAGTGACCAAATGAAAGAGCACCACACCAGGTATATATTCAAAATATATGTATTTATTACTAAACACACCCCTCTAGTCTCTTTATGAGGCTAGAGTTCGAAGTACATAGGTTATAAGATCTTAAACACAGTAATAGCACAAATACACGTTTGGGCCCTAGGGGCGTACCAAACCATATACCAATAAAGTGGTATAAGAACCACGACTGAACTAGACACTAGGCCTAGAGCCTCTAGAAGTGCTTGGACCACAAGGAACCACCCAAGGTAGTGACACAGGGGACCCACGGGAGACGCGTGCAGTGTAAATACACAACCGCGATACGCCGTTAACTTCTATGGAGAAAGTCGGGATCGGGAAAATAGAGGAAAGGGACACTTAAAAGAGGACTAGGACAAAACCATTTGAGATCTAGGACTTTGAAGAGCCTCTACCCACGGGAGCACCGGAGTACTCGTGTTACCTCACCCAGGGAAGCCGAGTGCATAGGTGCCTTTCGGGGTCGGGTTTCGTCGTCGGTTCTTATGGCGATCTGCTGCAAAGTGCTGCTGGCGACCAGGAGAAAAGTGTCCGGGTGGATCCAAGAGTGGATCGGAGTTCTGAAGAACCTGAAAGCAGAGGGGACAGAGTCTGGGTCACTAGCCAGTGACCAGGGAGGCGATGGACAGATGCCCACCGATGTCGAGTGCTTCAGGTTCGTTGATGGTCGTCTTGACTCTTCAGCCACGAGGTCCGGGAGGCGTTGTCGGCAACCAGGAGCAGGATTCGGGCTGTTGCTCGATGTCTGTCGAGTGCAGAGGTGTCGGCGACCAGATTGGACCCAACAAGCCTTGGCAACGGCAAGTCTCGAGTAAGATGTAGATCGTCGATGATGCAGACCAGCAAGGTCTGGGGAACTCACCCAGCAAGGGTAAGTGAGGGCAGGCCTGGAGCAACCAGACTGCCAAGTAAAGAAAAGATTGGCCTTCGTGAAGGGCTACTAGCCAACGGGCTAGCGACCGCGAAGGAGCCTCGTGACGCTGCACGTGGAGCTGGCTTACAGGACACTCGTGGAGTGGGGGCCAGTGATCTTCGGTGCAGGTGGTGCTGGAGGCTAGGGCTACTCGGAGCCCAAAGCACGACTTCTTGGGAGACCCAGAAGATGGTGCACTTGCAAGTGTGCTCGGTGTCCAGGGGTCACGGTCTCAAGTCACCCACGATAGCCACGGGCCTCAGCTTTGCTGGGGACTCAGGGTAGCCTCGGGGAAGTCTGAGAATCTACCTCTGGTGATGCGATGACTTCGGCGTCCGACGGGAGCTTCAGTGATGCGAACCGGACAGATGCTTCTTTGGTGCCTGCCAAGCAGGGGAGTCACTCCTTGACCCCAAGGGAGATTCTTCAGTCCTCTAATCGTTAGTAGAGCGTCGAAGGTCCAGGATTCCGTTTCAGAGTTTCGTCCAGGTATAATCTAAAGTCCTAAGGACTGGGTTCCTACCTTTATTCTAAAAATAGGGGATGGACTACTCTGTGGCCCCACCTATGGGTGGGTCAGGGCAGAGGGGTGGTTACACCCTTTCCCTTTGTCCAGTTCGCGCCAAAGCAGGGGCTGCAAGCCCCTGATCCGGTTTGAACTGGGGTATGCACAGGGACACCAAATGTGCCCCCAGTGCAGGACTTCAAAGCACCCGAAAGTGCTCCCGCCCAGCCCCAATACACATTGTCCTGTCTGGGGAGGTGGTCACACCTCCCTGGGACAGGAAACCTATTGTCCAGGCCTCCCCTGCCGGAGTTTCGTCCAGCAGCAGGAGGCCAGATTCGTGTCTGTGGCAGCAGCATCCATTTTGTGATGCCAGGGCTCTGGAAAGAAGTTACCGGACTCGTCAGAGTTAACATGCCTTTCCCTCTAGAAGGGTGGAATGCTACCCCCGCCACCAGGATTGGCGGGGGGGTAGTATTCCATGATGTTTGACACCAAACACGACATGTTTAGGTGCAGCCATTCCATAGTTAGCATTTTACCGCGAGGATATAATGCGTTTAAGAGTATATGGTCAGGCTGCACTACAAACAGCATCAGAGATGGTCTCCGAACGCTGCAGAGGGGCCCTGCTCATGCAGGGGCACCCTCTCACATAGGAACCATGCACTCTGCCTTTAGGATTGATAAGGCCTGCCTTAGGAGTGACTTATAGGTTTATATGTGTGTATGCATTTAGTGATATAGGTAACCTATACCACAGCAAGGGGTGCATGCACCACCTTACTCAGGCTGCAGTAGCAGACCTGTGGTGTCAGTTTGGATGGCCTACCAGGGGTGGCATAATACATGCTGCAGCCCCTGGCAGGCCTCTGAGGTACCTATGCCCTTGGTACATAGTATACCATGTACTAGGGACTTACAAGGGTACTCCAGATCCCAATCAGTGATGTGCCTAAGGCACATGGAGACCCTTTTAAAGAGGAAACAGCTAGGCTGGGGTTCTGAATAGCAGGGCCCCAGCCAGACTAATGTCGAAAACCAGTGAAGCATCAGCAAAAAGTGGGGGTACCCATGTGAAGCAGATCCTACTCTCCTACACCCCCCCAGCGCCTTGAGACCCTTACGGGTGAGTAGTCGCGCTTTAACAAACCCCTGACTGGTGTTTTGAGTCTGTGGACAGGGACCAGACCCCTGTGCATGTGTTCTCACCCTTAAAACATGTCACAATTGGTTTACTTCTAATTGGCCAATTTAACTGTCTCCTAAGGCTATAGTATTTGGTGTCCTAAAATACACTCATGGCAGGGAAAGTTTAATGTCACCTATGGACAACATTACTACTGTGTCATCCACTACTGTGGCAAGACAAACTTGGCTCCAGGTCTACTACTGTAGTCTGGCTGCTGCAGTTTTAAAACTGCAGCCCAACCTGTCAAAAGGACCCTTTTTTGACATGAGAAAACCTCCCTTTGAAATATTAATAACTCGCCCCTATGTAGGCCTTGTAGCCCATAAAGCAGGATGCATGGTATGTAAAAGTAGGACATGTAACAATTTAAAGTTAACATGTCCTTACGGTAACTAGCACTAGAAAGCTATTTTCACTGCAGGAAGGCAAGCTGCCCCATAGAGAGACAATGGAAGCAATAATACATATTAGTTCCGCTGTCTCAGACTATGGACCAGCTAAAAAATGAATAAGCAACAATTTGTTATATTTATTTAAAGACATTTACCCTATTGGTAAGGGAGGGGCCAGGAGCTATCCCATTCACAAGCTAGTGCCAGGCATACATATGGCAACCAAAGATACCTTCTACAGAACATGGTGACCTGTTGAAGAACAGAAGATGACTGCACCTGTTCTTTGAGACCTATGAAGAGACGTGAAGTGCTGGACCTGCTCCCACTTGTAAACAGGACAAAGAAGTAGACTCTAAAGTCCAGTTAGCAATGTGGTGAGAGGGGCATAACAAACTGCAAGAGTTTTTTCTGAAGTGCCCAGCTGCCCAACAGCTACTGGGCCTGAACTCTATTCTGCTAGTTGAATCTGCTAGAGGGAGTTTTGACTCCCAAGTGCTGTTCCTGGTGTCCTGGGACCCTTGCCTGTGTCTAACTGGACTTCTCTGACCACCTCTGAAAACCTGGGTCTTGAAAAAGGTTTGGACTTCAAGACCTCCAGAGAACCAGGACATACCTGCCAAGTTGATTGGCTAGACTGAAGAAGCAGGTTTTCCTGCTTAGAACTTCTCCATAGCAGCAAATTCATTTTAATTGGTCCTCGGTGAGAGAGTATCTGGCCTCGTGTAGCCCTCGTCAGACACAGTCCACAGTTTTGCCTCAATGGAGGATTTCTAGATCTGAAAAAGAGACCAAGTCTGAAGGTACAAATCTTGACTGGGTGAAGGTGTCAATGGTTCTGACTGGTGAGAGGACTTCGCTGGGCATGAAAGTCTAATTTTCCTGCTCTGAGCTTTTCCCGCCAAAACCAACAGCTTCACCATAGACCTCACTAGCACCTTTTCCAATGACTCTCTGATGTCAGGGAGACTTCCTGCCTTGCCCTGCTGAAGGTTTTGAATTCTAAGTCCCAAGGTTTAACCCCTATAGGGTCGAACCTGGTTCATGTATCTGATCCACTCTCATTTGCAGTTAGCCTAAAATCCAGCCTAGGTCCCAGTATACCTCAATCAAATCGGGGCTTTGTGCTTTTTAGCACTATTTTTACTTAAAAATGAATATCTCCGGTTTCCCTTATCGCATTTTTGTTGGTTTAGTGTCATTTTGCTCAATGTATTATTTTCCATGTTTATAACATGTCTTGTGTCTTTTTAACTGTTTTGGTACTTCTAAATGCTTTACATATTTTCTCTAAAGTAAAGGCTGTTTGCTCTGTGCCATAGCTACCAGGGGCTGAGCTCACATTTAAATGACTGAAACATTAATCAGGACCTAACAAGATAGTGCCCTTATTAATTGTTGTGGACTACTATCCATCCCAAATAATAATTCACTTTCTCACAAACTGCAATAGAAAGTGAGGTTACTGTAAACACAGTAGCAATTTCCTTTTCCTGTCCTCTAGGTTTTGGCTTGTTTCTTGTTGAATATATATTCATTTTGTATCTGACTAATGAAGGGAAAGATCACTAATCCAAGCACTAGAGCATATTCACTTTTCATATACATCAATTAAGTTCATTTCTGTGTAACATAACACTGTTTGACTTACTGGTGCATTAGGGAAGCCACAAATAGATATTTTCTTCTTCTTTGATTTTCTGTATTTATTTATCTAATTGGTGTTGAAAGACCTGGGAAATGGGAATGAAGGCCCTGGGCACGCCCATGACAGGAAGGAACTGGGTACCTTATTCAGCATGCCCATTTTACTGTAAGGCCAATGGGAATTTTGTAGTGCAGATCTGGGGATATCTTTCCTAATTTTTCTTGCTTTTTTGTCCAAACATAGGGCCTGAGTATGAATTTGGCAGTCCTGGAGCAGCTGCCACGGCAGCGTTCCGCTCCAGGACCACCAAACTCCACTGCCGGCTGCCCACCTACCAGATCTCATGGCCTGGCGGGCGGTCCTTTGGCGTTCCCATAGCAGTGCCTATTAAAAGACACTGCAATGGGAATGCCAAAGTCGGTTCCTGCACTGAATGGACTGGTGCAGTCCATTCCGTTTAGGAAAGGGGTGACTGAACACAGGGGGCACAACATGTGCCCCCTGCAGGCAAACCGTGGCCCTGCGGCAGCAGGGGACCTGTAGGGCCCCTTTGTTTCCTCCCCACCGCAGTTCTCATGGTGGGCTCACCACCATAAAAACCATGGTGGAGCGGAAACTCTTAATATGCTTGGTGATGCTGCAGCAGCACCGCCAAGCATATTGCAGCCTCAACACTGCTGCAACACCGCAAGGGATCTGAGCTCCCTGGCAGTTGCGGCGGACCTATGGCGGTCCGACCACCCAACTTGTAATAGGGCAGTGGGACAGCCGGTGCGGTGGTGCCTACTCTCCCTCGGACCACCATAGTCATAATTAGGCCCTTACTGATTATCCTACGGTGATTTACTGTTTGGGGCCTTGTTAGAAATGGGGTTTCTGGTTGGCTAGGGTATGCACCTAAGCCAGGCAGAACCCACCAGTCTAGTCAGGGTAAGAGAGTTACACACCCAAGATAACCCCTGCTCACCCTCTTGGTAGCTTGGCAGAGCAGTCAGGCTTATCCCAGAGGCAATGTGTGAACCGTTTGTGCAACACACACACAGTGACACACTTGGCACACCACAAAAGAGACTCTACACAAGGTTATATAAAAATATCCTTTGTATTGTACATAAAACACCTTAGACCACAATCACATAAATCACTTTGCCAACTAGGCAATTGTCATAACATTACAAGTTAGTGCAATCCAATAAATACTTATAGTTTGCACACGTTATAAAACCACCATCACTGCATAGATAAGGCGAATCCTGAAGTAATGCCTGCTATCCTGACAAATGCAAGGCATGTCCGACATAAATACATTATATACTTTTGCAGGTAATGCCGTATCACATCCACAACCACTGATTTTGCAGAAATATCACATGAATTGCAATTAACCCATAGAACGACACGAATCACCTTACATCCTCATAGGCACCCAGGGCATAGTGCACAAAATGTATGCGCTACGGTATTTCTGAAACAAAAACACAAGGGTTATCCTGAAACCACAGGCACGGTGCACCTGTGCTCTTATTGGACTTCATATGATAGTCTGGCACCAGATCGTAGGTTAGCAAAATCTTATGTGATAATACAGAAAAACAATTGAATGTCTCCCATCTAGGGAGGAAGCTTGATGATCCTCTCAGGCTCTCCTGACGTGAGAGAAAAAAACACAAGGCCAACCACCAGCTAGCACGGGACGGTCTGTACAGCACAGGAGGAGTCTCCCCACTCAGGATACTTCCTGCAGTCGGGCGAGCGCAATTCCCAGGCAAGCACAGTGCCACTCACTAAGGTAGCACGGGACTGCTGTGCACTCTCCACTGACCACCATGCTCGCCAAGGTATGAGCCTGTCTTTGTATCGTCTCTGTTCATCAGGAGCTCCCGGGGACCAGGCACAGCAGCACGCTCAGTCCTTCCAGCCAGCCAGCATGCATTCCCGCTGGTCTCGCCCTCTCGGAAGGGGAAGCGGGCCCTATTAGGGGGATCCCTGTTGGATGGTGTTATTGCTTCAGGCAGCCAGGTGATGCTGTGGGACAGCCCTCATCCCTCCAACTTTGTAGGCCACACCCCCCTTGTCAGGGGGCCATATGGGGAAATCCAGCAACTGCTTTCTTGGAGTAGTCACAGAGCATCCAACACACAGTGCTCATCTTAGGGGCAATAACTGGCGCTCACAACTCGCTAGAGTCCCCGGAAATCAAAGATGAAGCGCGCACCATGTGCTAGTTTCAAAGTGGCAAGGAACCCTCCACAGCACTTCCCACACGCTGGGTTTCTTCAGAGAACACTTGGGGGGGCACCAAAGCAGGACGCAGGCAGGCCAGCACCTCGGGGTCCTTAGAGCGAAGTTGCAGTCCCTTATCTCAGGACAGCACATCACTACTACAGAGAAATCAAGTCCCACTGCAGTTCCTCCCGGCAGTCCAGCAGTTTCAGGTCACAAGTCCCACACAGTGCCTAGAATCATGGGGTCACAACCTCCGTACTTATACTCCAAAAGTATCTGTTCTGGGGGCACTTCAAACAACTTCAGAAGTGCACAACACCCCCATTCAATCCCCAGCCCTTGCTCCATACACACTACAGGGGGACGGTGACAGGATTCTGAGAGGTAAACACAGCTATATTCAGGTGCAGGTGGCAACACCTCCCACCACTTTAAATGCAGACCAGGCCTATTCAGCCCACTATGAGTCACCCAGGAAAGGCAGGACACACCTCAACCCCCCCTTGTGATTGTGTACAGTGAATGCACATCCCCAGCTCCTGTCAGTCTAAACCAGCTGGTGAATACACAACCAGGCAGGGCACAAAGGGCACAGAAATGCCCACTTCTAAAAGTGACATTTCTAAAATAGTAACAGCAAATCCGCTTTCACTGATAAGCAGGATGTATCACTATTATTCCAAACAAACCTAAAATGGTCACGCCCCTTTCATATGAGAAATTACCACTGAAGCACAAATCAGGGAATTCCCAATGCAAACCTATGAGAGGGAAGCCTCACAGCAGTGAGAAACCAGGCCACACAACAAGTGCACATGTCCTACCATTTACCTACACAGCACCCTGTCCATAGAGCTACCTAGGGCCTACGTCCAAACTTGATTACGCCAATAGCCTCTACCACGGATCACCTTTAATGACCATGAAAAGACTACAACGGATTCAGAACTCGGCTGCCAGACTACTCTAACATATAAAACCGCAAGACCATAGCTCCCCTGCCTTGAAAGCCCCCCATTGGTTACCGGTTTCCAGAAGATCCACGTTCAAGCTGCTTTGTATCAACCACAAAGCGATACATGGAACGGGACTGCTCTTCATCAGGAATAAAATCACCAAACACATTCAACAATGGAACCTCCGCTCTAGAGTGGCATCTCGGCTCAAAATCCCAAGATACAAGAAAAAATGGGTGGCACATCATTCTCTGTTCAAGCAGCCAAACTATGGATCTCTTTACCCCCAACATAAGATCCACGGATAACCACCTTATCTTCAGAAAACTACTCAAGAATTGGCTCTTCCCCATATAACCACCATACACAAACAGATTGAAATTTACAGCATATCTCTCTGTATATAAGCATTTATTTGTACTATAGATATGTACATATATATATGTATTGCTTTATATAAAAGTGTAGAATATTTATGTTTAAAAATTATTATATATATATTCATTAGTTCTGCTTAACAAATGTACATATTACTGGTAGTTACATTATTATATGCTTTTAACATGTGTATTAGTGACTGCATAAATAAGTAAATCTTTTTATCATAACTATTTATCTACAATTGCTTCACTATTGATCTACAAAAAATATATACATATATAAAAATAAATAAAACTAATTTAAAGTACAACAACACTTGAAAGCCAGAGTTTATTTAATGCATCTATAATCTACATATACTACTTTCCTTTATGCATCTATATACTTTCCATGTACTTATGGATCTATATCTTTATTACTTTTGGATCTATATATTTATTACTTTTACTTATTTATTAATTTTCTTCTAATTGAGCACATCCAATGCAGTACCCTATTGTTCACCCTATACCGCTCTCAATATATCCTTTAGCTCAACACTCTGACTCATCTCAAACCTCTTTCTACTACTCTTTCCAATGCACTAGCCTATTTCTCACCCTATACCTCTATCAATATATCCATTACCTCCACTCTCTCATTCATCCCAAACCCCATACCACTACTATGATCTCCAAAATAACCCTTTCAAGACTCTTCCCTACTCCACCCCTCCTTGCATCATCTCATACCTCTTTTTACTATTCCGATCCCAAAAACAAGCCTTTCTAAACCCTCCCTCTGACTCTTCCCCCTCCACCTCCCTTTTACTCATCCCAAGCCTCCTCCTACTGCTATGAGCTCCAAAACAAATTAACAAAAAAGCATTCTAAATCCTTCCCTTCGATTCCGCCACTATCCTTTTCTATCTAAATAACAGACTAACATGTCCACCACTCAAATTAATTTCATATTTCACTATCTAATCACGACATGTTTAGGTGCAGCCATTCCATAGTTAGCATTTTACCGCGAGGATATAATGCGTTTAAGAGTATATGGTCAGGCTGCACTACAAACAGCATCAGAGATGGTCTCCGAACGCTGCAGAGGGGCCCTGCTCATGCAGGGGCACCCTCTCACATAGGAACCATGCACTCTGCCTTTAGGATTGATAGGGCCTGCCTTAGGAGTGACTTATAGGTTTATATGTGTGTATGCATTTAGTGATATAGGTAACCTATACCACAGCAAGGGGTGCATGCACCACCTTACCCAGGCTGCAGTAGCAGACCTGTGGTGTCAGTTTGGATGGCCTACCAGGGGTGGCATAATACATGCTGCAGCCCCTGGCAGGCCTCTGAGGTACTCTATGCCCTTGGTACATAGTATACCATATACTAGGGACTTACAAGGGCACTCCAGATCCCAATCAGTGATGTGCCTAAGGCACATGGAGACCCTTTTAAAGAGGAAACAGCTAGGCTGGGGTTCTGAATAGCAGGGCCCCAGCCAGACTAATGTCGAAAACCAGTGAAGTATCAGCAAAAAGTGGGGGTACCCTGTGAAGCAGATCCTACTCTCCTACACAACCCCCCAAACGTAGGGACATTAAACTAACCTTGCCCAGTTAAGTCTTCATGTTCTAAGTGGAAATACCTAGAGAGTCCATCTGCATTCGCATGGTTACTCCCAGGCCTATGTTCCACTGTAAAGTCCATCCCCTGTAGGGAAATGGACCACCTAAGCAGTTTGGGGTTTTCACCCTTCATTTGTTTTAGCCATAAGAGGGGCTTATGGTCTGTCTGAACCAGGAAGTGTGTACCAAACAAGTATGGCCTCAACTTCTTCAGAGCCCAGACCACAGCAAAGGCCTCCCTCTCTATGGCTGACCAACGTTTCTCTCTAGGGGTCAGCCTTCTGCTAATAAAAGCTACTGGCTGATCCTGACCTTCTTCATTCAATTGTGACAGTACAGCCCCTACCCCCAATTCAGATGCATCAGTTTGAACAATGAACTTCTTGGAGTAATCAGGACTCTGCAGAATTGGAGCAGTGCACATGGCCTGCTTGAGGTCATCAAATGCCTTTTGACAGCTAACTGTCCACTGAACCTTTTGGGCATTTTCTTAGAAGTTAAGTCATTCAAGGGTGTCACTATTGATCCATACCCCTTGACAAATCTCCTATAGTACCCAGTCAGGCCTAAGAAGGCTCTCACCTGAGTCTGGGTAGTGGGAGCAGTCCAGTCCATGATGGTCTGGATCTTGCTCTGCAAGGTTGAACCTGGCCTCCACCCACAAGGTGGCCCAGGTACACAACCTGACTCTGCCCTATCTGGGACTTAGTGGCCTTGATAGTTAGGCCTGCCTTTGCAGGGCCTGTAAAACATTCCTGAGGTGGACCAGGTGATCCTCCCAGGTGGAGCTAAAGACAGCAATATCATCTAGATAAGCTGCACTATAGGCTTCCAGTCCTGTGAGAACTGTGTTCACCAACCTCTGGAAAGTGGCAGGTGCATTTTTCAGACCAAAGGGCATTACCACAAATTAATAATGCCCACTAGGGGTTGAAAATGCTGTTTTGGGCTTTGCAGTATCAGCTAGTCTGATCTGCCAGTAGCCAGCTGTTAGGTCAAATGTGCCGAGATATTTGGCAGAGGCCAAAGTATCTATGAGCTCATCTGCCCTGGGTATTGGATGGGCATCAGTCCTAGTGACTGCATTGAGACCCCTGTAGTCTACACAAAACCTCATCTCTCTTTTTCCACCACTGGTGTGAGGTTTCGGTACTAGGACTACTGGACTAGCCCAAGGGCTATCTGAGGGCTCAATTACTCCCAATTCCAACATTTTCTGGACTTCAGTCCTGATACAGTCCCTGACATGGTCAGGTTGCCTATAAATCTTGTTTTTAATAGGCAGACTGTCCCCAGTGTCCACTTCATGAGTGCACCAGGTGGTCTGACTGGGTGTCAGTGAAAACATATGTCTAAACTGATTGAGGACTTGCCTGCAATCAGTTTGTTGCTGGGTAGTGAGGCTGCCTGCCAAGGCTACACCATCAACTGACCCATCGTCAGGGTTCTGTGAGAGCAGGTCAGGGAGTGGGTCACTCTCTTCCTCCTGCCCTTCATCAGTAGCCATGAGCAAGCCCATGTCTGCCCTGTCCACATATGGCTTAAGTCTGTTGACATGGAGAACCCTGTGGGGACTCCTGGGTGTTCCCAGGTCCACTAAGTAAGTGACCTCACCCTTCTGCTCAACAATAGTGTGGGGTCCACTCCATTTGTCTTGGAGAGCTGCTGGGGCCACTGGCTCCAACACCCACACCTTCTGTCCTGGCTGGTAAACAGTCAGAACAGCCTTTTGGTCATGCCAGGCCTTCTGAAGTTCCTGGCTAGCCTCAAGGTTTTTGGTTGCCTTTTCATGTACTCAGCCATCCTGGAGCGGAGACCAAGTACATAGTCCACTATATCTTGCTTTGGGGGCTTGAGAGGTAACTCCCATCCTTCCTTCACCAAGCACAGTGGACCCCTCACAGGGTGGCCAAACAGAAGTTCAAAGGGCTGTAACCAACCCCTTCTGAGGCACCTCCCTATATGCGAATAAAAGGCAGGGCAAGAGTATGTCCCATCTACGCCTAAGCTTTTCTGGGAGCCCTTTAATCATGCCCTTCAAGGTTTTGTTGAATCTCTCAACTAAACCATTGCATTGTGGGTGATAGGGTGTGGTGAACTTATAAGTAACTCCACACTCCTTCCACATTGCTTTTAAGTACCCAGACATGAAGTTTGCACCCCTGTCTGATACTACCTCCTTAGGAAAGCCCACTCTTGAGAAAATTCCCAGGAGGGCCCTTGCCACCACAGGTGCTGTAGTGGTCCTGAGGGGAATAGCTTCTGGGTACCTGGTGGCATGATCCACTACCACCAGGATAAACCTGTGCCCAGAGGCTGTTTGGGGATCCATGGGACCAACAATGTCAATCCCTACCCTCTCAAAGCGCACCCCCACCACAGGTAGTGGTATCAGGGGGCCTTTGTAGTGCCACCTGCTTTGCCACTGGCTTGGCAGGTTACACAGGAGCGACAAAACTCCTTACTGTCTTCAGACATGTGGGGCCAGTGAAAGTGAGGGACAATTCTGTCCCAAGTCTTGTTCTGGCCCAGGTGTCCTGCTAAGGGAATATCATGGGCTAGGGCCAAAGGAAGCCCCTGAACTTCAAAGGTATTACCAACCTCCTGGTAGCACCAGGCTTGGGGTCTCTACTCTCTGAGTACAGGAGTCCATCATCCCAATACACTGTATGGGGACCACTAGCTTTCCCAGCAGCCTCAGCAGCAGCTTGCTGTCTGAGGGGTTCAAGGGAGGGGCAGCTCTGCTGCTCCTGGCTCAGATCTGCCCTAGAAGGTCCCCCTGTCCCCAAGAACTCAACCTGGTCAGGTTCAAGTTCCTCTGGGACAGTTCCTTCTTCAGGGCTGAGATCATCCCCTCAAGGGACTGATCTTCCTCCTGAGCCAAGGGGAAGGCATTGCCTTAACCCTACTACTCCTCCTCTTGGAAGGCACTTGGTCCATTCTTCCAGAATCCAAGGCCTGTTCAGTGCTAGACATTTTGGCTTGTGACCTGGTCACAGCAAACACATCTGCAGGGATCCCCAGCATTTCTGCATGGGTCCTGAGCTCCACTTCTGCCCAAGCAGAAGTCTCTAAGTCATTGCCAAGCAAGCATTCGACTGGTAGGTTTGCACTTACCACAACCTTCTTAAGGCCAGTTACCCCTCCCCAGGAGAAGTTAACAACTGCCAGAGTATGGTCTGTTCTGACATTGCTAGCATTGGTCACTTGGTACATCTCACCAAGCATAACTTGCCCAGGTAGCACAAGGTCTTGTGTCACCATTGTGACACTTGCCCCTGTGTCCCTAAATGCCAAAGCCTCACGTCCATTGATTAAAGGCTGTTGTCTGTACTTGCCCAGATTACTGGGACTCACAGTGGAGGTCACATCCATGCCTCCATCACAGACTAACACAGCCTGAGTCAGTTCCCTGACTAAGTCAGAGCCCAACTCAGTTCCCAGGGTGAACCCTACTAAACCCTTTGCTGGAGCACTTCCACCAACTGTACTAGGGGGAACAGGTGCCTTAGGGGCATTGGTGGGTGCTGGACTGGAGTCTTTGGACTTGGTGCAATCACTGGTCCAGTGGGTCTTTTGCTTACAGACCTTGCACCATGGTTTTCTTTGGCCTTTACCCTTGGTAGACTGGGAATCCCCACCAGAAGAAGATTTTTGGGGGCCTAATGAAGACTTTTGATCTTTACCCTTCTCCCCACCCTTGTCAGAGTTCTTAGCATCTTGCTTCTTGGTTTCCCCACCTTGGTTCTGTACCTTCTGCTTCACCCTGGTTCTGACCCATTTGTCTGCCTTCTTTCCCAATTCTTGGGGAGAGGTCAGATCAGAGTCAACCAGGTACTGATGCAACAGCTGATTTTGACAGTTATTAAGAATCTGCTCCCTCATTATCAGATTATACAATCCTGAGAAGTCACACACCTTACTGCCCATCAACCAGCCTTCCAGAGCCTTGGCAGAACAATCCACATAGTCTACCCAGTCTTTAGTCTGTGCTTTTTGGGTGTCTCTGAACTTCAACCTGTACTGTTCAGTGGTTAGGCCAAACCCATCAATAAGAGCACTCTTCAAGACCTTGTAATTGTCAGCATCCTCCTCTCTAACAGTGAGGAGCTTGTCTCTACCTTTGTCAGCAAAGGAGAGCCACAAGATTGCTGCCCACTGCTCCTAAGGGACCTTCTGTACTTTACAGGCCCTCTCTAAAGCAGTTATCCATTTGTGGATATCATCCCCACTCTGGTAGGGAGGGACAATCTTGCTCAGGTTCCTATGGTCATAGGACCTTTCCCTATCTCTAGGGACATGGCTGCCACCATGGGACTCTAGTCCCAACTTTCTTCTCTCTCTAAGGAGATCTAGGGATTCTCTATCTAAAGCCAATTGCTTCTTCCTGATCTCTAGTTGAGTTTCCTCATACTGGACCAGTCTCTTTCTTCTCTCATGAGAGGATTCCCTCCTGTGAGAAGAAACAGAGCTCCCTATTGAGGTGCCAGAGTGGTTAGACTCCTGAGAAGGAGACCTAGACTTTCTGTGCACACTCATAATCCTTCCTGGGGGGACAAAGGTGTGGTTCTCTAGATCCTCATCTTCATCTTCCCCAGAAGGGATTGGGTTTTCCAGGTCAGGGTCATTGTCACCCTCCTGGTCAGTTTCAGAGGGGGCTGGGGGTAGTAGTACCCCTGGCCCCTTCCTCATCTGCTGGCCCACCCTCTGCTCCTACCCCTTCAGTCTCTGAGGACTTACTAAGATCATAAGCCACCAACAACTCCTGGAGGTGTTGGGTGGTGGGACTTTGGCCTGTCCTTAATTTCCTCACGTTACACAAAGCTCTCAGTTCCAAGAATGGGAGTGTGTCATACTTGGAGGGGGAAGCTCAATGGCTTCCTGCAGGGCATCTTTGGATCCTGCTTTTAAAGACATTACTAGTGTGGTGTGGTGTATGCACTACCTACTCTAGTGTGGCCTACTAAACTCTCTTGAGTTGTAGAAAGGGTTGTGCTATCCCTTAACACACAACTCTAAGTTCAGTAGAACTTACTGATATTCTAAGCTTAAATTATATGTACCTTAGGTACCTTTAGTGGTTTTCAGTTGATCAATTCAATTGAGATTATCTGGTAAAACAATAGCAAGCTGGAATCCCACACGCTGCACACCAATGTGAGAAGTTGGCCTGGCATATGCTGTCCACTAATTATAGTGGGCACCTTGCACCAGTCCAAATCGACTCTTATGGTAGATAGGTTAAAGACAACCTTATTGAAAGCTATCCTAGTGGTAGCTATGGAGAGCAGCCTTCAGGCTAAGTCTTGAAGGAATGTAAAGCAGCTTGTTTTACCAGTCTATAATCTCTTGAGTGACCAAATGAAAGAGCACCACACCAGGTATATATTCAAAATATATGTATTTATTACTAAACACACCCCTCTAGTCTCTTTATGAGGCTAGAGTTCGAAATACATAGGTTATAAGATCTTAAACACAGTAATAGCACAAATACACGTTTGGGCCCTAGGGGCGTACCAAACCATATACCAATAAAGTGGTATAAGAACCACGACTGAACTAGACACTAGGCCTAGAGCCTCTAGAAGTGCTTGGACCACAAGGAACCACCCAAGGTAGTGACACAGGGGACCCACGGGAGACGCGTGCAGTGTAAATACACAACCGCGATACGCCGTTAACTTCTATGGAGAAAGTCGGGATCGGGAAAATAGAGGAAAGGGACACTTAAAGAGGACTAGGACAAAACCCTTTGAGATCTAGGACTTTGAAGAGTCTCTACCCACGGGAGCACCGGAGTACTCGTGTTACCTCACCCAGGGAAGCCGGGTGCATAGGTGCCTTTCGGGTCGGGTTTCGTCGTCGGTTCTTATGGCGATCTGCTGCAAAGTGCTGCTGGCGACCAGGAGAAAAGTGTCCGGGTGGATCCAAGAGTGGATCGGAGTTCTGAAGAACCTGAAAGCAGAGGGGACAGAGTCTGGGTCACTAGCCAGTGACCAGGGAGGCGATGGACAGATGCCCACCGATGTCGAGTGCTTCAGGTTCGTTGACGGTCGTCTTGACTCTTCAGCCACGAGGTCCGGGAGGCGTTGTCGGCGACCAGGAGCAGGATTCGGGCTGTTGCTCGATGTCTGTCGAGTGCAGAGGTGTCGGCGACCAGATTGGACCCAACAAGCCTTGGCAACGGCAAGTCTCGAGTAAGATGTAGATTGTCGATGATGCAGACCAGCAAGGTCTGGGGAACTCACCCAGCGAGGGTAAGTGAGGGCAGGCCTGGAGCAACCAGACTGCCAAGTAAAGAAAAGATTAGCCTTCGTGAAGGGCTACTAGCCAACGGGCTAGCGACCGCGTAGGAGCCTCGTGACGCCGCACGTGGAGCTGGCTTACAGGACACTCGTGGAGTGGGGGCCAGTGATCTTCGGTGCAGGTGGTGCTGGAGGCTAGGGCTACTTGGAGCCCAAAGCACGACTTCTTGGGAGACCCAGAAGATGGTGCACTTGCAAGTGTGCTTGGTGTCCAGGGGTCACGGTCTCAAGTCACCCACGATAGCCACGGGCCTCAGCTTTGCTGGGGACTCAGGGTAGCCTCGGGGAAGTCTGAGAATCTACCTCTGGTGATACGATGACTTCGGCGTCCGACGGGAGCTTCAGTGATGCGAACCGGACAGATGCTTCTTTGGTGCCTGCCAAGCAGGGGAGTCACTCCTTGACCCCAAGGGAGATTCTTCAGTCCTCTAATCGTGAGTAGAGCGTCGAAGGTCCAGGATTCCATTTCAGAGTTTCGTCCAGGTATAATCTAAAGTCCTAAGGACTGGGTTCCTACCTTTATTCTAAAAATAGGGGATGGACTACTCTGTGGCCCCACCTATGGGTGGGTCAGGGCAGAGGGGTGGTTACACCCTTTCCCTTTGTCCAGTTCGCGCCAAAGCAGGGGCTGCAAGCCCCTGATCCGGTTTGAACTGGGGTATGCACAGGGACACCAAATGTGCCCCCAGTGCAGGACTTCAAAGCACCCGAAAGTGCTCCCGCCCAGCCCCAATACACATTGTCCTGTCTGGGGAGGTGGTCACACCTCCCTGGGACAGGAAACCTATTGTCCAGGCCTCCCCTGCCGGAGTTTCGTCCAGCAGCAGGAGGCCAGACTCGTGAGTGTGGCAGCAGCATCCATTTTGTGATGCCAGGGCTCTGGAAAGAAGTTACCGGACTCGTCAGAGTTAACATGCCTTTCCCTCTAGAAGGGTGGAATGCTACCCCCGCCACCAGGATTGGCGGGGGGTAGTATTCCAAGATGTTTGACACCAAACACGACATGTTTAGGTGCAGCCATTCCATAGTTAGCATTTTACCGCGAGGATATAATGCGTTTAAGAGTATATGGTCAGGCTGCACTACAAACAGCATCAGAGATGGTCTCCGAACGCTGCAGAGGGGCCCTGCTCATGCAGGGGCACCCTCTCACATAGGAACCATGCACTCTGCCTTTAGGATTGATAAGGCCTGCCTTAGGAGTGACTTATAGGTTTATATGTGTGTATGCATTTAGTGATATAGGTAACCTATACCACAGCAAGGGGTGCATGCACCACCTTACTCAGGCTGCAGTAGCAGACCTGTGGTGTCAGTTTGGATGGCCTACCAGGGGTGGCATAATACATGCTGCAGCCCCTGGCAGGCCTCTGAGGTACCTATGCCCTTGGTACATAGTATACCATATACTAGGGACTTACAAGGGCACTCCAGATCCCAATCAGTGATGTGCCTAAGGCACATGGAGACCCTTTTAAAGAGGAAACAGCTAGGCTGGGGTTCTGAATAGCAGGGCCCCAGCCAGACTAATGTCGAAAACCAGTGAAGCATCAGCAAAAAGTGGGGGTACCCATGTGAAGCAGATCCTACTCTCCTACACCCCCCCAGCGCCTTGAGACCCTTACGGGTGAGTAGTCGCGCTTTAACAAACCCCTGACTGGTGTTTTGAGTCTGTGGACAGGGACCAGACCCCTGTGCATGTGTTCTCACCCTTAAAACATGTCACAATTGGTTTACTTCTAATTGGCCAATTTAACTGTCTCCTAAGGCTATAGTATTTGGTGTCCTAAAATACACTCATGGCAGGGAAAGTTTAATGTCACCTATGGACAACATTACTACTGTGTCATCCACTACTGTGGCAAGACAAACTTGGCTCCAGGTCTACTACTGTAGTCTGGCTGCTGCAGTTTTAAAACTGCAGCCCAACCTGTCAAAAGGACCCTTTTTTGACATGAGAAAACCTCCCTTTGAAATATTAATAACTCGCCCCTATGTAGGCCTTGTAGCCCATAAAGCAGGATGCATGGTATGTAAAAGTAGGACATGTAACAATTTAAAGTTAACATGTCCTTACGGTAACTAGCACTAGAAAGCTATTTTCACTGCAGGAAGGCAAGCTGCCCCATAGAGAGACAATGGAAGCAATAATACATATTAGTTCCGCTGTCTCAGACTATGGACCAGCTAAAAAAATGAATAAGCAACAATTTGTTATATTTATTTAAAGACATTTACCCTATTGGTAAGGGAGGGGCCAGGAGCTATCCCATTCACAAGCTAGTGCCAGGCATACATATGGCAACCAAAGATACCTTCTACAGAACATGGTGACCTGTTGAAGAACAGAAGATGACTGCACCTGTTCTTTGAGACCTATGAAGAGACGTGAAGTGCTGGACCTGCTCCCACTTGTAAACAGGACAAAGAAGTAGACTCTAAAGTCCAGTTAGCAATGTGGTGAGAGGGGCATAACAAACTGCAAGAGTTTTTTCTGAAGTGCCCAGCTGCCCAACAGCTACTGGGCCTGAACTCTATTCTGCTAGTTGAATCTGCTAGAGGGAGTTTTGACTCCCAAGTGCTGTTCCTGGTGTCCTGGGACCCTTGCCTGTGTCTAACTGGACTTCTCTGACCACCTCTGAAAACCTGGGTCTTGAAAAAGGTTTGGACTTCAAGACCTCCAGAGAACCAGGACATACCTGCCAAGTTGATTGGCTAGACTGAAGAAGCAGGTTTTCCTGCTTAGAACTTCTCCATAGCAGCAAATTCATTTTAATTGGTCCTCGGTGAGAGAGTATCTGGCCTCGTGTAGCCCCTCGTCAGACACAGTCCACAGTTTTGCCTCAATGGAGGATTTCTAGATCTGAAAAAGAGACCAAGTCTGAAGGTACAAATCTTGACTGGGTGAAGGTGTCAATGGTTCTGACTGGTGAGAGGACTTCGCTGGGCATGAAAGTCTAATTTTCCTGCTCTGAGCTTTTCCCGCCAAAACCAACAGCTTCACCATAGACCTCACTAGCACCTTTTCCAATGACTCTCTGATGTCAGGGAGACTTCCTGCCTTGCCCTGCTGAAGGTTTTTGAATTCTAAGTCCCAAGGTTTAACCCCTATAGGGTCGAACCTGGTTCATGTATCTGATCCACTCTCATTTGCAGTTAGCCTAAAATCCAGCCTAGGTCCCAGTATACCTCAATCAAATCGGGGCTTTGTGCTTTTTAGCACTATTTTTACTTAAAAATGAATATCTCCGGTTTCCCTTATCGCATTTTTGTTGGTTTAGTGTCATTTTGCTCAATGTATTATTTTCCATGTTTATAACATGTCTTGTGTCTTTTTAACTGTTTTGGTACTTCTAAATGCTTTACATATTTTCTCTAAAGTAAAGGCTGTTTGCTCTGTGCCATAGCTACCAGGGGCTGAGCTCACATTTAAATGACTGAAACATTAATCAGGACCTAACAAGATAGTGCCCTTATTAATTGTTGTGGACTACTATCCATCCCAAATAATAATTCACTTTCTCACAAACTGCAATAGAAAGTGAGGTTACTGTAAACACAGTAGCAATTTCCTTTTCCTGTCCTCTAGGTTTTGGCTTGTTTCTTGTTGAATATATATTCATTTTGTATCTGACTAATGAAGGGAAAGATCACTAATCCAAGCACTAGAGCATATTCACTTTTCATATACATCAATTAAGTTCATTTCTGTGTAACATAACACTGTTTGACTTACTGGTGCATTAGGGAAGCCACAAATAGATATTTTCTTCTTCTTTGATTTTCTGTATTTATTTATCTAATTGGTGTTGAAAGACCTGGGAAATGGGAATGAAGGCCCTGGGCACGCCCATGACAGGAAGGAACTGGGTACCTTATTCAGCATGCCCATTTTACTGTAAGGCCAATGGGAATTTTGTAGTGCAGATCTGGGGATATCTTTCCTAATTTTTCTTGCTTTTTTTGTCCAAACATAGGGCCTGAGTATGAATTTGGCAGTCCTGGAGCAGCTGCCACGGCAGCGTTCCGCTCCAGGACCACCAAACTCCACTGCCGGCTGCCCACCTACCAGATCTCATGGCCTGGCGGGCGGTCCTTTGGCGTTCCCATAGCAGTGCCTATTAAAAAGACACTGCAATGGGAATGCCAAAGTCGGTTCCTGCACTGAATGGACTGGTGCAGTCCATTCCGTTTAGGAAAGGGGGTGACTGAACACAGGGGGGCACAACATGTGCCCCCCTGCAGGCAAACCGTGGCCCTGCGGCAGCAGGGGACCTGTAGGGCCCCTTTGTTTCCTCCCCACCGCAGTTCTCATGGTGGGCTCACCACCATAAAAACCATGGTGGAGCGGAAACTCTTAATATGCTTGGTGATGCTGCAGCAGCACCGCCAAGCATATTGCAGCCTCAACACTGCTGCAACACCGCAAGGGATCTGAGCTCCCTGGCAGTTGCGGCGGACCTATGGCGGTCCGACCACCCAACTTGTAATAGGGCAGTGGGACAGCCGGTGCGGTGGTGCCTACTCTCCCTCGGACCACCATAGTCATAATTAGGCCCTTACTGATTATCCTACGGTGATTTACTGTTTGGGGCCTTGTTAGAAATGGGGTTTCTGGTTGGCTAGGGTATGCACCTAAGCCAGGCAGAACCCACCAGTCTAGTCAGGGTAAGAGAGTTACACACCCAAGATAACCCCTGCTCACCCTCTTGGTAGCTTGGCAGAGCAGTCAGGCTTATCCCAGAGGCAATGTGTGAACCGTTTGTGCAACACACACACAGTGACACACTTGGCACACCACAAAAAGAGACTCTACACAAGGTTATATAAAAATATCCTTTGTATTGTACATAAAACACCTTAGACCACAATCACATAAATCACTTTGCCAACTAGGCAATTGTCATAACATTACAAGTTAGTGCAATCCAATAAATACTTATAGTTTGCACACGTTATAAAACCACCATCACTGCATAGATAAGGCGAATCCTGAAGTAATGCCTGCTATCCTGACAAATGCAAGGCATGTCCGACATAAATACATTATATACTTTTGCAGGTAATGCCGTATCACATCCACAACCACTGATTTTGCAGAAATATCACATGAATTGCAATTAACCCATAGAACGACACGAATCACCTTACATCCTCATAGGCACCCAGGGCATAGTGCACAAAATGTATGCGCTACGGTATTTCTGAAACAAAAACACAAGGGTTATCCTGAAACCACAGGCACGGTGCACCTGTGCTCTTATTGGACTTCATATGATAGTCTGGCACCAGATCGTAGGTTAGCAAAATCTTATGTGATAATACAGAAAAACAATTGAATGTCTCCCATCTAGGGAGGAAGCTTGATGATCCTCTCAGGCTCTCCTGACGTGGAGAGAAAAACACAAGGCCAACCACCAGCTAGCACGGGACGGTCTGTACAGCACAGGAGGAGTCTCCCCACTCAGGATACTTCCTGCAGTCGGGCGAGCGCAATTCCCAGGCAAGCACAGTGCCACTCACTAAGGTAGCACGGGACTGCTGTGCACTCTCCACTGACCACCATGCTCGCCAAGGTATGAGCCTGTCTTTGTATCGTCTCTGTTCATCAGGAGCTCCCGGGGACCAGGCACAGCAGCACGCTCAGTCCTTCCAGCCAGCCAGCATGCATTCCCGCTGGTCTCGCCCTCTCGGAAGGGGAAGCGGGCCCTATTAGGGGATCCCTGTTGGATGGTGTTATTGCTTCAGGCAGCCAGGTGATGCTGTGGGACAGCCCTCATCCCTCCAACTTTGTAGGCCACACCCCCCTTGTCAGGGGGCCATATGGGGAAATCCAGCAACTGCTTTCTTGGAGAAGTCACAGAGCATCCAACACACAGTGCTCATCTTAGGGGCAATAACTGGCGCTCACAACTCGCTAGAGTCCCCGGAAATCAAAGATGAAGCGCGCACCATGTGCTAGTTTCAAAGTGGCAAGGAACCCTCCACAGCACTTCCCACACGCTGGGTTTCTTCAGAGAACACTTGGGGGGGCACCAAAGCAGGACGCAGGCAGGCCAGCACCTCGGGGTCCTTAGAGCGAAGTTGCAGTCCTTATCTCAGGACAGCACATCACTACTACAGAGAAATCAAGTCCCACTGCAGTTCCTCCCGGCAGTCCAGCAGTTTCAGGTCACAAGTCCCACACAGTGCCTAGAATCATGGGGTCACAACCTCCGTACTTATACTCCAAAAGTATCTGTTCTGGGGGCACTTCAAACAACTTCAGAAGTGCACAACACCCCCATTCAATCCCCAGCCCTTGCTCCATACACACTACAGGGGGACGGTGACAGGATTCTGAGAGGTAAACACAGCTATATTCAGGTGCAGGTGGCAACACCTCCCACCACTTTAAATGCAGACCAGGCCTATTCAGCCCACTATGAGTCACCCAGGAAAGGCAGGACACACCTCAACCCCCCCTTGTGATTGTCTACAGTGAATGCACATCCCCAGCTCCTGTCAGTCTAAACCAGCTGGTGAATACACAACCAGGCAGGGCACAAAGGGCACAGAAATGCCCACTTCTAAAAGTGACATTTCTAAAATAGTAACAGCAAATCCGCTTTCACTGATAAGCAGGATGTATCACTATTATTCCAAACAAACCTAAAATGGTCACGCCCCCTTTCATATGAGAAATTACCACTGAAGCACAAATCAGGGAATTCCCAATGCAAACCTATGAGAGGGAAGCCTCACAGCAGTGAGAAACCAGGCCACACAACAAGTGCACATGTCCTACCATTTACCTACACAGCACCCTGTCCATAGAGCTACCTAGGGCCTACGTCCAAACTTGATTACGCCAATAGCCTCTACCACGGATCACCTTTAATGACCATGAAAAGACTACAACGGATTCAGAACTCGGCTGCCAGACTACTCTAACATATAAAACCGCAAGACCATAGCTCCCCTGCCTTGAAAGCCCCCATTGGTTACCGGTTTCCAGAAGATCCACGTTCAAGCTGCTTTGTATCAACCACAAAGCGATACATGGAACGGGACTGCTCTTCATCAGGAATAAAATCACCAAACACATTCAACAATGGAACCTCCGCTCTAGAGTGGCATCTCGGCTCAAAATCCCAAGATACAAGAAAAAATGGGTGGCACATCATTCTCTGTTCAAGCAGCCAAACTATGGATCTCTTTACCCCCAACATAAGATCCACGGATAACCACCTTATCTTCAGAAAACTACTCAAGAATTGGCTCTTCCCCATATAACCACCATACACAAACAGATTGAAATTTACAGCATATCTCTCTGTATATAAGCATTTATTTGTACTATAGATATGTACATATATATATGTATTGCTTTATATAAAAGTGTAGAATATTTATGTTTAAAAAATTATTATATATATATTCATTAGTTCTGCTTAACAAATGTACATATTACTGGTAGTTACATTATTATATGCTTTTAACATGTGTATTAGTGACTGCATAAATAAGTAAATCTTTTTATCATAACTATTTATCTACAATTGCTTCACTATTGATCTACAAAAAATATATACATATATAAAAATAAATAAAACTAATTTAAAGTACAACAACACTTGAAAGCCAGAGTTTATTTAATGCATCTATAATCTACATATACTACTTTCCTTTATGCATCTATATACTTTCCATGTACTTATGGATCTATATCTTTATTACTTTTGGATCTATATATTTATTACTTTTACTTATTTATTAATTTTCTTCTAATTGAGCACATCCAATGCAGTACCCTATTGTTCACCCTATACCGCTCTCAATATATCCTTTAGCTCAACACTCTGACTCATCTCAAACCTCTTTCTACTACTCTTTCCAATGCACTAGCCTATTTCTCACCCTATACCTCTATCAATATATCCATTACCTCCACTCTCTCATTCATCCCAAACCCCATACCACTACTATGATCTCCAAAATAACCCTTTCAAGACTCTTCCCTACTCCACCCCTCCTTGCATCATCTCATACCTCTTTTTACTATTCCGATCCCAAAAACAAGCCTTTCTAAACCCTCCCTCTGACTCTTCCCCCTCCACCTCCCTTTTACTCATCCCAAGCCTCCTCCTACTGCTATGAGCTCCAAAACAAATTAACAAAAAAGCATTCTAAATCCTTCCCTTCGATTCCGCCACTATCCTTTTCTATCTAAATAACAGACTAACATGTCCACCACTCAAATTAATTTCATATTTCACTATCTAATCCTTTATGGGATCCGGAGTAGCGTACTACTAGCTGAAAAAGCACTTCAACACCTCATCAGGGGTAGCAAGCGCTGTACAAATGCAAACCTTTTTACCTCTTCTACCCTTTCACTATCCTTCTCAATCCAAATAACTGACTAACATATCTACCATTCAAATTACTTTCATATTTCACTATACTAATTCACCACTAACACTTTATGGGTTCCTAAGTAGCGTGCTACTCGCCGTAAAAAGCACTTCAACCCCCCATAAGGGGTAGCAAGCGCATTATAAATGCAAAACATTTTCCCTTCTCTATCCCTCCACTATCTTTCTCAATCCAAATAACTGACTCACAGATCCACCACTCAAATTACTTTCATATTTTCACTATACTAATTCACCACTAATCCTTTCTGGGTTCCAAAGTAGAGTGCTACTTGCTGAAAAAGCGATTCAACACCCCATCAAGGGTAGCAAGCGCTATATAAATACAAACCTTTTTCCCTCTTCTATCCCTCCACTATCGTTCTCAATCCAAATAACTGACTAACTTATCCACCACTCAAATAACTTTAATATTTTCACTATACTAATTCACCACTAATCCTTTATGGGTTCCAAAGTACCGTGCTACTCGCCAAAAAAGTACTTTGACGCCTTGTCAGGGGTAGTAAGCGCTTTCTAAATGCAATTGCAATACAATACTATACAATACCTTAGGAGTCACCTATATATAGTAAAAGGGGAGTTTCAGACGTGGCAAACACTTTAGATGCCACATCACTGAGGCCTGCGACAGGTTTGAAAGGCCACTTCTGTGGGAGGCACAAGCAGTGCTGCAGGCCCACTAGTAGCATTTAATTTACAGGCCATGTGTATATAGGATACCACTGTACAAGGGACTTACAGGTAAATTAAATATGCCAAACAGGTGTAGACCAATCTTACCAAGTTTACAGGAGAGCGCACGTGCACCTTTGCACTGAACAGCAGTGGTAAAGTGCCCAGAGTCATAAAACCAACAAAATCAGGTCAGAAAAAATACAGGAGGAAGGCAAAAAGTTTGGGGATAACCCTGCAAAAGAGCCAGTTCCAACAGGCCTTGTCTATTAGTCTGGCAAAATAATCAATTTTCACATTCTCGTTACTGCTGTTCTGGTGGTGTTAAGGGCTTATGGATGGTCCTGGCAGATTTTATTTTCCATTTCAAATTTCGAGTATACTTTGCAGTCTCTGCTTATGTTTGAGGTGTAAGGAAGGTCCAGTGAAGTCAGCCATTTTTTTTTTGTTCCCCCACCTTCATTTTCCTTGCCATGTGCTTGTCTGCTATTTTGTCTAACCTGTGTGTGTACGTGTATAGGTATAACGGTCTGTCAGTTTGCGTGTGAGTCTTTTTTGTGTGTAATGGCGATGGCCCATTTTCTTCAAATCTTAAAAGTATTCTCCTGGGTCTTATGGGGCTTTAGGAATCTTTTGGAGCCTATAGATCTTATTTCTGATTTTACGGATTTTTTAAGTTTTATGCTATTGTGTGGAGGGTCTTGGTACCTGTTGGCAATCTGCAAGTCATGGAGGTTATCGATTATTTTAATCACCATTTAACCTTCTCAAAGAGTCTGTGCAGGAAGTATAGGGGCCTATTTAAATTTTGAATATATGTCTGTATACTTTGCCCTGCAATGTTGCACATATTTTTGGGGTAGGTTTTGGAAGGAAGGACACGGCATCTATTTCATTTTGGCCTCCTTCTTCCTTTCTTCCAAAGCCATATGCTGCAATTTTGTTGAAACTTGAGTGTGTTTAATGATTGATTAGTCTATTTTCTACAATTTTTAAAAGCCTTTTACTGGGGGATTGTGTGTTAGAAAGACTGCTGCGAAAAAGGAAGATGGCGGATTGACGCAGCGCGCGCGAGGACGCTTTATGTGCTTCTCCCGCTAAACCTCCCGCTAAACCTTAATTGAACTACTATCACGGATTGACAGCCTCCCGTTTTCCGGCAATGTGCACATCAAGGTCCGGGTTGTAGTAAGGGACCCTGTACGGACGTATATGCACTACCTACCCTCTTCTGGATTAATTTTGCAATATAAACAAATGTGCCTCATTACTACCGTGAGAGCAAAGATTTGTGCGAGCCGCGTCGCATGGTGGTCCATCCAGGTAGCTCCGTTAATTACACTCCGAACGTTGCAGGCAGCAAAGGCAGCAAAGGCACAAGCACCAGCATCAGCCAAGCGTCCTAATCGTTCCCGTGCTTCCAGAGACAGACAACTCTCAGCTGAGTTCTTAGAGGGAGAGTTGAGGATCGAAATGGCCCCGTCGCGCGCCAAAGGTCGGCGCAATGAAGTTCCAGTCCCAGCTCCTGCTCCTGCTCCAGCTTCTCGCAGTACAGCAAGCAAAACTACCGTTATTTCTCACAAGGAGAAGGATACAGGGAGCTGAGTTAATATTCTGCCAGGTAAGCCAGAACTGCTAAGCTTGTCTGTACATACTTCTTTGACAGATGGCGATACACTCTCCGGGTCTAGAGTTGAAGCTGGGTCTGGGAAACAGAGTGGGCCTGGGAAACAGATTGGGAAGCCCATTATGAAGTTGCTGCAATCGGGGAGGGCAACTGAATTACTCCGGTCTTGTGGATCTGAGAACTCCACTCCTGGTTTTGAGATGGCCGAAGTACTAAACGCTGCAGTACTGGACAGCAGGGGGAGCCAGGCTGGTGCATCGAATAATGATAATATTGAGAGTGCAGAGAACATTGAGAATGCGCCTCCTCTTCTGAATGCTACTGTTAATTCTGAAGTGGCTGACAAAATAATTGAACTCGCAGTGAACTGCTCAGCTAACGATGCAATACCGGAATTTTTTACGGACAAAGAGGGTCCTATAGGTTTTAGTGATAATCCTATCGAAAAATCGATGGCTAGCTTTACCACAACTACAATCACAACTACCACAGCGGTTGGCCTTACTGGAGTAACTTCCAAAAAACTTACTAATCCTATCGAGACTATTGCCATTACTGAGCTTTTAAGCGAGAGAAATAATGCAGCTGATATTGCGGTGGATGTCGAGTCTGCTCAAACTTCGAATGGCTCAGACATGGAGTGGTTCAGTCCGGTTCAGGGGGCAGAGAATAACCAATGCAATACCCTTGGTGGAGGGAAGGGTGTAAAAACCAAAAATCCCAAAACTGCTAAGATGATTAAAGGAGGCAAAGGCCGTGGCCGGGGTGTAAAGTCAACAGTAACTGATGCAATGGGGCGAGTAAAGGGGGCTCCAGCCAAGGTTGGATCTGGGGTTAGCCCACTGCGTAAGTGGGTATCCCAAAAAGGTGAAATGAAAAATATTATTCTGAGGCTATCAAATGTCAGTAGTACAGCAAACACCCCCACTGAAATATTAGAGGGGGAGGGAGATGGAGTGGATACTTAGCAGCAAGGATTAATCGAAGCTCCAGAGAAGCCATTATCCGCTGCTGCTTGCTCATCGTCAACATCTTTAGTCTTCTCCCCAGCCTTGAGCCCTGCAGTACTGTCATTAACACTATCGGAAACTGGTGCTTCTGCTGTCCATCGAGAATCAACGGAGGAGGAACCCTCGCTGTATAGCATTATGCAAGCACTGAGCACTCAGAGAACAGAAGCTCAGGAATACTATCAGCAGGCTAAAGCAGACAGCAGTGAAATTAAACAAGCATTGATGGAGGTAACATCTAAGGTTGATCAGCTTTCTTCGGATGTCATTGATTTACAACAACGAGTTGCTGCCGTCGAAGAATCTAACTCATATACAGTTAATTTGGCAAAAGCACATGACTCTCAAATGATGGTAATGCAATCCAAGATCGAAGATCTTGAAAATCGCCAGAGGCGGCAGAACCTACGCATTTTTGGCATCCCAGAAGGAAGGGAGGGCAATGACCCAAGGGCTTATATTGTCGGTCTTTTCCAAAAAGCCTTTCCGGACCTAGCTGATTGGGATATGGACACTCAAGTTCAACGGGCACACAGACTGCCACTATCATTGCCAACTACTCATGGTGGTCAGTCTAAATCTAATTTTGCCCGGCCAATTCTTTTGTTTTTGGGTAATTTTTTATTACGTCAAGCTATATACTTCAAGGCACGCCCATCCGCACCAGTCAAGGTGGACTCTATGTCTATTTTTGTGCGTTCTGACCTATGTAAGGCAACAATGGACAAACGGTGGAAGCTCCATCAACTGATGGACCCTTTAAAAACTGTATGTTCACAAGTGTTTCTACAGGAGCCGGTTCGTCTCAAGATTTTAAAGGATGGACGGCAGCATTTCTTCTTCAATGAACAGGATGCTAAGCAAGCACTGTCAAGATGGCAAGCAACTGGCAAGGAGTGAATCAAAGTCTTGATGCAATAAATATTGTACTTTGAGAGGTTATGAGGCTTTGAGGTTATGAATGAGGGAGGAAAAAAAAGGAAGGGGAAAGGAAGGGGGAAGGGAAAACTTTTTTCTTGCCCAGGCACGGGACATATAGGGAAGATGGGGCATGGTGTTGAGCGTGGGGGTTGGTGGGGGGAGCTCAGAATGGGCGTCTTCGATAAGCTGTCAATCACTATGGGACAGCAAGGAAGGGGGCGATTCCTTTTCACAGGTACTGGGGCGGGGGAGGGGTGGGAAAGGGAGGGGGGTTTGGGTGGGGGGTATAAAAAGCCACAACTTAGTCAAATTTATTCGGGCAAAGTACCGAGGCGGGGGGCACCTAATTATGATACTGATGATTGGATCGGGTTTACAAGTTTTGTTTAATGTCGGAATTTAAATGTATGTGTTGGAATGTAGCGGGACTCAATCAAGTTGGTAAGCGACGGTTAGTAACAGAAGAGTTACGTGTATTTAAACCTTATATCTTGGGGCTTGCGGAAACGCATATTGCATATAAGGATAGAGCCTTGTTAAAACAATTGGGATATGATGTCATTGTATGTACATCACAAGCGATTTCTATTAGAGGGGTTGGCTTTATAAAAATCTAGGAGATATCCGGTTGTTGTACTTAGGTCACTTGCTGATTCCAAAGGTAGATGGGCAATCTCTCAAATGATGATTTACGGGCAGAAGTATACAATATGTATGGTATATGGCCCGAATATTGACTGTCCGGATGTCATATATCAATTAAGTTCCGAGTTATTGGAATGGTCTGGTGAGATGATTGTGATGGGAGATTTTAATTGTATTCTGGACCGAAAAATTGACACTACTAATGCCACTGCCCGCGTTAGAATGTGTAGAACTAGGGCTGCAATTCTAGAACTGCTTCACTTGCATCAGTTAGAAGATTCTTGGAGGAGGCTATTTCCAAGTATACCAGGTTATACTTTTTATTCATTTCCGCATAAACATTATTCAAGGAACGATATGATATTTGCTAATAATACTGTTTTAGAGAATGCACTTGTGGTAGTATGCCCTAAAATTACATCTGATCACAACCCGGTTATGCTAACGGTGCAGTTGCAGTTAAAAGTCCAGAAATCAATCAATTACTTTTCCTAGACATCTCCTCAGTAATTCGGAATATGTGGAGTTTATGCGTATGGTACTTGAGGACTATATAGATAACAACTTGGGTTCAGCGGCTATTGCAATAGTATGGGACTGTTTAAAAGCTTGTGTCAGAGGGGCAACGCTACAATATATCATTAAACAAAATCGGCAAGGTCACTGCCAGATGGAGCAGGAACAAAAGCTTTGTATTGATTTGGAGAGGCAACATGCCACAGCCATTGCCATTCAAAACGTGGACGAGCAGTTGATTTATCAACAGGTTGTTGAGGCAAGAGCTAAACTAAAAAGAAGGTTGAGGGATAAAATTGCGAATAACTATCAAAAGTATAGAGCCAAACAATACGAATATGGTGAAACGGTGGGCAGATTGTTGGCTAATCAAATTGCAGATCAAAGGGCCAAATCACAGGTTAAACTAATTAAAGGCATAGATGGCTTGGTCTACACTAGGACCAGGGATATAGTAGAACAATTTAAGTTATTCTATGCTGATCTGTATAGCGATCTGGTCGGCTTTGATCGACAACTCGCTGCGGATTATATACAGGAGTCTGCAATGTCAGTTTTGGACTTGTCGCTGTCTGAGCCTATGCAAAAAGACGTCGGCTTGACGGAAGTTGAGGAAGCAATTAATGCTCTGCCTACTGGCAAGGCAGTCGGAGAGGATAAGATTCCGCTTTAATTTTTTAAGGTTTTTAAAAGTATATTGACTCCGATCTACCTAGAGTTATGCAACGCGATTATGCAAGGAGAAGAAGTTCCCCTTTCTTGGAATGTAACTAATATTGTTGTTTTTCCGAAAAAGGGGAAACCTATAGACGATATGAGCTCTTATCGACCGATAGCGTTGATCAATGCTGATGCTAAACTTTTTCTAAAATTCTTGCTTCACGACTGGCCCTGGTGATACATCTATTAGTGTCAGAGCACCAGCATGGCTTTTTTCCCGGAAGAGATACTGCTGCACACCTTAATACGGCGATTGCTGCATTTGATGTTTCGGGTGAACTGGGCCAGCAGCTGGGATGTTGATGCTGGATACCGAGAAGGCCTTTGACCGAGTGACTTGGGGTACTTTATGGGTTACAATGTCTTCAATAGGCCTCGAACAAAGGTTCATCTCGGCAGTACAGAAACTGTATAAGAACCCAATAGCTGCAATTAAACTTAATGGTCATTCCTCATCTTTTTTCGGTCCAAAGGGGTATACGGCAGGGGTGCATGCTCTCCCCGTTATTGTTTGCTATTTACATTGAGCCTTTTATTAAACATTTATTATCCAATGCTTATATTTCTTCAGTTATTTTAAATGGGATGGATCTAAAATTAACTGCGTATGCGGATGACATCGCTGTTTTTTCGACTACACCAGTTAATGCTTTAGTTGCGATAACTTACGAAGCACAGCGATTCGGTTATTTCTCCGGCTATAAACTAAATCTTAATAAGACACAGACGATATTGAATTTTCAACTTGAGAGGTCTCCAACAGCCTTAGGGGTCACAAATACGGCAATTTATTTGGGAGTCTGTCTTAGTAGTCAAATTAAGGATATTATTGCATTAAACTATGAACCACTATTGACGAAAGTAGTGCCAAAATTGCGCAGTTGGCATCGGCTACCCCTTAGTATATATGGGAGATGCAACATTATCAAAATGAACGTCCTTCCGAAGTTTTTGTATTTTTTCCGCACTATTCCATTGAAAATACCATTAACTTTTTTTAAACGTTTGGATAGCGTCGTCGGTGGTTTTATCTGGGGATACCGGCGTGCCAGGAGAGCTATTCGTTATATAAAACTAGCGTATAAGCAAGGTGGTTTCAAACTCCCAGATTTTAAATTGTATTTTTGGGCTGCATTTACTGGGCGAATACAGAGTCTACTTAGAGGACCTGCAAATGATGATAGCTGGCTCTCATATCAACTGGCTGATGGGCAAAATACTGGATTTTTATTGTACAAAACATCTGACCCCAATTATTACAAGCGGGTAAGATTTAAGGTAATTAGGGATGTTACTAATATTTGGCGTGAAATATGTAAAACATATGCATTACCCGATCTACATGTATATGTCGTATTGTGGGGGAACCCCATGTTGCCTAGTATATTTCATGACCGTGTTGGGAAGGAATGGCAAGGTAAGGGCATGATGCGGTTGGGTCATTTATATGATGGGCAGGGATTCCGATCTTTTACATCTCTGAAAGAAGAATTCGGTTTGTCACAAACTCATTTCTTTAAGTATTTACAAGTTAGGGATTACTTTATTTGCGGCCGGGGATTATTAGAGCTGAATAGTTCATCTGAGATTCTGTCTATATTTTTTGGTACTACCGGACAGGGAATTATAGGCAAATCCTATCAGAAACTTATAGCAGTGGCAAGCGATGATGGTGTACAAATTGCTGCTAAACTTAGTCGGACTTTTAATTGTAACATAACTATAGAAGAGATACAGGAATCCCTAGAAACTATTGACTCAGCCGTAACATCTGTTAATCTGAAACTTCAGCAATATAGAACCGTATTTATGCTTTACTATACTCCAGAGCGAATTTCCAAATGGGGTAACAATGTAATTGCTGATAAATCATATTGCCCGAAATGTCAAGAATATGCGGCAGATCTAAATCATATGTTGATCACATGTCCAATGTTGAAGGAATTTTGGTCCAATATAGCTCTCGCTCTGGAGACTTGGGTTGGATATGATAATCCCATTTCCGGGAAAGAGCTGATATTGGGAATATTTTCTGAGTTGGGTTGTCTTACGAAATCTTTTGCTTCTATTATTTTGGCATGTGCTCGACTGTGTATTGCCCGCTCTTGGATTCAAAGTACGAGTCCAAGCATTAATGAATTTTGGTTTCAGTTAAGGGAGATCTATGAAATGGAGATTGCATTAGTTAAAGTTCGAGGCCCCAGGTCCCGGCTAAAATTTAAAAGGATATGGTCCTGTCTCCAATGGGATTAGGGATTTAATGTATTTTTTCCTCTTTTTTTTTTTCTTTTTCTTTTACTTTTTTGTCCTTTTTAGTAATTGGATATATTGATAATATGGTTGTCTTTTCTCTTATGTTTTTATGTGCCCTGCCAATGTTAATGCTCAAGATTTTCAAATGGTCTATCTCCGTAGTTCTTTTGTGATGTATCTATGTTTGTGGCTATAAAAATAAAAAAATTAAAAAAAAAAAGAAAAAGAAAGACCGTCTGCTGCTTGGGGTGGGGCTGCAGTGCATGGCCAAGATTGGCAAACCCAACACCTCATTCTGTTTCACACTTTTTTCGCTGATGGTCTATGAACTTTCTGACCTCTCTGGGGTGGGTTGATAGGCAGTAAATAGGCCCAGGTTGCAGTTTTAATTACAGTGGCATGATTTGTGTAATTTTGGTATTTATGAGCAATTAAATTTATGCAAGAAACTATAATTCTGAAAGTGAGTGGAAGTTCTTTTAATTCGAACATCCAGAAAATCCAGAAAATCAACTCAAAAATACATTTGTTTAGTGTGAATTACATTTTCCCTTTTTTCCTACAATGAAGAAAGTGTTTTCATACATACAATAGGAACGTCCTTTTGCTGTCCTTAATACTCCTCCCTTTGATTTGTTCAGCCCTTGCTCATTTTGAATTTGGATTTTGCGGGGAAAGCCTCACTCTCTGTTTGTCTGCTTGAACGCTGAGTCCACACCCTTGGAATCTTTCATTATTGGGAACAATCAAGTGAGCCTTGTAGTTTCTGCAAAAAAATTGTTGCTTGAAGGAGGGTAGGCACTACTATTTTTACTCATTTTCAGTTTGTTTTTAATTTTTATGTGGTTGTTGCTGGGTGGCAAGGAGTTTTGGAGTGGAGGGCCAGGTGGGATTAATATTTTTGTAAGGGAAGGATAATGTTTGCACATTTTTCAGATGGTGATGACTTGTGGCTATAACATACAGGGGCATATTAACAAGCCGGCGATAAAAAATTATCGCCGCTTTAGCGTCTGTTTTCAGACGAAAAGCGGCGATAATTTTATCGCTGTATTAGCAAGGTCACGCTATCGCGTGAATCCTTGCCCTATCGCCCTTTCCCATAACGCCCATCCTGCATCTCTAATGAGATGCAAGGTGGGCGTTACTGGCGTACCCCAGATGGGCTACGTTGTAAATATCGCCGATGTGCACATCGCGATATTTACAAGGCAGCCCACAGGATGATAGCAGACGTTAGATTTTGGCGAAAACGGCCGTTTTCGCCAAAATCTAACGTCTGCTATTATCCCGACTTAGCCATCCCTAACATAGGGGTGGATTGTGCTGATACGACCACAGGGTCGTATCAGCAAGGTTATCGCCGTTTTGCAGGGAACATCGCTGGAAAACCAGCGATGTTCCCTGCAAAACGGCGATAACCTCGCTATCTCCGGAATTTTTATCGCCCTGGAGAAGCGTGTTGTTAATAACGCGCTACCAGGGCGATAATTTCCGGAGATAGCCAGCGATAAGATATCTATCGCTAAGCACGGCCAGCGATAATTATCGCTGGCCGTTGATAATATGCGCCACAGTTTCTCCATTTCCCTATTTTTGTGTGTGAATTTTGTATAGTTTTGTTCATCTTTCTACTGTGCTGTTGTTTTACTGTTTGGGGCAACTCTGTCCTGAAGTAGGCCTCTCTTTCTCTCTTTTCTGACAGTGCTGTTTGTAAGAAATTGGGTTATTCCTTGAGGGGGTGAAAACCCTACTCAAGGAACAACCAGAAACCTTGTCAGGGTGATCTAAAAAAGTCACCAAATTAACCTGTGCTTAACCCTGTGGTGGTCTGGCACAAACGCAATCAAGCTTAACTTAGAGGCAATATGTAAAATAGTTTTGCAGCACACAAACATTAAGAAAGTGAAAACACAACACAAGAAAAAACCCAAACCAATCTAGAAAAATAAAGTACATTTAATGAATAAAATGACACCACAATGAATTAAGTCCAATCAGTATAACTAGATTTTTAAATTTTCAAAGGATTTGTGCAAAATACTCCTAAAAGAAAGTTAAGGTTGCCTGCGATGGAGTGTAGGTCAGCTAGACGAGGTGGATAAACTGCAGTTTACCTTCACACTTAGAAGAAATTGTGAAGAAAAGTTCCTGCGGAGGTGGAAAATGGGATAAGGAAACAAACAACGTCCAGAAAGGAGGCGTCGGTGCCCCTGGATGGAGTCGTGATGAAGATTTTTAACTTTGGACAGTGCCACTTTTTTGGGAAGTCATAAATCTCCAATTGGATGAAGCTGCAGGATGTAACTGATGAGGGATCCACGACGTTAGATACCTTCACCGAGAGGTCCTGCTGAACAGGATTTGCTGCTGCAGAGAATAACGTAGCAGGAGCTACCATTAAGGCACCTTGGGCAGATCGGCTGGCAGATACATTCCGGGCTTCTATTGGTTCTCGGGGCACTTTTTGTTGAGAAAGTCCCAGGGTTAGGCAAGAGCAGTACCTCTAATACCACTTCCAAGGGTCCAGGACCTACGGGCACCACTTGGGAGGTTAGGACTCACTTGAGCAGCGACCAGGCACAGGGTTGAAGGTCTCTATAGTTGTAATGTCCCTGTAGCTCACACAGGAGGCCGGTCAGCTAGCCCTTGGAGTCGAATCTGGTGGTCCTGGGTTCAATTTGATGGTTCAGTTCTCCTTCAAGATGCAAGGTAGGCTTTCAAGCAGAAGGGCGGTCCTCTGCTAGCAGCAGGACAGTCATGTGGGGGTCCAAGCAGACCTACTGAAGTTGTTCACAAGTCCAGGAGTTTACAGATGAGTGGCTCTAAAGGTCCAATATTTATACCCTGTGCCAGCCTTTGAAGTGCAGGGATTTCATATACTACCCCCACATCTGGTTCTAAAAAGTCCTTCCCTTTCCTTGTGAAGGCTCCAAGAAGTCTGGGTTGAAAGAAGACAGGCCAGGCCTGGTGTCAGAATCCATTGTGTGTGCTGGAGGCAAGCCTTTTGAAGTGCAGGATGGGCAGGCACAGCTCTCCCCCACCCACTCTAACAGGATGACTCATCCTGTCCACACTTAATCCTCTTTGTGTTAATGTCTGGTGAATACACAAACCCCCAACAGTAGAGCCATTCAATCAAGTAGCCAACAATTCAGTGTTATAAAAGTTCTTTTAATAATTCAGGTGAAATGGTTAGGAAAGGATCAGAAAAACAAGAGGAAGGTAATTAAAAGGACATATGGTATCAGTATCCTGCCATGCTGCTCTTTCATGACATTACAGAACCTTGTATAATTACCACTCCACTGTACGACACGCACTCCAGGCTACCACATGCCAGTCCACTTGACATGCCACAACAGTCTATGACACACCACTCCACATTACCACATGGCACTCCACTCTACAACATGCCACTCCATGGTATGCCATTCCACTCCATGAAATGCCAGTTCACCCTACACCACTCCACACTATAGTCCTCCAAAGTAAGTGTCAAGGCTCCACTTAATACTCACAACCTTTCTGGGCACTCACAGGAGCAGAATGCTGAATTTTCCCAGTTCCTCAAACAGACCTCCACCGGAGCTCTCAAGACACAAGTGCTCTAATGAACCCCGTCGGGGGAAAGAGGATTGGGACAGAGAAGAGACTTCCTCGCTTCCTGTGGTTCACCAGTATTTGCTTTTCTATGGTACTGCCTCTGTGTAGTGTTCCTTATGTGGACTGTAATTTAAAAACAACACATCATTGCTACACACTGGGCCCGATTCACAAAAGTAATCTGAGATAAAATCCTAACTTTACGACTTTCGGTATTCACAAAAGGCATTTAGGAGTAGTAAAGTTAGGATTTTGGCTTAGTTAAACTTAAGTTTTGGTCTTAAGTTAAACTTAAGACCAAAACTTAAGTGTAACTGAGACAAAATCCTAACTTTACGACTTTTGGTATTCACAAAGGGCATTTAGGAGTAGTAAAGTTAGGATTTTGTCTGAGTTAAAATCCTAACTTTACTACTCTTAAATGCCCTTTGTGAATACCGAATGTCGCAAAGTTAGAATTTTGTCTCAAATTACTTTTGTGATTCAGGCCCTATGTACTTCCCTACTCTTACAATTATTAATATTGTTCTTTTTCTTTCTCTCACTTACCCTGTTTAGCTAGGCTATTGCTTCTCTTCGATTCTTTTTTAATTATTTCCTTATGTTATCTGAAGCACATATTTGTCAATTAATTAGTGCTTAGTAATGCACTTTTCCTGATAATACTACCATTAATTATAATTCTTTCGTTTCAGGAATACTTGCGGTTCTGACGAAAAGAGAGGAACTTCTCATCACCACATAATTCGTGAGGAACAGGTAAGTGAAGTCTAGTTCTTTCTTTGGTTCTTTCTCTTGGTTCCTTCTTAATTTTTTATTTTAATTAATGCTTGTTCTTAAGTCGCTACCTAACTAACTAATCCGACGCTAACAAAACAAAAACTACCCTAATCTACTACTGCGCAAACTCTGTGACCACACTCCTACTCTAACCCCTGACTAACTTGAGCGCAAGCGCAAAACGAGCACACTCTGAGAAATCGTTGGTGAAGTGCGCGGCTCAGAACGCTGCCGATGCACTTCACCACTGTAGGAGAGTAGGATCTGCTTCACAGGGGTACCCCCACTTTTTGCTGATACTTCACTGGTTTTCGACATTAGTCTGGCTGGGGCCCTGCTATTCAGAACCCCAGCCTAGCTGTTTCCTCTTTAAAAGGGTCTCCATGTGCCTTAGGCACATCACTGATTGGGATCTGGAGTGCCCTTGTAAGTCCCTAGTATATGGTATACTATGTACCAAGGGCATAGGTACCTCAGAGGCCTGCCAGGGGCTGCAGCATGTATTATGCCACCCCTGGTAGGCCATCCAAACTGACACCACAGGTCTGCTACTGCAGCCTGGGTAAGGTGGTGCATGCACCCCTTGCTGTGGTATAGGTTACCTATATCACTAAATGCATACACACATATAAACCTATAAGTCACTCCTAAGGCAGGCCTTATCAATCCTAAAGGCAGAGTGCATGGTTCCTATGTGAGAGGGTGCCCCTGCATGAGCAGGGCCCCTCTGCAGCGTTCGGAGACCATCTCTGATGCTGTTTGTAGTGCAGCCTGACCATATACTCTTAAACGCATTATATCCTCGCGGTAAAATGCAAACTATGGAATGGCTGCACCTAAACATGTCGTGTTTGGTGTCAAACATCTTGGAATACTACCCCCCGCCAATCCTGGCGGCGGGGGTAGCATTCCACCCTTCTAGAGGGAAAGGCATGTTAACTCTGACGAGTCCGGTAACTTCTTTCCAGAGCCCTGGCATCACAAAATGGATGCTGCTGCCACAGACACGAGTCTGGCCTCCTGCTGCTGGACGAAACTCCGGCAGGGGAGGCCTGGACAATAGGTTTCCTGTCCCAGGGAGGTGTGACCACCTCCCCAGACAGGACAATGTGTATTGGGGCTGGGCGGGAGCACTTTCGGGTGCTTTGAAGTCCTGCACTGGGGGCACATTTGGTGTCCCTGTGCATACCCCAGTTCAAACCGGATCAGGGGCTTGCAGCCCCTGCTTTGGCGCGAACTGGACAAAGGGAAAGGGGTGTAGCCACCCCTCTGCCCTGACCCACCCATAGGTGGGGCCACAGAGTAGTCCATCCCCTATTTTTAGAATAAAGGTAGGAACCCAGTCCTTAGGACTTTAGATTATACCTGGACGAAACTCTGAAACTAAATCCTGGACCTTCGACGCTCTACTCACGATTAGAGGACTGAAGAATCTCCCTTGGGGTCAAGGAGTGACTCCCCTGCTTGGCAGGCACCAAAGAAGCATCTGTCCGGTTCGCATCACTGAAGCTCCCGTCGGACGCCGAAGTCATCGCATCACCAGAGGTGGATTCTCAGACTTCCCCGAGGCTACCCTGAGTCCCCAGCAAAGCTGAGGCCCGTGGCTATCGTGGATGACTTGAGACCGTGACCCCTGGACACCGAGCACACTTGCAAGTGCACCATCTTCTGGGTCTCCCAAGAAGTCATGCTTTGGGCTCCGAGTAGTCCTAGCCTCCAGCACCACCTGCACCGAAGATCACTGGCCCCCACTCCACGAGTGTCCTGTAAGCCAGCTCCACGTACGGCGTCACAAGGCTCCTTCGCGGTCGCTAGCCCGTTGGCTAGTAGCCCTTAACGAAGGCTAATCTTTTCTTTACTTGGCAGTCTGGTTGCTCCAGGCCTGCCCTCACTTACCCTCGCTGGGTGAGTTCCCCAGACCTTGCTGGTCTGCATCATCGACGATCTACATCTTACTTGAGACTTGCCGTTGCCAAGGCTTGTTGGGTCCAATCTGGTCGCCGATACCTCTGCACTCGACAAACATTGAGCAACAGCCCGAATCCTGCTCCTGGTCGCCGACAACGCCTCCCGGACCTCGTGGCTGAAGAGTCAAGACGACCGTCATCGAACCTGAAGCACTCGACATCGGTGGGCATCTGTCCATCGCCTCCCTGGTCACTGGCTAGTGACCCAGACTCTGTCCCCTCTGCTTTCAGGTTCTTCAGAACTCCGATCCACTCTTGGATCCACCCGGACACTTTTCTCCTGGTCGCCAGCAGCACTTTGCAGCAGATCGCCATAAGAACCGACGACGAAACCCGACCCCGAAAGGCACCTATGCACCCGGCTTCCCTGGGTGAGGTAACACGAGTACTCCGGTGCTCCCGTGGGTAGAGACTCTTCAAAGTCCTAGATCTCAAAGGGTTTTGTCCTAGTCCTCTTTTAAGTGTCCCTTTCCTCTATTTTCCCGATCCCGACTTTCTCCATAGAAGTTAACGGCGTATCGCGGTTGTGTATTTACACTGCACGCGTCTCCCGTGGGTCCCCTGTGTCACTACCTTGGGTGGTTCCTTGTGGTCCAAGCACTTCTAGAGGCTCTAGGCCTAGTGTCTAGTTCAGTCGTGGTTCGCATACCACTTTATTGGTATATGGTTTGGTACGCCCCTTGGGCCCAAACGTGTATTTGTGCTATTACTGTGATTTAAGATCTTATAACCTATGTACTTCGAACTCTAGCCTCATAAAGAGACTAGAGGGGTGTGTTTAGTAATAAATACATATATTTTGAATATATACCTGGTGTGGTGCTCTTTCATTTGGTCACTCAAGAGATTATAGACTGGTAAAACAAGCTGCTTTACATTCCTTCAAGACTTAGCCTGAAGGCTGCTCTCCATAGCTACCACTAGGATAGCTTTCAATAAGGTTGTCTTTAACCTACCTACCATAAGAGTCGATTTGGACTGGTGCACGGTGCCCACTATAAGTAGGGGACAGCATATGCCAGGCCAACTTCTCACATTGGTGTGCAGCGTGTGGGATTCCAGCTTGCTATTGTTTTACCAGATAATCTCAATTGAATTGATCAACTGAAAACCACTAAAGGTACCTAAGGTACATATAATTTAAGCTTAGAATATCAGTAAGTTCTACTGAACTTAGAGTTGTGTGTTAAGGGATAGCACAACCCTTTCTACAACTCAAGAGAGTTTAGTAGGCCACACTAGAGTAGGTAGTGCATACACCACACCACACTAGTAATGTCTTTAAAAGCAGGATCCAGAGATGCCCTGCAGGAAGCCATTGAGCTTCCCCCCTCCAAGTATGACACACTCCCATTCTTGGAACTGAGAGCTTTGTGTAACGTGAGGAAATTAAGGACAGGCCAAAGTCCCACCACCCAACACCTCCAGGAGTTGTTGGTGGCTTATGATCTTAGTAAGTCCTCAGAAACTGAAGGGGTAGGAGCAGAGGGTGGGCCAGCAGATGAGGAAGGGGCCAGGGATACTACTACCCCCAGCCCCCCCTCTGAAACTGACCAGGAGGGTGACAATGACCCTGACCTGGAGAACCCAATCCCTTCTGTGGAAGATGAAGATGAGGATCTAGAGAACCACACCTTTGTCCCCCCAGGAAGGATTATGAGTGTGCTCAGAAAGTCTAGGTCTCCTTCTCAGGAGTCTAACCACTCTGGCACCTCAATAGGGAGCTCTGTTTCTTCTCACAGGAGGGAATCCTCTCATGAGAGAAGAAAGAGACTGGTCCAGTATGAGGAAACTCAACTAGAGATCAGGAAGAAGCAATTGGCTTTAGATAGAGAATCCCTAGATCTCCTTAGAGAGAGAAGAAAGTTGGGACTAGAGTCCCATGGTGGCAGCCATGTCCCTAGAGATAGGGAAAGGTCCTATGACCATAGGAACCTGAGCAAGATTGTCCCTCCCTACCAGAGTGGGGATGATATCCACAAATGGATAACTGCTTTAGAGAGGGCCTGTAAAGTACAGAAGGTCCCTCAGGAGCAGTGGGCAGCAATCTTGTGGCTCTCCTTTGCTGACAAAGGTAGAGACAAGCTCCTCACTGTTAGAGAGGAGGATGCTGACAATTACAAGGTCTTGAAGAGTGCTCTTATTGATGGGTTTGGCCTAACCACTGAACAGTACAGGTTGAAGTTCAGAGACACCCAAAAAGCACAGACTCAAGACTGGGTAGACTATGTGGATTGTTCTGCCAAGGCTCTGGAAGGCTGGTTGATGGGCAGTAAGGTGTGTGACTTCTCAGGATTGTATAATCTGATAATGAGGGAGCAGATTCTTAATAACTGTCAAAATCAGCTGTTGCATCAGTACCTGGTTGACTCTGATCTGACCTCTCCCCAAGAATTGGGAAAGAAGGCAGACAAATGGGTCAGAACCAGGGTGAAGCAGAAGGTACAGAACCAAGGTGGGGAAACCAAGAAGCAAGATGCTAAGAACTCTGACAAGGGTGGGGAGAAGGGTAAAGATCAAAAGTCTTCATTAGGCCCCCAAAAATCTTCTTCTGGTGGGGATTCCCAGTCTACCAAGGGTAAAGGCCAAAGAAAACCATGGTGCAAGGTCTGTAAGCAAAAGACCCACTGGACCAGTGATTGCACCAAGTCCAAAGACTCCAGTCCAGCACCCACCAATGCCCCTAAGGCACCTGTTCCCCCTAGTACAGTTGGTGGAAGTGCTCCAGCAAAGGGTTTAGTAGGGTTCACCCTGGGAACTGAGTTGGGCTCTGACTTAGTCAGGGAACTGACTCAGGCTGTGTTAGTCTGTGATGGAGGCATGGATGTGACCTCCACTGTGAGTCCCAGTAATCTGGGCAAGTACAGACAACAGCCTTTAATCAATGGACGTGAGGCTTTGGCATTTAGGGACACAGGGGCAAGTGTCACAATGGTGACACAAGACCTTGTGCTACCTGGGCAAGTTATGCTTGGTGTGATGTACCAAGTGACCAATGCTAGCAATGTCAGAACAGACCATACTCTGGCAGTTGTTAACTTCTCCTGGGGAGGGGTAACTGGCCTTAAGAAGGTTGTGGTAAGTGCAAACCTACCAGTCGAATGCTTGCTTGGCAATGACTTAGAGACTTCTGCTTGGGCAGAAGTGGAGCTCAGGACCCATGCAGAAATGCTGGGGATCCCTGCAGATGTGTTTGCTGTGACCAGGTCACAAGCTAAACTGTCTAAAACTGAACAGGCCTTGGGTTCTGGAAGAGTGGACCAAGTGCCTTCCAAGAGGAGGAGTAGTAGGGTTAAGGCAGTGCCTTCCCCCTTGGCTCAGGAGGAAGATCAGTCCCTTGAGGGGGATGATCTCAGCCCTGAAGAAGGAACTGTCCCAGAGGAACTTGAACCTGACCAGGTTGAGTTCTTGGGGACAGGGGGACCTTCTAGGGCAGATCTGAGCCAGGAGCAGCAGAGCTGCCCCTCCCTTCAACCCCTCAGACAGCAAGCTGCTGCTGAGGCTGCTGGGAAAGCTAGTGGTCCCCATACAGTGTATTGGGATGATGGACTCCTGTACTCAGAGAGTAGAGACCCCAAGCCTGGTGCTACCAGGAGGTTGGTAATACCTTTGAAGTTCAGGGGCTTCCTATTGACCCTAGCCCATGATATTCCCTTAGCAGGACACCTGGGCCAGAACAAGACTTGGGACAGAATTGTCCCTCACTTTCACTGGCCCCACATGTCTGAAGACAGTAAGGAGTTTTATCGCTCCTGTGTAACCTGCCAAGCCAGTGGCAAAGCAGGTGGCACTACAAAGGCCCCCTGATACCACTACCTGTGGTGGGGGTGCCCTTTGAGAGGGTAGGGATTGACATTGTTGGTCCCATGGATCCCCAAACAGCATCTGGGCACAGATTTATACTGGTGGTAGTGGATCATGCCACCAGGTATCCAGAGGCTATACCCCTTAGGACCACTACAGCACCTGTGGTGGCAAGGGCCCTCCTGGGAATTTTCTCAAGAGTGGGCTTTCCTAAGGAGGTGGTATCAGACAGGGGTGCAAACTTCATGTCTGGGTACTTAAAGGCAATGTGGAAGGAGTGTGGGGTTACTTATAAGTTCACCACACCCTATCACCCACAATGCAATGGTTTAGTTGAGAGATTCAACAAAACCTTGAAGGGCATGATTAAAGGGCTCCCAGAAAAGCTTAGGCGTAGATGGGACATACTCTTGCCCTGCCTTTTATTCGCATATAGGGAGGTGCCTCAGAAGGGGTTGGTTACAGCCCTTTTGAACTTCTGTTTGGCCACCCTGTGAGGGGTCCACTGTGCTTGGTGAAGGAAGGATGGGAGTTACCTCTCAAGCCCCCAAAGCAAGATATAGTGGACTATGTACTTGGTCTCCGCTCCAGGATGGCTGAATACATGAAAAAGGCAACCAAAAACCTTGAGGCTAGCCAGGAACTTCAAAAGGCCTGGCATGACCAAAGGCTGTTCTGACTGTTTACCAGCCAGGACAGAAGGTGTGGGTGTTGGAGCCAGTGGCCCCTGCAGCTCTCCAAGACAAATGGAGTGGACCCCACACTATTGTTGAGCAGAAGGGTGAGGTCACTTACTTAGTGGACCTGGGAACACCCAGGAGTCCCCAAAGGGTTCTCCATGTCAACAGACTTAAGCCATATGTGGACAGGGCAGACATGGGCTTGCTCATGGCTACTGATGAAGGGCAGGAGGAAGAGAGTGACCCACTCCCTGACCTGCTCTCACAGAACCCTGACGATGGGTCAGTTGATGGTGTAGCCTTGGCAGGCAGCCTCACTACCCAGCAACAAACTGATTGCAGGCAAGTCCTCAATCAGTTTAGACATATGTTTTCACTGACACCCAGTCAGACCACCTGGTGCACTCATGAAGTGGACACTGGGGACAGTCTGCCTATTAAAAACAAGATTTATAGGCAACCTGACCATGTCAGGGACTGTATCAGGACTGAAGTCCAGAAGATGTTGGAATTGGGAGTGATTGAGCCCTCAGATAACCCTTGGGCTAGTCCAGTAGTCCTAGTACCTAAACCTCCCACCAGTGGTGGAAAAAGAGAGATGAGGTTTTGTGTAGACTACAGGGGTCTCAATGCAGTCACTAGGACTGATGCCCATCCAATACCCAGGGCAGATGAGCTCATAGATACTTTGGCCTCTGCCAAATATCTCAGCACATTTGACCTAACAGCTGGCTACTGGCAGATCAGACTAGCTGATACTGCAAAGCCCAAAACAGCATTTTCAACCCCTAGTGGACATTATCAATTTGTGGTAATGCCCTTTGGTCTGAAAAATGCACCTGCCACTTTCCAGAGGTTGGTGAACACAGTTCTCACAGGACTGGAAGCCTATAGTGCAGCTTATCTAGATGATATTGCTGTCTTTAGCTCCACCTGGGAGGATCACCTGGTCCACCTCAGGAATGTTTTACAGGCCCTGCAAAAGGCAGGCCTGACTATCAAGGCCACTAAGTGCCAGATAGGGCAGAGTCAGGTTGTGTACCTGGGCCACCTTGTGGGTGGAGGCCAGGTTCAACCTTTGCAGAGCAAGATCCAGACCATCATGGACTGGACTGCTCCCACTACCCAGACTCAGGTGAGAGCCTTCTTAGGCCTGACTGGGTACTATAGGAGATTTGTCAAGGGGTATGGATCAATAGTGACACCCTTGAATGACTTAACTTCTAAGAAAATGCCCAAAAGGTTCAGTGGACAGTTAGCTGTCAAAAGGCATTTGATGACCTCAAGCAGGCCATGTGCACTGCTCCAATTCTGCAGAGTCCTGATTACTCCAAGAAGTTCATTGTTCAAACTGATGCATCTGAATTGGGGGTAGGGGCTGTACTGTCACAATTGAATGAAGAAGGTCAGGATCAGCCAGTAGCTTTTATTAGCAGAAGGCTGACCCCTAGAGAGAAACGTTGGTCAGCCATAGAGAGGAGGCCTTTGCTGTGGTCTGGGCTCTGAAGAAGTTGAGGCCATACTTGTTTGGTACACACTTCCTGGTTCAGACAGACCATAAGCCCCTCTTATGGCTAAAACAATTGAAGGGTGAAAACCCCAAACTGCTTAGGTGGTCCATTTCCCTACAGGGGATGGACTTTACAGTGGAACATAGGCCTGGGAGTAACCATGCGAATGCAGATGGACTCTCTAGGTATTTCCACTTAGAACATGAAGACTTAACTGGGCAAGGTTAGTTTAATGTCCCTACGTTTGGGGGGGTTGTGTAGGAGAGTAGGATCTGCTTCACAGGGGTACCCCCACTTTTTGCTGATACTTCACTGGTTTTCGACATTAGTCTGGCTGGGGCCCTGCTATTCAGAACCCCAGCCTAGCTGTTTCCTCTTTAAAAGGGTCTCCATGTGCCTTAGGCACATCACTGATTGGGATCTGGAGTGCCCTTGTAAGTCCCTAGTATATGGTATACTATGTACCAAGGGCATAGGTACCTCAGAGGCCTGCCAGGGGCTGCAGCATGTATTATGCCACCCCTGGTAGGCCATCCAAACTGACACCACAGGTCTGCTACTGCAGCCTGGGTAAGGTGGTGCATGCACCCCTTGCTGTGGTATAGGTTACCTATATCACTAAATGCATACACACATATAAACCTATAAGTCACTCCTAAGGCAGGCCCTATCAATCCTAAAGGCAGAGTGCATGGTTCCTATGTGAGAGGGTGCCCCTGCATGAGCAGGGCCCCTCTGCAGCGTTCGGAGACCATCTCTGATGCTGTTTGTAGTGCAGCCTGACCATATACTCTTAAACGCATTATATCCTCGCGGTAAAATGCTAACTATGGAATGGCTGCACCTAAACATGTCGTGTTTGGTGTCAAACATCTTGGAATACTACCCCCCGCCAATCCTGGCGGCGGGGGTAGCATTCCACCCTTCTAGAGGGAAAGGCATGTTAACTCTGACGAGTCCGGTAACTTCTTTCCAGAGCCCTGGCATCACAAAATGGATGCTGCTGCCACAGACACGAGTCTGGCCTCCTGCTGCTGGACGAAACTCCGGCAGGGGAGGCCTGGACAATAGGTTTCCTGTCCCAGGGAGGTGTGACCACCTCCCCAGACAGGACAATGTGTATTGGGGCTGGGCGGGAGCACTTTCGGGTGCTTTGAAGTCCTGCACTGGGGGCACATTTGGTGTCCCTGTGCATACCCCAGTTCAAACCGGATCAGGGGCTTGCAGCCCCTGCTTTGGCGTGAACTGGACAAAGGGAAAGGGTGTAGCCACCCCTCTGCCCTGACCCACCCATAGGTGGGGCCACAGAGTAGTCCATCCCCTATTTTTAGAATAAAGGTAGGAACCCAGTCCTTAGGACTTTAGATTATACCTGGACGAAACTCTGAAACTAAATCCTGGACCTTCGACGCTCTACTCACGATTAGAGGACTGAAGAATCTCCCTTGGGGTCAAGGAGTGACTCCCCTGCTTGGCAGGCACCAAAGAAGCATCTGTCCGGTTCGCATCACTGAAGCTCCCGTCGGACGCCGAAGTCATCGCATCACCAGAGGTGGATTCTCAGACTTCCCCGAGGCTACCCTGAGTCCCCAGCAAAGCTGAGGCCCGTGGCTATCGTGGGTGACTTGAGACCGTGACCCCTGGACACCAAGCACACTTGCAAGTGCACCATCTTCTGGGTCTCCCAAGAAGTCGTGCTTTGGGCTCCGAGTAGTCCTAGCCTCCAGCACCACCTGCACCGAAGATCACTGGCCCCCACTCCACGAGTGTCCTGTAAGCCAGCTCCACGTGCGGCGTCACGAGGCTCCTTCGCGGTCGCTAGCCCGTTGGTTAGTAGCCCTTAACGAAGGCCAATCTTTTCTTTACTTGGCAGTCTGGTTGCTCCAGGCCTGCCCTCACTTACCCTCGCTGGGTGAGTTCCCCAGACCTTGCTGGTCTGCATCATCGACGATCTACATCTTACTCGAGACTTGCCGTTGCCAAGGCTTGTTGGGTCCAATCTGGTCCCCGACACCTCTGCACTCGACAGACATCGAGCAACAGCCCGAATCCTGCTCCTGGTTGCCGACAACGCCTCCCGGACCTCGTGGCTGAAGAGTCAAGACGACCGTCATCGAACCTGAAGCACTCGACATCGGTGGGCATCTGTCCATCGCCTCCCTGGTCACTGGCTAGTGACCCAGACTCTGTCCCCTCTGCTTTCAGGTTCTTCAGAACTCCGATCCACTCTTGGATCCACCCGGACACTTTTCTCCTGGTCGCCAGCAGCACTTTGCAGCAGATCGCCATAAGAACCGACGACGAAACCCGACCCCGAAAGGCACCTATGCACCCGGCTTCCCTGGGTGAGGTAACACGAGTACTCCGGTGCTCCCGTGGGTAGAGACTCTTCAAAGTCCTAGATCTCAAAGGGTTTTGTCCTAGTCCTCTTTAAAGTGTCCCTTTCCTCTATTTTCCCGATCCCGACTTTCTCCATAGAAGTTAACGGCGTATCGCGGTTGTGTATTTACACTGCACACGTCTCCCGTGGGTCCCCTGTGTCACTACCTTGGGTGGTTCCTTGTGGTCCAAGCACTTCTAGAGGCTCTAGGCCTAGTGTCTAGTTCAGTCGTGGTTCGCATACCACTTTATTGGTATATGGTTTGGTACGCCCCTAGGGCCCAAACGTGTATTTGTGCTATTACTGTGATTTAAGATCTTATAACCTATGTACTTCGAACTCTAGCCTCATAAAGAGACTAGAGGGGTGTGTTTAGTAATAAATACATATATTTTGAATATATACCTGGTGTGGTGCTCTTTCATTTGGTCACTCAAGAGATTATAGACTGGTAAAACAAGCTGCTTTACATTCCTTCAAGACTTAGCCTGAAGGCTGCTCTCCATAGCTACCACTAGGATAGCTTTCAATAAGGTTGTCTTTAACCTACCTACCATAAGAGTCGATTTGGACTGGTGCACGGTGCCCACTATAAGTAGGGGACAGCATATGCCAGGCCAACTTCTCACAACCACTGAGTCTGTCCCCGCGCCTTCAATGGCTTGCGAGAGACTAGACCGGCAACCTCAAGACCTTTTCCTGGAAGCCGGCCGAGTAATTCAAGGGACCGGCAGCTGGCGGATGCAACATGGGACTTCTGGCACCCTAACCTTCGTTCCCCACTCCGGCTGCTGTAGATAACAGCCGCAAGGTGGGTGACAGATGGGGGGACCCTGACAGTACCCCTCTGCAAGGCTAAGCCTCCCGGCTGAGGTTTGTGAGGATACTGTCGATGAAAGGCTCTTATCAATCTAGGTGCATGGACGTAGGATTGTTCCTCCCAAGACCTTTCTTTAGGTCCATAGCCCTTCCAGTCAATCAGATAGAATGTCTTACCACGAACAGTTTTGGAATCTAAGATCTTTGTAACTTCATACTCTTCCTTCCCTTCAATTAACAGTGGTTTTGGAGGTGTAGATTCTTTTAAATAAGGTGACACCTTTTTTAACAAGGACACATGAAAAACTGGATGTATCTTGACCTGCGGAGGGAGTTTTAATCTGTAAGTCACTGAGTTTATTGCCTGCTCTACTGGGTATGGACCTACGAAGGGGGCTGAAATTTTCTATTCCCTCTAAGCCTCAGATTCTTGGTGCTCAACCAAACCTTATCTCCCACCTGCAAAATTGACCCTGGTCTACTTCTCTTATCTGCATTTAGTCTATATTGTTCTTTTGCGAGAGTCAAATTTCTAGTTGCGGATTCCTGAACCTCAGTTAGATGTTGGACTAAATCTTGTACCGCTGGCACTGTTACCTTTTGAAATGCTACTGAAGAGTTTGGGTGCCTCCCATAGTTTAAGTAGAAAGGGGAAAACACAGTGGAATCATTTTTTGCATTGTTATGTGCAAACTCAGCCGCCCAAAGGAGATCTGGCCAATCACCTTCCTGATCTAACAGAAACAACCTTAGGTATTTCTCTAACTCTTGATTGGTTCTCTCTGACTGACCATCAGTTTGTGGATGAAAACTAGTGGAGTATCTAGTTTCTATACCTAATCTTTTGGTAAAGGCCTTCCAATAATGAGACAGAAATTGGGACCCCCTATCTGTAATCAGGATCTTAGGAATTCCATGAACCTTAATCAAATGCTGATTGAATTGCATGGCTAATTGTTTTGCAGTTGGGTTCCCCTTCAAGGCGACAAAGTGAGCCATCTTGGAAAAGGCATCGACTATTACTAAAATTGAATTGTACCCCTGACTGGAAGGCAACTCTACTATTAAATCCATTGTGATGGTGTGCCAAGGGTGAGGAGGTGTAGGCAGGGGTTGCAATAGTCCCTGAGGGGCCCGTCGATCCGACTTTCCTCATGCACAAATCTCACATCCTCCCACATATTGTTGAACATCCTTCGCTAAATTAGGCCACCAGAACTGTCTCTTCAATAATTCTTCGGTTCGATTAATTCCTTGTTGACCAGCTAAGGGACTGTCGTGACAATCTAACAACGCTTGCTGTTGGAGTTCACGGGTAGGTAAATACAAAGTTTTCGCGTGAAAGGGCAATTGTTGGTGAATTTCTCTCAAGGAATCTGTCCTGCCCACTCTTTCATTTCCTCTGGTGTCATTTCTTTTCTGATTGTTTCCTCAATTGATTCCTCATTGATGGCCCCAATGATTTTACTGTCTGGAATGATCCTCTGTTCATCCACCAATGTCTTCTTCCCTTCAGTGTCTATTCTGGACAATGCATCAGCATTTCCATTATTTTTGCCTGGTCGATATGTGATGACAAAGTCATAATCAGCGAAGTATAAGGACCATCGCAATTGTCTAGGAGTTAAGGTTCTGGCTGATTTCAAAAATTGCAAGTTCATGTGGTCCATAAACACTGTTACCACATGTTTTGCACCTAAGAGATAGTGCCGCCACTCCTGAAATGCGTCCTTAATGGCTAAGAGTTCTTTTTCAGTAATGGTGTAATTTATTTCTGCCGGAAGCAGTTTTCTTGAACGATATGCAATTGGATGCAACTGCCCAGTATCCTTATCTCGTTGTGACAATACTCCTCCAATCGCTTGTTCTGAGGCTTTCTAAATAAAAGGGCTGACTCGGATCTGCATGTAGTAAGACTGGTACTGAAGTAAAACTTTTCTTTAGAGACTGAAAGGCCTCGTGAGCTTCTTCCGTCCACAGAAATGGAGTTCCCTGTTTCAAGAGTCTGGTTATAGGTATGATCTTTTGAGAGAAATCTTTAACGAACCTCTGATAGAAGTTCGCAAAGCCAATAAAGCTTTGTATCTCCTTCACCGTAGAGGGTGGAGGCCAGTCAAGCACTGCTTCAATCTTCTTCTTATCCATGATCAGGCCCTCTGGAGTGATTATAAATCCTAAGAAGTCTACCGACTTAACGCCAAAGGCACATTTCTCCAACTTTGCGTGCAGACGATTTTCTCTTAATCTTTGTAAAATTCTTTTGACTTGCAATTGATGTTCTTCTTGAGTGGCCGAGTAGATCAAAATATCGTCAATGTACACAATAGAACACTGGTCAATTAATTCTTTTAATACATCGTTGATAAAGTATTGGAACACCGCTGGGGCATTACAGAGCCCATAAGGCATCACTTGATATTCGTATAATCCATATTTGGTTCTGAAGGCCATTTTCCACTCATGTCCTTCACGCACTCTGATAAGGTGATAGGCTCCCCTGAAATCCAATTTCGTAAAAATGTTGCACCCCAGTTGATCAAGTAGGACCGAGATCAAGGGTAAGGAGTAACGGTTCTTGGTGGTTATTCTGTTCAGAGCTCTATAATCTATACAAGTCCTCAACTCGCTGTCCCATTTAGGAATGAAGAAGAGTGGCGATGAGACAGGAGACTGTGAGGGTCGAATGAATCCATTTTCCAGATATTTGTGCAAATAATCCTTAAAATACTGATTCTCCACTTCTGTGAGAGCTTAGATTCTACTACGGGGTAGATTTGCCCCTGGTTCCAGATCAATTTTACAATCATAAGATCGATGTGGCAGCAGTTTCTCGGCCTCAGTTTAGTTAAACACATCGGCAAACTCTTGATATTCATCTGGGAGTTCCACAGTTTGAACAACACATACCATCATGTTGTTTTCACACAACAGAGTGGCCGGATTTTCACTCTTGCTCTCCAACCTTTTATGATAGCAATGTTCGGTGCAATAACTGGAGTCCAACACCACTGTCCTCTCACTCCAATTTATAGTAGGGTTATGTTCTGTTAACCAAGGCAACCCCAGGATAAGTTGGAATTGGGGGGCATCAATAAGGTTAAACTGTATCTCTTCACGATGGCCCTCTGTTGTAATTAGTTCTACTGGATCAGTGTGGCTGACAATAGGGCCAGATGATAAATTCGTACCATCTATGGCTCTTACGGCTTCACTTTTGGCCTTTGGAATTGCTTCTAATCCCACCTTGATAGCAAACTCGAGATTGCACAAATTTCCCGTGGCTCCAGAATCCAACATTACAGCTACACCTTGAAGGGTATTGTTCCTGAATTTTATTGTCATTGTTAAAATCAAATGCGGAGCAAAGGATTGCAAGGTATTCGCAACTTGATGACTTTTTGGAGTTGTTTTGTCTTTCGCATCCGCCAGCCCAACTCCTCCTACTGGTGGTGCTGCAAGTTTTTCTTCTTGAAGAGCTTGAGCTTCTTAGGACACCCTTTTACGAAATGCCCACTGATTCCACAGTAAAGACAAAGATTATTTTGCCTTCTTTTTTCCTTCTCTTCTTTGGAAAGGGGGCCTCTTATTGTACCAATTTGCATCGGTTTGATTCCTGGCTCTTTCTCCGCCGACTTCATGACATCCGTTCTTACTAGATCAAATCTGGGAATACTAGGACGGAATTCTCTTCTTTTTTCTCCTCTTCTCTCAGTTTGCCGATAATCTATTTCTAGGACTAAGTCAATTAAGGCTGACACCTCTGTGGGATGATTAGGAATTTGCGCTAAGGCGTCCTTCAGATCATCCTTCAACCCTCGATAAAATAAGGCTGCCCTCTTGCTTTCTGGCCACTCTGTCTCAACCACCAACTTGTTGAATTGCGCCAAATAGGTTAACAACTCTCGATTTCCTTGCCTCAATTCTAGCAGCTCATTATCAGTTGCTTGAGCCACTTTTTTCGTAAACATTCTTTTTTAAACTCTTCAAAATTGTAAAACATTGGATCATCCTGTGTGATCAAGGGAATAGACCATGAAGCAGTGTCCCCACTTAAACAAAAAAGGATAAAGGCAATTCGAGACTGTGCATCTGGAAAGACGGTTGGTCGACATACCTGGGCCTTCTGAGGATCCCCACAAAATCGTTCTGGTGGAGCTAGGAGAATTATTAGGGCCAGAGAATGTACTACTTGTGTGGTACTTCCTGGACTAAGAACTGCACTAGAACCTGAAGCTGCTGCACTAGAAGGGGAAGGATTACATTTGACTCCAGAACTCTCACTTTTAATCTTGACCGCCAACTCTAAGGTTTCTCTCCTAGAAGCCTCCATTTCTGACTTCATAGCCTTCTTCTCTTCTCGAACTGCCATAATTTCTAGCTGTATTCCTTCTAAAATCTAACCTAAACTTTTCAAGTCGGAACCCTCCGCCATTCTGCTCGGGTGAGTATGTTAAACGTGGGCACTTCACTCTGTCAAGGCTCCACTTAATACTCACAACCTTTCTGGGCACTTACAGGAGCAGAATGCTGAATTTTCCCAGTTGCTCAAACAGACCTCCACCAGAGCTCTCAAGACTCAAGTGCTGAAATGAACCCCGTCGGGGGAAAGGGGATTGGGACAGAGAAGAGACTGCCTCACTTCTTGTGGTTCACCAGTATTGGCTGTTCTCTGGTACTGCCTCTGTGTAGTGTTCCTTATGTGAACTATAATTTAAAAACAACACATCATTACTACACTCTATGTACTTCCCTACTCTTATAATTATTAATATTGTTCTTTTTCTTTCTCTCACTTACTCTATTTAGCTAGGCTATTGCTTCTCTTCTATTCTTTTTTAATTATTTCCTTACGTTATCTGATGCACATATTTGTCAATTAATTAATGCTTAGTAATGCACTTTTCCTGATAATACTACCATTAATTACAATTCTTTCTTTTCTGGAATACTTGCGGTTCTGAAGAAAAGAGAGGAACTTCTCATCACCACATAATTTGTGAGGAACAGGTAAGTGAAGTCTAGTTCTTTCTTTGGTTCTTTCTCTTGGTTCCTTCTTAATTTTTTATTCAAATTAATGTTGTTCTTAAGTCCCTACCTAACTAACTATCCGACGCTAACGAAATGAAAACTACCCTAATCTACTACTGTGCAAACTCTGTGACCAGACTCCTACTCTAACCCCTGACTAACTTGAGCGCAAGCGCGAAACGAGCACACTCTGAGAAATTGTTGGTGAAGTGCGCGGCTCAGAACGCTGCCGATGCACTTCACCGCCGAGTCTGTCCTCGCGCCTTCAATGGCTTGCGAGAGACTAGACCCCCAACCTCAGGATCTTTTCCTGTACTCCCGCCGAGGAATTCAAGGGACCAGCAGCTGCCGGATGCAACACAGGACTTCTGGCACCCTAACCTTCGTCCCCCACTCTGGCTGCGGTAGATAACAGCCGCACAACGAGCAAGGTGGGTGACGGATGGGGGGACCCTGACAGTAAGACACTGTACCACATGCCACACAAACTGTACAACACAGCACTCCACACTATGACAGTCCACACCACTGCATCACATTCAACGACACTGCACTCCATGGCAAGACAGTCCTCTCTACATCAAGCCACTATTCCACCCCCACTCACTCTACGGCATGCAACTCCATCCTACGCCACTCAACTCTACAATATCCCACTTCACTTTTTGCCCCTCCAATCTATGCCCCTTCACTCTAAGACACTGTATGACACCGCACTTTATGACATACCACCCCATTGTCCTGCACAACAGGCCAGAACAATCTACGCCACTCAAAAAGACTACTCCACTGTATGCCCCTCCATTGTACACCACTCTTCTCCACTATACGACACACTACTCAACTCTATGACAACCCCCTACACTGTATGACACCCCTTACACTGTATGACACGCCACTACACTCTACGAAACTCTTCTGTAAGTCACTTCACTCAATGCAACTCCACGCTACACCAAATCTACTGTATGTCACTCCACTTTATGGTATTCCACTCTACGCTAGTCTTCTCTACGCCACCCCACTCTATGCTACTCCACTCCATGCTATTCCACTGTAGGCCACTCCACTCTATGCCACTCTAGGCCACTCTACTGTATGCCACTCCACTCTGCATCACTCCACTCTATGCTAATCTAATCTTCACCACTCCACTCTATTCCACTTCAGTCTACACCTTTCTACTTTATTCTATTCCAATCTACACCACTACACTCTATGCTATTCCACTCTATGCTACTCCACTCTAAGCCACTCTACTCTACCTCACTCCACTCTACCACTACACTCCACTCTACGCTATTCCACTTTACATCACTTCACTATACATGGCTCTATGCCACTCCACTATATGCCATTCTGCTCTGCACCACTCCACTCCAAAGTATTCAACTCTACACCACCCAACTCTATGTCACTATACTGTATGTCACTCCACCCTACACCACTCCACTTTATGCTATTTCGCTTCATGTCACTCCACTATACATGACTCTATGCAACTCCATTCTATGCCACTATATTGTATGCCACTCCACTCTATGCCAGGCCACTCTAAGCAACTGCACTCAACGCTATTTCACTCTATGCCACTCCACTATACGTCACTCTATGCCACTCCACTCTACGGGATTCCACTCTACCCCACTCCACTCTACACCACTCTGCTCTATGGCACTCCACTCTATGCTATTCAATTGTACACTACTCCACTCTATGGCATTCTACTTTATGTCACTCCACTCTATGCCACTCCACTCTACTGTATTCTACTTTATGTCACTCCACTATACAAGGCTCTACCGTATTCCACTCTATGCCACTCCATTCTATGCAATTCCACTGTACGCTATTCCACTCAATGCCACTCCACACTACACCACTCCCCTCTACACCACTCCACTCTACGCAATTTAACTCCATGCTACTCCACTCTACACAACTATACTGGACGTCAATCCACTCTACGCCTCTTCACTCTATGGTATTTGCCTCTATGCCACACTACACTCCTCCATTCTATGGTATTCCACCTTACGCCACATCACTCTATGCCACTCCACTATATTACACTGCCTTTTATGCCACTCCACTCTACGCCATTCCACTTTATGCTATTCCACCATATGCCACTCCACTCTACGCCACTTCACTCTATGCCACTCTTCTCTATGCCACTCCACTCTACGCCACTGCACTCTACACCATTCCACTCTATGTCACTACACTCTATGCGCCTTCACTCTACACCAATCCACTCTACATCTTTCCATCCTACGCCACTCCACTTTACGACACTGTACTGTATGGCATTCCACTCTATTCCACTTCACTCTAAGATATTACCTTCTACGCCACTCTATGCCACTCCACTCTATGGTACTCCACACTATGGCACTCCACTTTATGCTATTCCAGTCTATGCCACTCCACTCTACGCCACTCCACTCTACACTACTGCACTACACGCTACTCCACTTTACACCACTCCACTCTGTGCCACTCCACTCTTCACTGCTCCACTCTGTGCTGTTCCACTCTACGCCACTCCATGCCACTTTCACTTTATTATACGTATCCAAATCTGCTATACGCCACTCCACTGTATGCCACTCCACTGTGTGCCACTCCACTCTGCTCTGTGCTATTACAATCCACGCCACTAGACTCTATGCCGTTCTAAGCCACTCCACTCCATGCTATTCCAATCTACGTCATTCCACTCCACGTCACTGCACTATACACCACTCCACTTTACGCCACTCCACTCCATGCCACTCCACTATACGCTATTCTAGGACACTCCACTGTACGACACTGCACTCTGACACTGTACTCCAAAGTATACTATGACAGTACACTTAACGAAACTCCACTCCACGCTTTGAAACACTGTTTATTAAAAAATAAAAGTCATTGAAATTCAATGATAAAAACCAAAACTTAAAGATAAGTTACAGTTAGGTAAACTTTTTTATTGTTTTCATAGAAACCAAACCAAACTTAAACAACACAAACATTAGAAAGTCTAAACTTGTAGTTATAGCTTAATTTATAATTTACACACACCTTCAAAATACTATAACTTTATGTATTCTTTCTATGCAAACCAAACTTAAACCACACAAACATTTGAAATTCTAAATCTATAGTGCTACCTTACATTTATAATTTATGCACCACCTTCAAATTACCTCCGTAACACACTATTGCCAACTCCCTAGCCACGTTACATTAACTATAACTCACCAATCTACCAAGCACAATGTTTTATAAATTATGTAATTAGATATTTCATGAGTAGGCACCTGGACATCTAGCTTCTCACTTGCCTGCGTCATCCAGTTCCTGCTTGTTCCAGACTAATCCAGAGACACTGCAGCTGCCCGGGTTTTTCATGCTGGGGTTTTCCTGACCATGTTTTCCCACTCACTATTCTTCCCGCCAACAAAAACCACGCCTACACCATGACCTACTTAATGCAGGTTACAGCCCAAACACATCAGTAGGCACCTGGACACCTAGTTTTCCACCTGCCTGTGGTCTCCAGTTCCTACTTGTTCCAGACTGATCCAGTGGCACAGCAGCTGCCCGGGTTTTCCCACTGGGGTATTCCTGGCCTAGTTTTTCCACTCACCGTTCTTCCTACCAACAGAAGCACCACTCACTCCAGGACCTACTTAATGCAGGCCGCAGCATGACCGTGCCGCTGGCGTGCTGAAGGCATTCCAAAGCAAGCCCATCTGAGCCTGTCTGTGCCTGGAACGTGCCGAGCACCACGACCTCTGGCCCTCCCACCCTCAAAGATACACGATCACTGAGCTCAACACCCTCGACGCCACAACAAACACTGCCACCGTGACGGCCCACACTCCACAGTAAGACCTTTCACTTGCACCCTCTGCCACTTTACCTGCCACTGCACACACACCAGCCCACCGACCAGCCCCACCCTGAACACATCACAGACACAACCTGAACAAAAACACCAACTCTCATGTACCCTTCTCAACACCCACTCACTATTCAAGCATTCCACTAAATTTTGGGACCTCATCGCCACTCTCTCTCCCGACATCGTCTTCCTCACTGAGACCTGGCTCAACCCCACATCCACCCCAGACATTGCCACAGCGATCCCCGATGGATATAAAATCACTCACCAGGACCATACCAACAAGCCAGGACGAGGAACAGCCATCATACATAAAGAGACCATATAGTGTACCACCAACGACAACACCACCACCACCATGAAACATCTCAATTTCAAGCTCCACATGTATGACAAGACAACCATCAGAAGCACCCTTGCATACTGACCCTCAGGCCTGCGCTCCAGCTTCTGCAACACCATCACAGACTTCATTGTGCCCCTAGCCTAAGACTCCAAGGACTACATCTTCCTTAGCAACCTAAATTTCCACATCGACAACCCCAATGACAAAAACACAGCACACCTCCTCGACAGTATGAGCATCCTTGGATTGACCCAGATTGTCCACGACCATACACATACCACAGGACACATGCTGGCCCAATTCTCACCTCCAGCAACCGCATCAAATACAGCCATTTCACAGAACTCACATGGACCGATCACTCCATCATCCACTTCAACATCTCCAGCCCCCGCAGCGCCACCCCCAAGATGACCAACACCCACCACCGGAGGTGGAAAAGAATCTCAGAGACCAGCTGGGTGAACGCCCTCAACCCCTTCAACCTTGCTACCACCACCAATCTTGAACAGGAAGTGAAAAGCTACAAATCCCGGATCACCAAATGCACAGACAGCAATGTTCCCATTAAGAGCAACATCCAGAGAAAATCCTCCAAAAAGGCCAGCTGATATTCCCAAGAACTCAGAACAGTCAAGCGAGACAGCAAACTGTTGGAGAGGAGGTGGCGCACCAGCAAAGACACCTCCAACAGGACAGCCTTCAAGACCTCCCTCAACCTCTACCACTGCCTGCTGAGGGCAACAAAGAAGACAGCCCTTTCTGAACACATCGAAACCAGCGACAACAACACCAAGAAACTCTTCAATATCATATAGGAACTCTCCAACTCGGCTGTCGCCGAAAAAAACATCTAACCCTCACGGGTGCTGTGCGACAACCTTGCCCACTTCTTCCATGACAAATCACAACCATATAATGAAACTTTAAACCCCAGCCCACACCTATAGAATTCTCAACAGACATGCCACCACTGTAACTGACATGAACCACACACTGACCGCCTGGAACATCCTCTTCACCGAGGACACCACCTCTGTCATGGAATCCATTCACTTAGGAGCTCCCACAGACCCATGCCAGCAACACATCATCAACCTCTGAAACCAAACGATTGGCCAGGAACTCATAACCCTACTCAACATCTCTATCACCATGGCAACATTTCCCCTACACCTGGAAACATGCCAAAGTCAGACCACTACCCAGAAAACCCTCCGCCAACCCCAGCGAGCTCAAAAACTACCGTACAATCTCCCTGCTCCCATTCCCAGTGAAGGTACTGGAAAAGGTAATTAACAATCAACCCATGACACACATAGAGCAGAACCAGCTACTCAACGCCTCTCAATCCGGCTTCCTCAGCAATCCCAGCTCCGAAACAACCCTGATGGCAGACACCGACATCCACAACCTCCTCAATTGAGGAGAAACAGCAGCTTTGATCCTCCTCGGCCTCTTGCAGCCTTCAACACCTCATCCCACCAAATGCTGATGGAATGACTCCACTACATCTGCATCCAAGGGGTTGCGATGTGATGGATCACCTCCTTCCTTGCCGTAAGAACAAATAGGATCCACCTCCCACCTTTTACCTTTGAACCCAAGGAGATCACCTGCGGTGTCCCTCAGGCCTCATCCCTCAGGCCCATACTCTTCAATGCACATATGACCCTGCTGGCCAACATCGTCAGATCCCACGGTCTCAACATAATTTCCTATGCAGACGACACCCAACTCATCCTCTTACTCACCGACGACCCCAGCACCACCAAAGTTAGCATACACAGATGCATGACAAACGTCACCGAATGGATGAAGAACAACTGCCTGCAGCTTATCACACACAAGACAGAAGTACTGATCTTCAGTAACGGCAGCAACATATGGAACAACTCCTGGTGGCCATCAGGCCTGGGACCCGCACATACTCCCTCCAACCATGCCAGAAACCTCTGAATTATCATTGACAACAAGCTCACCATAAAATCACGGATCACTGCCGTCTCCACCACCTTCTTCCTCACTCTGCACATGCTACGTAAGATTTTCAAGTGGCTACCCCTACACACGAGACACACTGTGACACAAGCCTGGATTACTGCAACACCCTCTATGTAGGAATTGCTGCACACCTTCTATAGAGACTTCAGACCATAGAGAATGCTGCAGCAAGACTCATCCGTGGCCTTACCCAAAGAACCCACATCACACCCCACCTCAGGCAAACCTTCACTGGCTCACCATACAGAAGAGATGGAAATTAAAGCTGCTGATCCATGCAGACAAGGCTCTACACAACCAAGGACCCGCCTACATTAACCACCACCTGAACTTCCACCAACCTTCAAGAAGACTACGCTCTACCTCCCTTTCACTTGCCCATACTCCCTGCATCTACCGAAGCAGAAGTGAAGGATGCTCCTTCTCCCACATCGCAGCCAACACCTGGAACAGCCTCCCTAAGCACCTCCAGACCATTACCTCAATTCTGGAATTTCGAATGGCCTTCAAGACCTGGCTGTTCGAATAAGGCTCGGGACCTGCAAGCACCTGAATACCATAATGGGTGATTAGCCACGTTTTATAAATCCTGATTGATTTATTGATGAGTCTTGTTATGAATGCTAGCATTTAACATGCTACAAGTGATGTAATATGAAAGGGTATAAGCAGTGCAATATTAAGGCTCTGGGTCAGCTAGCAACTAGGAAACTCCAGCCACAGTTGACATTTCTGAAACTTAAAGACCCAGAGTAATCCAAACTTGTGTGGCCAGTTCAGATCCCAGCATGTTTTCTTACAAACATCTTCTTTGCTAAGACAAAGTAGGGGTCAAAAAAGACTATTTTACTCAGATTATTGTGACAGAAAAATTCTGGACTTCCAGCCAATGACCACAGTCTCATCACGCTACCTCCCATATGTGGGTGGACCGAACGGACTTCATGGGAATTGACCAAGCTGTAACCATGTAAAGACCTCGTTGATAGCACATTGTCATCACCTGATCCAACATTTGACTGGTTCCTGTTGTGGACATTAGGCTTATCCACAGCACCTCAGTATCATTTTGTTGGGAAAAGTGTGAGAAAGTGAATGGCAGGAGTTTTGTCAAACTCTGCGGACACTGAAACTTACTAGGAGTGGGCATAACTGGCGTAATTCTCTCTGGTGTTATTTCTCGTAATTACAGAACAATTACTTGTAGTTACGCATAATTGTGTGAGAAGTGTAATCCAGCATTTAGCACTATGCCATGGGTTTGAGGATACAAGAAAATACCACTAAATGCTACAGGACAGGAACAGACGTAGGCAGCAGCCCCTCGCTCTCTTTTAGTTCATTGTGCATGTGCTCCTGCAGTAGGATGTTTGCATCAAATTACTCTTAATTACTCAATAATTTCATAAGATTAATGTGTAATTACTGAAAATACTCTGATCACTCCAGCATTTTAAACATTTTGCCCAGGCCTAGAACTTAATCTCACAGAGAAAAGAAGGAAAATTTGTGATTTTACCCAAATTTTGATTTTACAGGGTATTCTAAATGAGAGATATATGTAATCCAAGCAAGTCAAACCATCCTGAACTCCCCTAGGTGTCCAGTTTTAGGTTGGTAGGTTTCTTCAGGTAATGGCCAAGCATGCGCCCACATACTTCAGCTGCCCATATTGCCCAGAATGAGTGAATTTGAAAGGAAAAATCTTCCCTTGTTGTGTTTTGATGCTTTTCCTGTCTCGAACTATAGGCCCACCCACACAAGTGGAGTTTCATTTTCATCATGAGAAGTGTGGGGATTCTGAGCGGTAGGAATTTTGTGGATAGCTGCTGATTTCAGAACCTTTTTTCACAGAAATGTTGGGAAAGCCTGTTTTCTTAGCCATATTTAGGCATTTTAGGGAATTCGGGGTAGGACAAAGTAGTAGGGACCAGGAACATCACTGCATCCTGGATTCCCATGCGTGTCTAGCTTTTTAAATGTCTGGTGTTGGTAGGTTTCCCTGACTGCTGGCCAAACAGGGGCCCAAATACTGCAACAACCTATATCGATTGAAAATGTGCATTTCATAGTCGATTGAACTTCCAATGCTTCCTTGATTTGATGGTAAGATATTTTGTTACCTTGTGATATTTTCTTCAGAACCTCTTTTACTCCATCAACTGCAAGGTTATTTAGGTACTTAATTATTTTCATGGCATCTACCTCTTGTAGGGCATCTAAGAAATCATTGAATGTCTCGATCCATGCAGTCCATCTGGTGCCAATACTCTGTTTTTTGGTAGAACTGATAGGAAGTGATGGTTTCAGAAACGTGGCAGCACCATACTTCATTCTTCTTTCAGCAGCCCTTGTTCACTATTCAGAAGGCCTTTCAGTGCACCAGACGCCACTCGCCACTGTGCACGCATCAGCGGCTTGACCAGGCCTGATCATCACACATGATTGGAGGTAGTGTGGCACTTTCTTTGCTCTTGCTGGTAAGTACGTTTGCACTTTCATACCTGGCAGTCACTGCCTTGAGCTTTTACTGTGCATGGATAATGGCTCTCTGTTATGCTGTGGCTCAGTATCTCTTCTTTTGGCTTTACCAGTAGGTTTCTGGTAGGCTCACAAGGTTGTTCCTCTGTAGAGTCTTTAACTTCTTCAAAGGCTGTATATGGGCTTGAGAGGGGCTTCAATTCCACACACACCAACTTTGAGCTTCTTCTCATCAAAATAGGCACATTTGGTGCACACAAGGAGTTTGCAAACTTCCAGGAAAAGCAGTCTTGTTTCTTGGGGGCACAGATCCCACGCTCATCACCAGTTTTAGCATCCTCCCCAGCCCGGGAGCATGCAAAGGAATATGCCACACACGGAGCTCTGGATTGTTCGTTTTTATTTCTTAGCATACAATCGCAGTATGTTCTTCCTCTACTGAGTCCACCCAGAACCACAAGGGTCCTAGCACACATAGTCTCATGACACTACACTCCAGTACCTTCAGGTGGCACCATTCAGCCTTAGCTTCAACTCTGCCACCCTAAAATGTGACTGTATCTGCAGATATTAAGTGCTAACTGGCATGCTAACATTTGTAATTGTTTTTCTGTACCTCATCAAAGCTAGTATGGAGCTCTTTCACTTCTACACTGACAACATTCCTCAGATTTTTAATAGGGATTATGTCAAATTACTCCTCTGAAAATTCTTCAGGGTTTAAACCCTCTTTTAGATAATGCATGAAAACGTCACTGCCGGACCCATATAACATTTGCATGTGGTGTCTGACTTTAACAGCAGTGTCTTCTATTCGATGATGCTTTGAAAGAATCAGAGAGCGGGAAGACAAGCTATTTATGTCAAATGCCACAGACACAACTCAAAGTCTTCTCCATCTCCTGCAGGATATTCTACTGACAGGAATGATATCCCAACAGGTGTTCCCTCAATAAATCCACAAAGCAGTGTAAGAAGGAGAAATACTCTTCTGCCTCAAGGAAAAAGGCACCATTTGCAGTGTAATTGCAGTTCCTCAGGCTGTTCTTTCTCATCTCTAGAGAAAATTCCAGTTTTAAAAAAATGAAGCCAGAATTTCCAACATCATTGTCTGACACTGTGCTAGTTGAGGCTTTCCTTCAAGCTATATTGTACTCATTCAGGAGGGCTTAGTTACACTCTGGGCCATTCTCCAATGTTGTTACTATTCCTTCTGGTTTGACAACTCCAGCAGGTTTCACCCTGATGCTGCCTGACTCTGCGCCTCCATGTGCTCCTGCTCCTAAGAAGTCGTCAATTGATGACAAAGTACCATCCTCCATTTCCTTGGAACCACCAACACCTCCAAATCATATGCCACCCTGCCACCTGTCCTCGGTGCGTCTTTCGAAGTATATAACTGGCAAAGGAAAAAGTAAATGAATATGATGACAATCTTTTGGCACATTATCTTCCCAGTGCCCAGAGATTTGCCTTGATGGAAGAAGTATTTTCATCTGACTCCGATGCCCATGCAATACCAAATATGGCTTATGGTCATACAGAAGACAATAATTTAGAGACTGGCAATAAATTCTGATAAAATCATTCCTCTTTAAAATTTAGATCCTGGTATGTATTTTGATTTACAAAATACAAGTGTGTTGGATATCTCTCCAAATAGGGATATTCCCTACGCCTCTGCTGCAACTTCATAATATGTCTCTTTCTCTATAGAGGTTGAACCCTTGCTCCCCTTTAATGAGCTATTACTAGAGTCTGTTCTGGCGGCTTCAAAAATACTTATCACAGGGCCCTCAGGCCATAGACAAATAGCCAGATAACATAGGCCAGCCCCATGTGACCCGAAGTTCTTGTCATCACACCGTTGACCAGAACATCTAATGGCTCAAACTTCTTCCTTGACGTTAAACCCAAATTCCTTACCCATGGCCCATCCATGACAGAGACTCAAAAAGGCTGGACTCATAGGTCAAAAAGTATTTGCCTTGGGAAAACCTTGCTCTCTGCATGGCGAATACCAGAGGCCTTCTGGGTGCTGTCTTGATGCCCTATAGAACCTGGCAAAACTGAAAGTTATCAGTATAGCACTACTAACCATTTGTGATTTCATTTGCGGGGAAAAAAGGAGACACTTTCTACTGCAGGCTTTTTTCCCATTTTTCCCCAAAAACCCAAACTTTTGCTGTATTTTGGCTAATTTCTCAGTCCGCTCCAGGGGAATCCAAAAATCCTGGGTACCTTTAGAATCCCTAGAATGTTGATAAAAAAGGACACAAATTTGGCGCAGATACCTTATGTGAACAAAAAGTTATGGTGGCCTAAGCTCAAACTACCCCAAAAAGTGAAAAAAAGACTTAGCACTGTGGGGGAGTGGGGGGAATGCCTAGTAGAGAAAGGTGTTCATAGTACATTGCTTGTTCTCGTGGCATCCAGTAAGTATTTTTTGTATTTAACTGCATGTGTGTTTGCATAGGTGACAAAACATTAATAAAGTACTGCCTCTGAAAAACATATTTACTATTTAATATAACTGTTACACAGTTGTTTTACTGTACAATCAGCTTACAAGGGCACTAGGTTAGTGCTCATTCATTTCAGGTGCTTTGCAGCAGTTTTACGATCTTCTTTCAGTTTCTCAACACTAGAATGGGCGTAATTTCTGATATTGATATGTTCCCTCATCTTCATTGCTTGATTTTGCTTGCGAGAAAGTGTCACTCATAACCGTTGAATGTCACTCATATTTACAATGAAATTATGAAAATGCCACACATAGGCAATCTGAAACCTTGGCAGCTATGGGGTGCGTGTTTTCGGCTGCCCTTGTTCTTAGGGTCCACTCTGGGGAATGACTGTTTCTGTGCTAAACTAGAGCTGCCCTTTCTGCTCCTCACTCTTCATTGTTTACAAAGTGATTGGTTCTGGCAACATTAGCCTGGGGCTATGGCTCAGTGGTGCAGACATGTGACTGTGGCCTGGCAGACTCATCAGGAGAAGAGTTTGGATGCCGCTTTAGTAGTAAACTGCAACAATGCCTAACCATAAAGTTGTTGCTTGTTTCAAAATGTTGGGGATCATGCAAATTTGGTGCTTGGGACGAAGCGGAATGTGAGAACTAGGACATACATGACAACATTTGACAGGGGCTTATTATACCGGAGGGGTCAGATTATACCAGATGGGGTCAGATTATATCGCACCAGTTCTATGAGTCCCTGTTCACTCAGTGTAACAAGGAGTTTGCCACCTGCCTAGACAGTGTGAGAAAACTGTAAGACACCATGGTGGCATTTGGAAGCATCTCTGGAGTTATAGCCAACTTATTGCAGGCCCCGGGTGGGCGTTCTCCTCATTCAGGCCCGAGATGGTTTGACTCTGAGTGTTCTCGCGCCTCTAGGAGACTGAAGGAGGTCTTGAGTGTCACACCAAAAAAAAAACATGGCTGTCAAGAGATACTGTAGACAATATAAGGCTGCATTGGCAAAGCGCAAGTCAGTTTTGAAAGAGGAGGCCTGGTCAGAGTTGGTAGAGTCCAGCACCCTGGGAAACAGCTCCAAGTTCTGGAGCATCATTAATAGCCCCATTTTGGCAGGAGATAGTGCGAATTTATTGGACACCCATATCTCTGAGGATGATTGGGTAAGCCATTTCAAGGGCATATTTCAGCAAGACTCCATCTTGAGGGTAGCCCAGGAAACTGTAGTGGGCAAATCCGAGGTCATATTCTCAGCACAAGAAGTAAGAGCAGGTATTATGGAGTTGTCAAAAACAAGGCCCCTGGCCCTGAAGGATCCCCCAGACCTCTATATTTCAAACCTGGACATCTAGGAGCCTGTACTCACCCCAATCATTAACACCTCAGTCAAGATCGGTCACCCGGCTACTTGGGCTTTATCCACCATTGTCCCTGTCTTCAAAAAGGGAGACCGGGATAGCACTCAATGCTATAGGCCCATCTCCCTCTTGGATTCTGTGGCAAAGGTGGTGGGTCATATGGTATTAGATAGGTTAGTGAGTTGGGCAGATGATAACATCCTCGCGGAGGTCCAATATAGTTTTTGCCCTGGATGCTCAACGGTGGACCAGTATCTGAATTTGTATATGGTTTTGAATAAGTACACTGTTGCCCACACCGGCACCATCTACCTAGCTTTGATGGATCTGTCTTCCACGTTTGATTGCGTTAATAGATCCAAGCTTTGGCAGATGATGCTTTCCATTGGCATTGACCAAGATATTTTCCTGTTTTTAAGGGATCTCCATAGTGACACTAAAGCCGTAGTTCGCTACTCTAAAGATCTTAATGTGACCGGTGAGATCCAGAGGGGGGTGCGTCAAGGGTGCATTCTGGCCCCCTTTTCTTTTAATTTGTACATTAATAACTTGGAGCAGGTCCTCCTGAACTTTAAATCTGATTGTACCCATGTGGGCAAGCGAAGTTTGCTGTTCCTCTTGTATACTGCCAATGCTGTCCTCATGGCAAGGACAGTGAGGGGCTTACAACTTCTGTTGAACTCCTTTGTACAATTCATGGAGGACCTGGATTTGTTGGTCAATCACAGCAAATTGTTTGTAATGCAGGTGGGTCCTGAACCAGCCAAGTCCTATCCATTCACGGTAGGGGCTATGCCGATCCCTAAGTCTGACATTTTTTCCTACCTGGGGGTAGTGTTTGATGAGGCCCTGAATTGGCGCACTTTTTTTTAGTTTTGCTACCAGACTAGGAAGCAGACTGATTGGGGCACTCCTGCAGATCTATAAAGCTAAATGCATCTCGAAGGTTACCTATAGGAGCGAGACCTGGGGTTATACTGAGCAGGTTGCATTATAGCTTGTTGAAAACACTTTTCTGAGACGGATACTCTGCTTACCTCAGAGCATCCCATCTTTTGTAATGCACAAAGAACTAGGGGTGGCCTTTCTCTCTGATGTGTTGGCTTTTCATTTCATGTCGCTGTGGATGAAAATCTGGATTAAGAAGGAAAATGCCCTTAATAAGGAAATCTTAAGGGACTGTCTTTCCCTTGATCACAATAACTGTATCTGTTGGCTCAAGAATGTTAGTTAATGTTTTATGAGTTTGGGAAGGGCAGCCCTTTGGAGCGCCCAGAGGAAATCTGCAGTCGGGATATGATTTGGGTGAAGGAGAACTTTTTCAAAAACCGTACATGGCCAGAGAACAAGTGGAGTTGAGGAAGTGTAGCGTGTTTAGGTATTTTTTATTGAAAACTGTATCATAAATTGAACCTTACCTCGTTTGGTTTAAAAGTAATCATGACCATTTTCTATTGCCAAGTTTTTGAATGGACCTCTTTCACTATCTTTTGGCCCATCCTCGCGGTGCACATAGAGGGCAGTGCCTCCCACACTGTGGCTGCGATGGAAAATCTCCACAGGACATGATGCACTTTTTTTAAATATTTTGTAGTTTTTATGAGGCACCTAGAAAGTCTTTTATCATTCCTATTCTTAAAAAAATAGTTTTAGGCAGGTTAGACCTGCTTTTATCTTTTTACAACAGCTTTCAAGCCACTCAGTACTGTACATTGTTAGCTTTTTAAGGGTTGCCATAAGGCTTAGGTCCAGCTGTGATTAACCTTCATGGACAATTATTAGTCACTTTGATAACATTAATCTGGTTTTAACATGGCCCACGATCACAATTTTGTATCTTATGGGGTTGTGATGGACAGTTTTACTGCACTTGATATGGCCCTTACTATCAACATTGTATTTTAATTGTGTCTTGATGATGTGCATACATATTTTGGACCCCTCAATTCTTGACATAGCGTTTGATTATCATCCCTGTAGTCATGGGCCAATGACGGTCATATCACACTGTTTTTTCATGTATTAGATGGAGATTTTTTAATTGTGTTTGTTTGACTTTTATGGTTCTCTCTGTAAAAACCAAATGAAGTGTTGATGATGATGATGACAACATTTTAGAAGAGGAAAGAGGGAGATTTCAGAAAAATAAGCGGGAGATTGTTTTTCTCCCATTGACTTCTATCGAGGCCTGAAACGGGTCTGTTGTCTTGTCTGCTGCAGGATCAGATATCAAAAACGCAGATACATCTTTTTTTTCCCTTACGTGTCAGGAGCACAGAGAGTCTATGACAAAAATGTTGTGCACTGACCTGCAGGAGCAAGTATGTCACTCATAGTGAATAAATACTACGGGGCAGATTTACAAGCCCCTTGCGCCTTCTTGCGCCGCCATTGCGTCACTTTTTTGACGCAATGGTGGCGCAAAATGCGGCCTATTTACAACGTGACGCATCTAGGGAGATGCGTCACGTTGTAAAGCCCTGCGTCACATTATACCTGCGTCAGGTATAATGTATGCAGGGTGGGCGTTCCCACGCAGGAAGGCCTCGTAAAAGTGACGCAGTGAAATCTACAAGATTTCACTGCGCCACTTTTAGGACGCCACTGCGTCAAAACCTTACGCCTGCTTGAAGCAGGCGTAAGTAGTGACGCAGTGTAGTGGGAATAGGCCTCAACACGCATTGCTGGAGTTGTGTCGTGCTTGCGACACGACTCCAGCAATGCGTGACTCTTCGCCAACAGATGCGTCAGAATTTCTGACGCATCTGTCAATCCTAGCGCCATAGTGCGCCGTATTGTAAATACGGCGCATCTATGGTGGCGCAAGGGTTTCTAAGGGTGGCGCAGGGAAAGTGACGCATCTATACAGATGCGTCACTTTCTTGTAAATCTGCCCCTTTGAGTCTCCCAAGACCAGTCCCAGCTGCAGATCGCTGACGAGCCGGGTTTTTTAATGCAGTTATCGAGAGGTACGAGACTAGCCTTGAAATCGGTAGTCACCCGCCTGAATCGAGAGGGTTAACATGTACGCTATGGTGTGGTAACACGGTTCTTTTGTGGGGCAAAACACTTTTGGCCTGTTTATCATAACCATGCGTTGTAGGCAGCTCAGAGGCAAGGTCTTCTGCATTTGGTGGCATGGGCCCCTCTAAGAAAAGGAAGGTTTTTGTTTGCAGATTTATAAAGCGCGAACTCAACCCGAAGGTATTGGAGCGCTTTACATGAGCACCGGTTACGTTACAAAGTCAGGCACGGGGAGATTAAGTGATTTGCCTAGAAACACAGGATGTTGACGCGACCCCGAGGCTCGAACCTTAGCTTCCAGCACCAAAGTCGGCAATCTAGCCGACGGACCACATCCTCTCCCTAGTGGGTTCAAGTCCCAGCAGTGGTGGCAAGATCGTCTTTCTGTAAAGAATTCATTACTGTTGGTAGAAATGTATGTCACGCTGCAATTGTGTAGTGGTTTAAAGTGGGAGTTTCGCTATGCTATTTAAATATCTTTTGTTAAAGAAAGAGCGTATTCAAGCATCTTCTGTGGTGCCATAATGTATTAAACCACCGGGTGGCACTGCGTCACCGTTTTACGTTGGATGTGCAGGAGACCTATTGTGAATGGTTCATGCTAATCATTCTTTTAATTTCTCTCGTATGTAACTTAGATGGGACGAGTTGCCTAATATCTAATATGCTCATTTAATTCCCCTGGCTTGATATTCGTATAATGACTATCTTGCTTCAGTTAGAAGGGTTGATTTGCTTAATATCTGATATGTCCCTTTTAATTATCCATGTGTGTGATATTCGTTTAATGTCTATCAGATGGTACAAGTTGCGTGATATCTGACAATGTAGCCTTCAAATTGGTGTTTGCATATGTCATGTACACATCAAAATTGCACTTGCATAGTTTTGTGGCCTTTACTGTAGTAGATACGCTGCATACGTGTGCATTAAATCGGATGTAGTATTTGCAAAAATAGGAGAATGGTTGGTTTAGTGGTCGATACCATGGCATATGATTGCCTTCGACATGGGTTTAAACCCCACCATGTTAATTTTTTAGGCATATCATTACGGCTAGAGCTGCGATGTAAAACTTTATGCAGAGATTAAGGAGTGTTTATGTGCATTTAATGTCACGGGCTCCTCCACTGCAATGGCTCACGTCCCCCACAAACAGAAGCAGGGCGGTAAGGTCACTTTCGGGCAATTAATGTTTTCTATTTATTTTCAAAGTTATCTCTGCAAACAGGGTCGAGATGTCACAAGGGCCTCATAACCTCTAAGAACACACGGTTGAGGAACAGGAGTCGAAGGGTACGTACTTGGGACAGGTGTGCGGGTGCTAGATGCTCACATTGTCAGGTCAGGCGGGATCAGAGTGTGTCGGCGGCAGTGCTTTAAATGGGCCGGTGCTGTCCGGTACTGATTTTGAGAGGGAGAGTACCTGCACTTCTCAAGAGAGATGTAATACTTTTACTTGAAGAGTACCAGCACTTCTCAGAAGCAAGCAGGTACTCTGGTACAGAGAACCTGCACTTCTTTATTTCCATTTCAAGCACTGGTTGGCGGGGAGACCGTGACTGGCGGGGCAGGGTAATGTCGGGTAGTGTGACAGGTATTCAGTTTTATTGTGGTTGTTAACACAGTACCTTTTCTCCTTATCCCAAGGTTGTGCGGAACCAACGGGCCAGGGACAATTTTTGCACTGCTGTAATCTTTTTGCACTATAGTATGTCTGCAACAAGTGATCAGAATCCTTTTACTCGAAAACTGGGGTGGAGGGTTTCTGGGGACTACGCAACACTGCTGTGTAACAAGGGTGCACGCGAGGGCCATGGGGCAGGGAGTGTGATTTCACCCCCCTTTCTTTCCCCTTGCTGGGTCATACAGTTCTGAGGCTAGTGTTACAGGATCAAGGTCATGGATAGCCAGGGCCCTACTTCCCCCCTTTTCTCCCGGATGACAGTGGTGGATGAGTCCCAGCCCCGCACGTCACAGGATGCAGCCTGTGCAGCATTCATGGATATGGCACGAGGAAAGTGTCTGGTCTAGGCAATGGCATCATGGATGCTAAGGAGCCCGATGATTCTGGCACCGAGCAGGATAGACTGAGGTGGAAGCAGAATTACCTCTTATGAAAAGATTATATACAGACTACATGACTAATAACAATGTTTGATTAGATTTGGGGCCCGTGTCTAGCCATCTACGAACCACCTTGATTGTTGCCTTTTCTGTGCTGTTCATGTTGCAGAGACCCATTGAGGTGGGACTGCTCTCTTGTTACCTCTTTATCACGAGAGATTGCTAAATTGTTAAACTGCATGTAGTTTGTTGTTGACTATACCAAGGGAAGAAGAGAAGCCTCTAAACCTAGCCTTGAACATATGTAACCTTTGATGATTTTAATATATATATATACACACACACAAACATATATATATGTGTGTGTGTGTGCGTATGTATGTATATATATGTATGTATGTATATATATATATATGTATATATATATATATATTCACAGGAAAAACCACAGGTTTCAGGGACGTTATAGTTAGTTGGACATTTCACTCATATAAAACCAGAGAAATTCAGCTGTTATAGTTAGTAGAGCTAACTATAACTAGCGCCCCCGCAATGCACTGCTGATGACGTCACATTACATCACTCATGACATGGTCAGTGACATTTTTTCTTTTTTTTTTCCTTAGAAGGGGGGCTGTGTGGCCCCCCTTCTCATAATATTTTGTGGGCCCTTGGGACCCCATCCCCCAGGGCCTTTGGCATTTAAAAAAAAAAAAAATTAAACGGGAAGGGGGCCGCGCGGTCCCCCTCCCAAGCCGATTTCGTCCCCGGGGACCCCATCCCCCAGGGCATGGCCATATGTTTATGTATATATAAATTTTCTTTTAATAAAAGGAGGGGGTCCGCGCGGCCCCCCTCCTGAGGCCTTTTTTGGCCCCGGGGGCCCCATCCCCTGGGGCATTGCCTCGTTTTTTTTTTTTATTAGTACTTTTTTCGTGAGGGGGGCCGTGTGGCCCCACTTCCTTGGGCCATGTTTGGCCCCGGGGACCCCATCCCCGGGGCCAGCCCTGACGTTGGGGACCGTGGGGGGAGCCCCAATGCCCTGCGGTCCCTGCTGGCTCCCCGCCTCCTGCTGGAGCCGGCATTGCTTTTGGGCAAAGGGAGCTTCTGACATGCAGCTCCCTTTGCCCAAAAGCAATTCTGCTTTGCTTCGTGGCAGCGAGACCAGGTTTCCTGCTCTCGCTTCCACGAAGCAAAGCAGTGTTTACTATGACAGGGCGGGAGCCGTGCTCCTGCCCTGTCATAGCAAACTGCAATGTCCCAGGGGTGGGCACCCCAGGACATTGCTGGAGCCGGCCCTGGGGGGTGGCGGTCCCCAGGGCCAAGGAGGGCTCCAGGACAATGTATTCTAGTTTCTGACCACCACCTCCCCGGGGCAGTGTGGGGGGGGGCAGGAGCCCCCCACACTTACTTTTAATTTATGTTGCCCCGGGGAGGTGGCGGTTTCCAGGGCTGCGGTGCGGCGACACCCCCATCCCGCATTTAAACATCGAAGCCCCGGTGAGGCCCCCCACCCAAAATTTTAAAAAGCTCCAGGGAGGTGGTGGTCCCCGGGGCAGCATGGGGGGCAGGAGCCCCCCCCACACTATTCTTTTATTATATTAGTCCCAGGGAGGTGGCGGCCCCCGGGGCTGTGGGGGCCCCCGTGGGCTGCCGCATGATAATTGTGCATTGCCCCCAGGACCTGGCCCACCCGGGGGCTTCTAGAAAACGAACCGCGCTTTGTTTTTTTAAAACATTTCAGCAAGATTCGCGAACCCAGTGCGAATTCTGCCGAAAATTTTAAACAAAAAATGCTTTTTTTGGCAACCCCCTGAGCAGGCCTAGGGGGTCAGGGGGTTTCTACCCTGCCCCCTTTTCTTTTTTTTAATTTTCTCGGCGGGATTCACGCACCCAGCGCGACTTCCTCTGAAACAATAAAAATAAAAACGCTTTCTTTGGCCCTGGGGGACCCTGTGGGACCCTCTGACCACATAGGGGGTCAGGGTGTTAATACCCTGCCCCCTTTCCTTCTTTTAAATCATTTCTTCCCTTTTTTCTTGTGACTCGGTTTTACCGAGTCACAAAATGGCTGCCAACACTTCCTGGTTTGGAGTGTTGCCAGCCAATCAGAATGAACCTCGTGCTCGGGAGGGTTCGTGGATCCACTGCGGTCACCAGATATTGATATTTTTTATTTTAAAATTTCTCAGGAACTACTGAACGGATTTACACCATTTAAAGCAAAGAGTGCACTCTGGACCAAGAGCTACCTCTCTGCCAAATTTGGTGTAATTCCGTTCAGCAGTTCGGGCTGTAGCCACGACAAAAGTTCCTATGGAAATTAACATGGAGAAAACGCGTTTTGGGACTCCCCTTTTTTCTTGCACCCGCTTGACGAATCATCCCGGAATTTTCAAGGCAGGAGCTGACCGGAGCGGGCCATTAGTTTTGAAATTTTCATGAAGATTCGTCAAACAGCGCCAAAGATATTAGCAAATCAAAAACGCTTTTCCTATGGAAACTAGGTCCTAACTATAACTACCTACTGGCGATCAGTAGGTAATATATATATATATATATATATATATATATATATATATATATATATATATATATATATATATATATATATATATTAAAATCATCAAAGGTTACAGGGGCATTATAGTTAGGTTCAGATTTTACACACACAAAACCATAGAAATTCAGCAGTTATAGTTAGAGTTATCACAAGAAACTATAACTCGTGCCCTAAGGTAACTATAACTTGCTTCTCTGCCATGCACACTTTTCTCATCAATATTCTTACAGCAAATGTTGCAGTGATATTTTCAATGATGTCGTTGAAGATGTCATGAGTGATGTAATATGTGGGGTATTTAGTAGTGCATGGCGGGAGCATGAGGTATAGTTTTTTTTTAGATAACTATTACTATACCTGCTGAATTTCTATGGTTTTGTGTGTGTAAAATCTGAACTCAACTATAACGTTCCAGTAACCTTCATTTTTTAGTGAATTTCTAAGGTTTTTAAAAAAAAAATCCTAACTATAAAATCCCTGTAACCTTTGCTTTTTCAGTGAATTTCTATGTTTTTTTTACGTACAGTAAAATGTCATTACCATACATTAATTCAACCGCCACCGTGCATGGCCTTTGGCCATGCCGGCAGCAGGTTGGCATCAGGACCAGGCCCATTGGCCAACCCCTGCATGCAACGAACCCCACGCAGCACACAGCCCTTGGTCATGCATGCAGGAGTTTGGCTGCAAGGCCTGGCCTGTGGCCAACCTCCCGTATGCAGCATGTGCAGCCGGGGGTTGGGTGCAGGGTCTGGCCTGCAGCTGACCCCTACATGCAGTTAACCCCCCAACGGCAGCCAACCCAGGAGGGGAGCTTGCAGCCCCCCTCCTTGGCCAATTTTGGCCCCAGGGTCCCCATCTCCCTCGACCCGGCCATGCTTCATTGCAGGCAGGGAAACAGATAAAGGGTCTGCTTCCAGCAGGCGGGAGCATTTTACATGCTCCTGCCCGCTGGTAGTGGACTTAGTGTTTGCTCTAGCTTGGCAGGAGCTTTACAGTTGCTCCTGCCAAGCGACAGCAAACATGCTATGTCCCGGGGTAGGCACCCAAGGACATACTAGGAGCCCGGCCCAGGGTGCTGGGTTCCCCAGGGCCATTAAGGGCTATAGGAGGGCCCTTTCATATGCATGGCTGTGCGCCCATCATCGCTATTTGTATTAAAGCCAGGGAATGGGGTCCCCGGGGCTGAAATAGGCCTAGGAGGGGGGCTGGGCACCCCCTCCCTATTTTGAAAATCAGGTGGGACCTGGGGGATGAGGTCTCTGTGGCCGATATCTGCCCAGGAGAGGGGGCCACACAGCCCTCCACCCCGTTTGTGAAATCGTCCGAGCCCTGGGCAGTAGGGTTCCCGGGGCAAAATTTGGCCTAGGGAGGGGGCCGCATACCCTCCCTTCCTCCCTAATCTAAAAGGAATTTTCCCCACGGGGCTTGGCTCCACAGATCCTTTGTGGTTTCCCAACAAAATTCAAAATAACTTTTTTTGAACCCCACCACCAGGCCTAGGTGCTCAGGGCATCCCTACCCTTTCCCCCTTTTTTAAAAACTTTTTCCTTGGGACTATGACGAGTCCCAAGATGGGTGCCAAAATTCCTGTTTGAACTGTTGGCAGGCAATCAGATCTCATTTTGAGATCTAGCGGATCCGCAGACCCTCTGCGTCCCTAGATATATAAAATTTATTTTTTCTCTTTCTGGACCAAGATCTAGCTTTCTGCCAAATTTGGTGTAATTCTTTTCAGTGGGTCGGGCTGTAGTCGTGTTCAAAATCCCTATAAGAAATTGCATGGGGAAAATGCATTTTGGGACACCCCCCTTTTTCTTGACCCCCGCTTGACGAATCACCACAACACTTTCCAAACAGTAGTTGAAGTGATTGGCATACTAGTTTTGAACATTTCATGAAGATTTGTCAAACAGCACCAAAGTTGTTAGCAAAACAAAAAACACTTTGTCTATGGAAACTAGGTCCTAAGTATAACTAACTACTGGCAACAATGTATAATCATAGCGCTACCCGTCAGTAAAAGGGGGAGACCAAACTAAACGCTTGAGAGAATTAGAAATGAGCTACAGAATTAATTTGGACTGCAGACACCAAACGGTCTCAATTATGATGAAGAGTGACATTCTAGTCTATATACACAAATATATATATATATATATATATATATATATATATATATATATATATTATCCAAGCAAAGCAATTTCGGAAATCCCAAAGAACTTAGGCGGCAGACCACAGGACGGCACAATAATTACTTTATTGTGTCACAAACAGAACAACGCGTTTCGGCGAAGCCTTCATCAATATATATATATATATATTTTTTTTTAACAAAGGACGCCGCACTCTGGAATCTTGCAAAATGGGATTTATTACAGAGCCAGTCTGTCACACCGACGCGTTTCGGCCAGCACGGCCTTTCTCACGGTAGGGGTCACTACTTTTACATCTATTTTTATATCATTTCCTGTGGGTATACATTCCCATGGAATTCTGGGAATTGTAGTTTTAATTCTAAAAAAGATCAGATTACCTCGTGACAGAGTCGTATTTTACAATTAATAAACACATTGTTTTACTAAACACCTATCAAATTGAACAGTGTATATTTTGTACAGTATGCCTTTGCATAGATCTGGCAATAAAATAATTTATTATTGTCCAATTTTATCACACTGCAGACACTTATTGTGTAAATAGTGTATCGTATGCATTGATATGTGAAGTACATTCAAGGTAATAATAGTCTATGCATCTTGGTCTTATATGGCATATTGTTCATGGCGTAGGGGGTATAGTACCCTCTTTTTCATGCGATCCAATATTGAGTTGGTCTAAGTTCAACAATTTTCGGGCCACAGTTTTTCAGTTGGTTTTAAAGCATTAATGGTATTTTACATTTTGTAGCTAGTTCTTATGGTTTGAAGCGATGTATTTACAGGTGAACATAAAATTCTTCATCAATGTTCATCCCCTTTGGATTTCTGGTGCGAAGTCTGATTATATATTTCGACTCTAGTTGCCTGAGTCTCCTTTTTCTGTCGCCCATTCTTTCGTTGATTTCCACAGTGTCTATACCAAAGAAAGCCATGTTTCGCCAGTCTCCATTTTGGCACATAAGTAGATGTTTGGCAGTTGCATAGGTTTGATCTTTGTTTTTTACTGCCCGGATGTGTTCCAGAATCCGTTTTTAAGCATACAGGTGGTACTACCTAGGTACATAAGGCCACAATTGCATTGGATGGCATAAACTACATATTGAGTTGTGCAAGTTATTTTTTTGTTGATATGGATGATCCTTCCTTCAGGATCTCATATCTTTTTTATTAGTTCCAATTTTGCATGCTTTGCAGTTGTTACACTTTTTATAGCCCGTTTGTTGTTGTTCAAGCCAATTTTTTTCTTTTCATTTAGATTGGAAGTGACTTTGTACTAATGTGTCTTTAAGTGAGGATGCCTTTCTGTAGGTGATTTGTGGTCTTTCACCGATGATTTTAGCAATATCTTGGTCTTGTTGTAATAGAGGCCAATATTTTTGAATGCTTTGTCTGATTTTAGGTGCCTCTTTACTGAACGTTAGTATAAGCCTTGGGGCTGTTTGCTTGTCACATTGATTTTGATTTCTCTTTTCCTTATCATATTTTTTGACCAGAATTTCTGTTCGTGTGATCTTTTCAATTTTCTCCCTGTTTTTATTGAGATCTCTTTCTTTGTATCCTCTCTTTTTAAGTGTCTCCACACTTTTGATGATTTCTTTTTCCGCTTCTTCATCTTTGGAGCAATTACGTTGCATCCGGATGAATACCCCGAATGGAATGCTTTTCAATAACGGTTTGGGGTGGAAGCTGTCTGCATGGAGAATGCTGTTTGTTGAAGTTTTCTTTCTATAGAGGGTAGTCTGTATTTGCCCATTCTCAATGTAGACTGTGATGTCCAAAAAGTCTATCTTGTGACGGCTAACAGAGCATGTGAAGGAGAGTCCAATGTTATTGTCATTTAAGGATTTAAAATATTCCATGAACTCCTCCTTATTTCCGTTCCAAATTAAAAACAGATCATCAATGTAGCGTGTCCATAATACTATCTTCTCCAGGGCCTTATTGCTGTTAGGGCCCCGGCTATTTCCTTCTCCCACCATCCCATAGTTAGATTTGCATAATTTGGGGAGAAGGAAATGCCCATGGCACAACCACATAGTTGATGGTATATCTCATGGTCAAAGAAAAAGATGTTATTATTTAGGCACATTTTTATCATTGTCAGGAGCATTGCTGAGTATTCTAATTCGCTAATATTCCGCTGTTTTAGAAAATACGCACAGGCATTCACTCCCACTGAGTGTTCGATTGAAGTATATAAAGACATTACGTCGATCGTTATCATGATGTATGATGGATTCCATGCTATGTTTGACAGTATACGTAAGAAATCCCCTGTGTCTTGAATGTAGGAGCTTAAGTTTTGGACCATAGGAGCAATATAGTGGTCTACATAGGATGAAATATTTTCATATAATGAATCGCATGATGATACAATTGCTCTGCCGGGAGGGTTAATCAAGGTTTTGTGAATTTTCAGTAGAAAATATACCGTGGGAATTGTTGGATTTTCTTTGAGAAGATATTGTCGTTCTTCAACATTGATTAGATTCTGATCGTGCCACTCATCCAAACTACTTTTTACATCCTGGATCATTTTGTGGATGGGATTGTGTGTTAGTTTCTGATATTTGTTGGGATCATGTAGTTGGCGATATGCTTCTTTTTTGTAATTGCTTGTATTTTGAATCACGATATTACCGCCCTTGTCTGCGGGCTTGATAATTATGTTGGAATTGTTCGCCAATGATTGGATAGCTTGGTTTTCTCTTGTTGACACATTTTCCCTGTGTTTGTAGTTTTTTAATTTATCCATTTTTTCAATATCATTCATCACTGCTTCAGAGAAAGAGTCAATCTTGTTGCCCGGTGATAGTTGCGGGCAGTATCTTGATTTATTTTTTACTCCACTGCTTTTATGTTGTTTGGTGTTGATTTCAAGGTCTTGAAGCATTTGAATCTCAGAAATCTCATCATCTTGAAATTCATTGGCTAGATCATATAAGTTTTTTAAAAACGGAATTTCTTCTATAGTTAGTTCTTGGTCACTATTTGTGTCTCTGATCTCTATTTGTTCGCTGTTGGCCTCTTGAGTAGTCGAAATCTGATTAATTTGAGGTTGTTTTCCAGCATGTACTTTTGTGAGTTTAAGTTTGCGAACATATTTATATATGTCGATTTTGGTGTTGGTATAGTTAAAATGTTTTTGCGGACAAAAAGAGACCTTTGTTGCGTATTTGGCATTCCATTTTTGTTGGTGTACAGTCTGATAAGTTGATGATTAAATTGTCTCCATTTAATTCTTCTTGGTTCGATTCCTCAATGGATATTGCCTTTTTGTGTTTAGATCGTCGGGTTTTCCTGGAGCTTCTAAAGACTTTGTATTGCCTCTTCCAAACCCTCTGCCTCTTCCTCTGCCTTGTACTTGGTTCTGTGATAGATTTTGATCCAGGTTGACAAGGCGCATTTCCTCTAAAAAAGTGATTTTACTTGGTACATTCCTACTAGTGGTTGCTTCATTTTCACTACCACTAATGTCTGATTCGCTGCCTGTTTCCCCTCCTGCTTTTGATAGCTTTGTGGCGTAATTAATCTTCAATGCATCGAAGCGTCTTGCAAATGTTAGTATCTGTCCTTGTTTGTAATCTGTTTCATCCCTGTTATATTTTCTCTGTTTGCGTTGTTGGATTTCCTCCTCATATTTTTCTAGCCGGTCCTCCATTTCGTTGCGTAATTTATTTATCTCTTCTTTATCATGCAAAGGCATACTGTACAAAATATACACTGTTCAATTTGATAGGTGTTTAGTAAAACAATGTGTTTATTAATCGTAAAATACGACTCTGTCACGAGGTAATCTGATCTTTTTTAGAATTAAAACTACAATTCCCAGAATTCCATGGGAATGTATACCCACAGGAAATGATATAAAAACAGATGTAAAAGTAGTGCCCCCTACCGTGAGAAAGGCCGTGCTGGCCGAAACGCGTCGGTGTGACAGACTGGCTCTGTAATAAATCACATTTTGCAAGATTCCAGAGTGCGGCGTCCTTTGTTCAAAAATTGATTTTGGCCTGGTTCGGCCCCACGCCTGCACCCGCTGTTGCGCGCTCCGGCAGAAACCACATTGCAGTAAATATATATATATATATATATATATCAGGAGCGACCCGTGCAGGAAAGAATGGTGGGCGAGGTGGGGGGGGACTTGACAGATGGTGACGAGAGGAAATTAAATAAATAATTAATGTTCCGTCATCGTCTGTCGAGCCCCACCCCACCGCCCTTACTTCCATTTTTGTACAATAAGATTTTTGTAAGTACAGAAACTTTACAATATGATAGTTATAGTTTATAACTTAAGCCACTACTGTAATACTTTATTACATAATGTACTGGATGCTATATATTAACATAGTACTTATTACCATCATGGAAACATTACAATAACAAAGTTATTTCTCGAGGGACTGGGCAACAGTATTCCTTTGGGACTGTGGGAATGCGGAAGCACCTGCACGTCATGCATGCTACCCAATTGGTGCGTGCTGAGAGGAGGTGCGACCTGGACTTACAAGAACTGGGCCAACAAACATCTGGTGCTTCTGCCAGCACATAACCTGCTGCTGTTGCCTCAACTTCTGTCATTCAGAGGCAACCAACATCACAGCTTTCCACCTCTGTTCCACCCACCATTCCACCAGCTGGATTCCAGGTTCCTGTGAACTGGCTTCACCAGGAATGGAATATCATTGAGCTATATGCGGGTACAGAAACATACTGTCTCTACTGCCAGACAGTGTTCGTGGCAGGGGAGAGTGATTTGAACATTCATCGTGAGCTGGTTCTTGCTCACCGCAGTCTTCCCCAGAACCCATAGTTTTTGTTTTTCTTTTTTGTAGGAAATGAGTTCACACCCTTTTGGGTGAATTTGTTTTTCTAGTTTTTGCTGGTCATGGTGACCTACAGTACGTTCCCCCCAAAAAAAGAACAAAAAAAAAAGAACAAAAGAATAAAACAAATAGTTCTTCTTAGAACTATTTTCAACGCTATTTAAATAAAGAGAAGTGTGCTATTGTTAACTTTTTACTTACAGGTACTGGCAGTAGGTGGATGGAATTGTAGAGTGAACGAGAAGGTAAATAATTGGTAAGTCTCAATAAAAAAACAATCACAATAATAAATAGTGTATCAACAAAGGATAACTCCATAATACATTTCCTAGTGCTCTGTGTTTAAACTGTGTACAAATAATATTTGTAATAGTCTCCCTCCTGAACCATATTCTGAGCGGAAACTCATTTTTAACTTTACAAGCATTGCCTATTATTATTAACCTTCTCCTTTTTCCATCATTCACTTTGTCCTCTTCAAGGTGTGGTTATGTTTTCTCTCCTACCTTTGGAGTACATTTTCATTTAAATGTGTTAAAAGTAATGTTCTCAATGCATCATGGTAACTTTGGGTGTGATTGTCACAAAAAATATTGAAGAAAATAATAGTATTACTAAAAGTACTATGATGAATAAAGCAAAGTTGTAAGGTAGATGTAACATTGTTTTATTAATAAATATAATGTCACTTTTTTCTAATGTACCTTAAATGCTAATAAACACTGATATAATTCCCATAGCAATGGAACACATCCCAACAAATAACTATGTCTCTAGTGGTCTGTACAAGTCCAGCTGTAATAATGCAAAACAGCACCCAAATAAGAGTGGCTAATAATTCTATACTACAGGTAAAGTGTCATGGAGTGGAGTGGCATGTCGTTGAGTGTCGTACAGTGGAGCAGAGTGGTGTAGTGTGGAGGGGCATACAGCGGAGTAGAATGTGGCATAGAGTGCAGAGTTATAGAGTAAAGAGGAGTGGCGTGTTATAGAGTGGTTTATCATACACTGTGGCATAGAGCGCTGCATTATAGAGGAGAGAGGAGTGGGGTGTTATTTAGTGGCATATCATAAACTGTCTTACAGTGGAGCAGCGTAGAGTGGAGGGTTGTAGAGTGGAAAGGCATGTTTTATAGTTGAGTGGTGTCTAGTTGAGTGGATTGGCATGTCGTACAGTGCACTAGTATGTCACACAGTGGAGTGGTGGAAGTGTTGTAGATTGGAGTAAAGTGGAGTAAAGTGTTATAGAATGGATTGGTGTGTCGTAGAGTGGAGTGGCATGTCATTGAGTAGAATGGAGTGGCATACAGTAGAGTAGAATACATTCTTGTGGAGTGGCATCTTTTACAGTGGAATGGAGTGGCATATTGTAGACATCCAAATGTTATTTCTAAGAAAACATATCTTTGGATACTTTTGTCATGTGACTTCAGTTTACGTTTTAGCCCAATGTCATAAAAGTTAGCAGTCTAGTCCTTTCTCGTCCTTTTAAGAATCAATGGGCTATAGTTGTATTGATTGTGTTATGTCACCAGCCCACTGTCATATTGAACCAACCAGCATGCTTTGTTCAGAAATATAGTTAATTACAAAAAAGAGCATAGGGCAGTGTTGTAAAGTATTCTCTAGAAATTTCACTTTACTACATCCAGTACCTGCTTCTTGAAGGTATTTGACTGTGCTGAAAGAAAATGCTTAATGTGTGGATAATATATTTTTTGGGCAAGAGAATATGCGAAAAGAAGAGGAATAGAGCATAATCTAGATATACAAAAACATTGAAATCACATGGGTGGGGAAAAAGGTTTAAGGTAGAATAACATCCTACCTCTAATTTCATCAGTTCATAATTGTGAGCTTCATCATGTTATGATTATTCATTTTAGAGGCAATTGAATTTGGTTACCTCACAAGTGTAAAACTTGAAATTGACATGAGAGCAACTTTTACATCTTTAATTACTTTATATCCTGACACCCATTTTGTCTATTTAAATATTTGCCAAAGGATACAATGTAAATACTCTGTAGAAAATGCTGCGAAGTATGAAAAACTGCAGCCATATCAACAAAAAGGTGTCTGCATTCCTAAAAGATCACAACCTGTCTGCCATCTATCATCTCAACATTAGGGTTTTATATAGTACCCTTTATCATGCTGATGGATTCCACTTCACAACTGGCAATGAAATCTTCATTAACAACATGCACCAGCTCCTACTAGAACATAAACTCCAAATAATTACTTATAATAAAAGGCTCTTTTACGAACCAACCTAACAGGAGCATTAATATATATCAATAACTATGTGTTTATGTTTTTAAAAATACGTTTGCAGTACCGCAGTACTCTCTAGAGTCCCACGCAGCTGTAACGCAGTACTCCACAAATTTGAAAAGTCACATTAATATATCTCACAACTCTTTTACTGCACACATGTCAACTACAATAACCTCTGTACAGTTACAATTAAAAGCCTAAACCATTTATAAACGCTCACTTATGATATCTATTCCACAACACAGTAAAACTGCTGTATTAAACAACATGACTACCATGAGGGTTTTCAGAAGTCCTCATTAGCCACATTATCTCTTGTCATTGCTGTGTACCGAGGTTGTACCGTGATACCACCATGGCCAATAGGTATAGCTAAAAAAAATACCTTATAACTGAGATTTACTTAATTTCTTTGCTGGCACTACACAAAAGAATCATCTACACCACCTATTATGCAATACTGACGAATTTTAGAAAGCTTCAGCTGACATTTTTTGCGCAATCCCGAAATAAAAAAGTCTATAAAAACTTCACCTAACGCCATGAAACTTTCAGTCATCCCAATTTGAAATGGGGGCACCAGGTCCGCAAAGTTTTGCGGACATTTGACAAACGAGTGCAAAGTTATTAAGGTACAAAAATCAAAAAAAATCCTATCTCTCATAATAGAGCGATAGATAGATAGATAGATAGATAGATAGATGGTTTTCCCTTATAATTTGCATTTTCATTTATATGTGTATGGTGTTGTTTGGCCTTCATATTGAATGTGTATTACTGGTAGACTGTGATTAGTGTTAATGCAATTAACATCTGTGTAATTCGTATCTTACCGTGTATTGGTCTGCATTCTACCACAAGGACCCCTTCCCCACTCCGTTCCCTCCCTACGCGTTTATTCCAACTCTTTACATCTTATACGCATTTAGTGCTGGATCTGGCTTCAACAATAAAGAATGTACAGTACTTAAGTGTTATTACTGACATTTTTGACATAATTATATTCTCAAATGTTTGTGCTCTGTGTATAGTGCTTTGTTCTAACAAAAACACTCTTACAGGAATGGATGCTAAATAATTTGCAAGCACTGACATGCCTCGTCGAGCATGTTAAAATGTCCAAAAACTATCTATGATCATTCCCAGGGCACCAACAAACCCTAGGATACCATGCAGTTTGCATGCAGCTCTTTGACGGTTGTTCATAGCTCACTGTGCTAGATTATGATTTTAACTTATGAACTGCACAGTAACAAAAGAATCTCGGTGACAAAAGCCGTAACCCACTGAGCTATGCACATAAAATACTGTTTTTTGAAATGCATGGTACACGTTCTTTCCAGCAGGCACATTAGCCCGCTGCGCTACCTTAGATGAGTCAAAGCTGCCACTGAACAAAACTCTCCTTTCTCCCCCGCAGGTACATTAATCACCGGAGTTATCTTGACACTTTTATTGTTGCCTGAAAACTGCTGATTATATAAGGCTTTTTGCAGTGCTTTTAAAACTGCTGCCTGCGGACCCCCTGGGTATGTGTCATAGACCCCTGGGGGTCCGCAAACCACAGTTTGGGAACCACTGCACTACACTGCCCAGTGTCACAGTAGTGGTAACGTTTGTTTCACTAAACAGTAGGGAACCTGGAACCCATTGCGTTCTTAATCTCCGCTCTCATGCAGCACATGGTTCATCTTCTCATCTTGTCGTATTAACAGATTTTTCCCGAGCTATGCTCTGACTGTTACTGAGGCATTCCAATTTAGCAAGTCAGCTGAGAAGAACAGTGGCAGAGGTGCTAATCAGTGCTAAAGTGCTTGCACTCTTACCCTAAAATATGGTACACTTTGCCTACACCTGATTGGCAAATTTTATTTATTATAAGTCCATAGTTTATGGCACTACATGTACACAGGGCCAGTAAATTAAATGCTATTAGTGGGCGTGCAGCACTCATTGTGCCACCTGCTTAAGTAGCTCTTTAAAAACATGTCTCAGGCCTGCCACTGCAGCATGTAATGCAGTTGTAAACTGTTAATTAAACCTGGCAAAATAAACCCTTTACCAGGCCTAAACCTTCCTTTTAATATGCATGTGTCACCACTAAGGTAGGCCCTAAACAGCCCATAGAGCAGGGTGCATTGTATTTAAAAAGTAGGACCTTTGTTTTTAAGCTTTACATTTCCTGGTAGTGAAAAACTCCTAAATTTGTTTTTCATTACTGCAAGGCCTATCTCTCACATTGGATAACATTGGGTTACCGTATTACATTTAATACGTTCTAACCTTTGGTTGGAACATAAAGGAATATCAACTTTGGACTCAAATGAATTGTAATTTAAAATCCTCTTTAATGGTAAAATCAGATTTTAAGTCACTCATCTGAACATGACTCTTTTAGAAAGTTGCAAAAAGAACAATTATTGGACAGAATGCTGAAAAATGTCAAACACTCACCCCGAGTGCAGAGATCTGAGCCTAAATCCACAGTTTTTTTGCTCACCATGTTCCCAGTTTGGAACCAGCCATATGCAAATCAGTCTTGGCCCTGCTCCTCATGGGAACAGTCTAGCCCAAACTGCCAGGTCAGGCCCTCCCTGGATCAGAAACAAGCATCCTATGACCAGTTTCAGGCTATCACCCCTCATCAGCCAGTATAGCCAGAATTCAGTTGCATGGCGAACACGGTACCCATGTCTGGGCATTCCATTCCCACTTAGGACTACAAATGCAAAAAGAACAATTGATGGATGGAATGCTGAAACATGTCAAACACTTACCCCAGTACAGAAATCCGGGCCTAAATCCATTGTTGTTTTGCTCACCACGACACCCCAGATTGGACCCAACCTAGTCGGGCTGGACTGGTACCATGGGGAGCAGAGTCACAACTGATTTTATATGGCTGGGTCCAAACTGGGCTGGTGAGGTGAGGAAAAAAACACTGGATTTAGGCCCAGATCGCTGCACTGGGGGTGAGTGTTTGGCATTCTTCAGCATTCCATCCATCATTTGCTCTTTTTGCACTTTTCAAAAATTGGCATTTTCTTGTCTTAACTATTTGGTGTATGCTGAAGGTGTCCTGGGTCAGATGACTGTGAATAGCTTGGCAGTGGCAATTGTTTGTGTATTACTCCCAGACAGGGGACAAAGGGTGACTAGTGTGAGCCATCCTGCCTGGATGAGTGGGTGTGCCTCCAGCACACGCTCAAAGGGACTTGACACCAGTCTTTTTTCACCCTAGATTACTTGGAGCCTTGACAGGGGAAGAAAAGAACTTTCTTGAACCAGATGTGGGGGTAGCCAGGATGTCACACACACATACACACATTTCAAATGCTTTCACCAGGTATACATTTTGGTCCTCCAGTGCCACTCTTCAGTACACACCTGGACCTGTGGACTACAGAAGAAGATCTGCCTTCTTCCCCAGTGGACTGCCCTGATGCTTTAAACCTGCCCTATTCTGCAGAGGACTGCCCTGCTGCTACCAGAGAACTGCCCTGCTGCTTAAGGCCTGCCCTGCTCTCTGCAAAAGAAGACTCGACCTGCTCGCTTCATCCCAGGCTACCTAAGTGACTCCAAGGGTCAGGTGGCTGACCTCCTGTCCTAAGCTATCGGAACACAACAAGCTCCAGCTGATTCCGTGCAACTGTCTAGCTGACCTGCTGCAATGGAACCTGTCTGGACCTGTAACTGAACCTGCCAAAGTCCTGCTGGCCTCTGCTAGAATGAGTGTGTGATTCTGAAGAGGTGCCTTCCTAGGTCGTGGACCCTTGGCTGGCATCAGTGTGCATTCCTCTGGAAGAAGATGTTTGGGGCTCTTTTTGACCGTGTACAGGCCTATTTGCGTTGAGACTCTGCCACTCATGATGTCCACCAAGGCGGAGCTCCGGTGAAACTGACTCATCGCGCTACCACGACTGGCAGTGATGACCGGCAACGCGAGATCTGCATTTCGTGCTACAACAACGGCAGCCCTCGAGGACCACCAAAGTGAAGCTCCAGCAACTACCATCTGCAACGCTCAACTAGATCTTCGTACTGCAACAGTGATCATCCACAACGCTCTCTCTGATCCTGTCAGCCTCCTCCATCGGGAACAGGACTCATTGACTGAACTTTGAGAAGGTAACTATTTCAGCGAGAATAAACTGATTGTGTTATCCGGCCCACGCTACATTGCAGTCAGTCTGGATTTGTCTTTCCCTCGGTCTAGCGCGACCAGATGACCGTGATTGGAGGTTTGTGCTTTTAGGTGCTGTACCTACCTAAAAATTACAAAATGCATAGCTCCGGTTCTACAGTTTGGATTTTTGGTGTTTTTGGTCTCATTTTATTTATTAACATTCACTCCATTTTCTAAATTGGTGTGGGATTTTTCTTGTATTCTGTTTTCACTTTATTACTGTTTGAGTGCTGCATAAATAATTTACAGTTTGCCTCTAAGTTAAGTCTGACTACTTAATTGAAATGAAATGAAAAATAGATTTGTAAAGCGCTCTAATACCCTGAAGTGTCTAGGCACTAAGCTCAGAACAGATCGCTAAGAAGGCGCAAGAGAAGACTTAATGACGAAACAACTAGGTTTTTAGTGCTTTCCTGATTGACAGCAGATCAGTGTTTTTTTCAGTTCAATAAGAAGAGAGTCCCAGAGACATGAGGTGATGGTTATAAAACTCCTTCCTCCCCATTGGGATTTTTAAATCTGGGAACCACCAGATTAAAGGCTGATGGAGAGCGGAGTGTTCTTAAGGGGGTGTACCAGCAGAAACCTTTCCTGAAAAATTCAGGGCCCTGTCCATATAATGGCCTGAAGGCAATGCAAAGAGCCTTACAATTTATCTGTTTATTGACAAGTAGTAAATGTTGGTGCTTAACCCCTTCCGTGCTCATGACGAGCTGAGCTCGTCATGCTGTGCGGTAGCGCTGTGCGCATGACGAGCTGAGCTCGTCACGACCCCACCCGCGATCGGCATGTCCAGCACACGAGCGGAATTCCGATCGCGGTCAAGGGGTTAAGTGCTGAAGAGACTGATTGGCACATAGGAATGCCCAAAAGGAGTTGGGCTGCTGCATTTTGGAAGATGTGGATTTTGTTTAAGCATTATTCCTGAAGATTGACAAACAGAGCATTGCAATAGTCTATTCTTGAGAGAACAAGGGAGGTGGTCAGCATTTTCGGCAGATCTTTAGGAATGAAAGGAAAAACTTTCCTGAGAAGTTTGACAGTAAACAAATTCAAAGCTACCAGAGGGTTAAACACAGAATAACTTAGTGACTTCTTTGGTTCACCCTGACAAGGAATATGGGTGTTGCTTGAGTGGGGTTTTCACCTCCCTCAATCAAAAACCCAAGTTCTCACAGTCCTTAGAATGGGTTCATGGCATTAAAGGATCCCAAGGATCATAGAGTCAGGTCAGGGGATGCCCTACTTGACTTTAGTGGGTATCTGAACCAGGTGTAAGGAGGATGGAGAGTTAGCAGAACACACAGAGCCTGACAAGAAGTTACTAGTAAACTATTCTGTTTCACAAAAGCCTAGAGATGCATTTTCTTAAAGCTGCTGAAAAGTCTCTCCGGGTCTTACCCATAACTCCCAGGCTTCCAGAGGAGGCTCCTGGTATCCTACTTTCACACCAGCCAGAACTCTCACAGAGTCCAGTGCAATGCGCTCCCAACTGGGCAGCCTATTCGCCCACCCTGAATGGAGTTACTCTCCATCTTTTAGGGTCCCTGCAATGGCGTAACAATAACCCCGGAAGTCCCTGCGGTGCAGGGTGCCCAAGCTCCATGGGGCCTCCTGAAGCATTGTGCACTGCGGCGCCAGAGAGGTCCTGGCTGGGTCCGGAGCATGGAGTGGCCCCTTCTATGTACTTTGCAGGGGGGCCCCCCTCAAGTTTTGTTACACCACTGGGTCCCTGAGGTGTACAGCGGCAGGCCAAATGGCTCTTTGAAACATCTTCCGGTCCGTTGGTACAAGCAGAGAGCAAGTCACACCTCTGTCCTCAGGTAGACAGCAATCACACTTCTTGTTGATTTCTTCTGGTCTGCCCCAATGTCCAGGAGTGTATTGATGAGCTGGTGGTGGGTTGCCATTTTTATCCGATGCACAGACCTGTGACTGAAGACTTACTAAGGCCCAGTTCCTGCAAAATTCCCAACAAAATTCAGCCACTTTTTCAGCATTTTGTATCTTGCTTCATCATAAAGCCTCCCATTCAAGTTAGCTGAAGTAAAGTTCTCCTCTCAGTAACTCCAAGTCCTGTCCCGACATTTTGGAAATGAGAAACCATCCCCTCTTCTTGATCAAGGATCAGATTTCCCTTCCACTGACAGAAGAGATACATGTCTAAGAGGCCTCTCTGTGTGAAAAATCAGGACTCTGCTTTATTCCTTTGTGATGCCGTATGTCCCTGTCCGACCCAAATGGCTCATCCGAGCTAAGTGTTCAGAAATAGTGCCTTTAACAGTCTTCTTGGCTCAGAAGTTGCTGTATGGTATCCTCGCAGCATACCTCTTTACATCTAATTTGGAAGCTAATCACTGCAAATGGATAGAAGAAAAAACAAGCAGAACTGGTTTAATAGTGGTAACCTTTAGGCAGCACACAGTATGACTTTTACAAGTTACCTTTTCACTACAGATATCAAAAATATACCATCCCTACTGCGCTCGATGTCGATAACTTCATATGAATAACTTTTAACCAGCATTCCCCTAGCTGCAGTTGAGAAAGTAAACTGTTCTTCATTATCAGGCCTCTCTATTGAAAATTGCTATTCGACCATTTCTGTGACAAACAACATCTCGTAGTTGTTCGATGTAGGGACATGCGTTTCTTTAATATTTAGAATTTTCCAATTCAAAACAATAGTCACCTAAGCCTTTGGGTTTATAAGGCACACTTAAGGTTGATTAAGCTAATTTATAAAGTAGTTTTTTCAACATGGAAGAGTACTTTTCTATGACAGTTTTTTTTTACTGCAGCTAGCCAGGTCACAATAATGTCCATGCAGCCACCCATTATAAAACAGAAGTGTAGGTAATGTAAATCAGTTCCCAAGTGACATTTAACTTCCACACCCCTGTAGCATTTCCTGTTCCAACTTACAATTTGAAAGTAAATTAAGCTACAACAGTATGATCAATTGTTTTTGCGGGGTGGGATGAATTCTTACTCAATTCAGTCCTGTAAGAAGCCCACTGGTTCCCATTTCAAAGGACTTTATCCCAGTACCCCATATGACCAATCATGGAAAAGATAGGTGATATATTATAAGGTTCATTGAACTGCGGATGCATCCTCCGATTAGTGTTTAAACTAATCTTGGCAATCCATCCATAGTAGATTTCATGTTTGATAATTATCAAATCTATAAAATCTAAGGGGCAGATTTACTAATATTTAATGCAACGCAACACAGCAAGGCAACTTGCTGCGTTGTATTGTGTTAAAGGTAAACAGTAGAAATGTGCCATATATAATAAGATATGATGCACTTCTGCTCTCTCCTGGTGCTGGCCACTGTGTGCTGCCTAATGCCAGTGCATGCACCCTTGCATCATGCTGGAAGGGTGCCTGCATTACAGGCAGGATTGTTTTTGTGCAGGAAGACATACCTTTCTGCACAGAAACAATCCTAAGAAGCAATTTCCTCTTTTTAAGCATGATGTAGAATACATCATGCAAAGAAGTAACGAGGAAAGTTAAAGATATTTCTCCTCGTTATGCCTCTCTGCGGTAGGCGCACCATTTTGATGCAATCCCAGATATACTGCCTTTAGTAAGTCTTGGATTGCATCAAATTCCATGGGTGAATGCACAGGTTTGCCCATGCTCCACCCAAGGTACCCCCACCACAACAAAATGTAACTCAACGTAGCACAAGCCACACGTTGTGTTACATTTCTTTACAAAGTCATGCAAGGTGCCGCAACTAGCCCCTTGCGTGGCTATGTAAATCACATATAAGGACTGGCTTTTCCTTGCTCTGATTTGCGTCATACAAGGACAACGCAAGACCTCAGTAAATCTGCTTCTAAATGTATAAATTAGTGTGAGTATAGGAAAAAGATAGTAATATTTTTGGCTTCCACTGACAGACTTCCTCTCTTATTGTGTAATTTTCACCAAACCACAATTATTTGAGCTAAGAAAAAGAAATGAAAAATTATATTTAAAAGCTGCTTTGTCAATTTGTTATTTTTTGTGTTAATTTTAGACAAGACTAAGTCACCTCCGGAAGAGATGCGAAAAAGGAATCAAAGCAGTGTGACCGAATTTATCCTCCTTGGCTTCCCCGTAGTACCACAAGTTCAAGCCCTGCTCTTTGTTCTCTTCTTTATCATTTACACACTGTCGATCACTGGAAATTTGATTATCATCTATGTTGTAAAGAGGGAGCAACACCTTCACAGGCCAATGTATTATCTCCTCGTTAATTTCTCGTTTATGGAGATCTGCTATGCATCTTCCACCGTTCCAAAGATGCTGGCTAATTTTCTTCTAGGACATCGCTCTATCTTGGTTGGAGGCTGCATCGCTCAGTGTTATTTCTTTTTCGTGATGGGTGCTCTGGAGAATTACCTACTAGCTCTCATGGCTTATGACAGGTATTTAGCCATCTGCCATCCCTTACGGTACCCTGCCATCATGACTACTCGCTTGTGCTGCATGCTTGCAACAGGATGTTGGCTGGGTTCCTTTCTTGGCTCCATTTTGCCAACAATCTATATCTCATTTCTCTCTTTCTGTGGTAGCAATGAGATCAACCATTTCTTTTGTGACATGTCACCTCTGCTGGCACTTTCTTGCACGGATACAACATTCATCAAGCAATACTTTTTCATTCTTACTTGGATAATCGTCTTTAGTTGTGTCCTTTTGACATTGATATCATATATAAGCATCATATGGACTATAACCAAGATCTCTTCGACCAGTGGGCGCCAGAAAGCCTTCTCCACATGTACCTCCCACATCACTGTGGTGGCCGTCTACTATGGGACAGTAATATTTGTGTACGTGCGACCCACAAACAGAGCCTCCCTTGAAATGGACAAAGTGGTGGCTGTGTTCTACGTGGTGATCACACCACTTTTTAATCCTTTCATCTACAGCCTGAGGAACAAGGAAGTTAAAAATGCATTGATCAAAATATTTGGGAAGTACTTTACTAACAGTAGAAGAGTGCATTGTCCCCAGTGAGATAAACACATATAATTAGATCAGTGATTTATCACTTACCTCACATCACGAGCACTTCTCTAGAAACAACAAAGTCACATACAGAGCTGACACGTTTTAACTTTACAAAATCGAGTTCATAGTACTTTGGTCCATTGTGTACTGCTGCAAAATGCAAATCATGCGTACCTAAAAATATTAATTTAAAAAAATTGCAATAACAAATATATGTGTTACAAATAAAACTAAAAATTTAACAAAATCTAGTTAATAAGAAAAAAGTGTCATTCTTCGGAAAAAATGGATTCTTGAAAAATACATTTGTGACAAAAAGTAATCGATCCTAAACACTGCAAAACATCCTGTAACTCAAGGTCTGCTGAATCATTGGAATTTTGGGGAAACAAACTATAGCAAACAAGTAATAAAAACATACATGTAATGTACGTTCTGAAAATGACCGTGCAATGCTATTAGTTCAGATGCTGCATTACGGAAGTGCCCCGGGGGCACAACAGGCGTTATTTTCCACTTTGCGAGCCCCCTGGGCACTTTGGTATTACTGTAATACAGATAGCGCTGGCGTACATATAGCTCCAGCGCCATCATCAGAGGGCGTTCTCTCATTTGCATGGGTTGTGGCCCCATGCAAATTAGGGAATCCCTTTGCCTCTCTGCACGGGCTGTATTATAGACATAGACGCAGAGGCAAAGAAGCTGTCAGGAGGTGTCTGAAAGGTGGCAGACTGTCAGTGTGCCCCATGATGGCAGCCCTCTGGAGGGGGGAAAAAGGGGGTCCTATGGACCCCCAGACATTCCCTTGCAGGCAGATGCAGTCACTCACTGCACCCGCCTGCAAGGTGATCCCTCTCCCCTCTTAAAAGGGCAGGCGGGTTGCTGCCTGCACAGTGAAACTCGGAGCGGCTGCTTCAAAGCACCCAGGGCAGTGCAATTTCGCCGCTGCGATGGGGGCAGTGCATTCATTGTAATAGGGCACATTTTCCCTGTTTACGCCAGCACACCAGTTTTAAGGTGCTCTGTGGCACAAACAGGGAAAAAAATTGAGTACCTCGATGGTATCACATTGCTTTTCAGTGGTTTTAATATAGTGTTTTTTCTTTGTATGTCATGATACTCCTCATTGTTAATTACTCCTGATCCTTGTCGTATCTTAAGCATTGCCAACACAATTATTTTACCAAGCCTATGTACTAGTAAGTGTCCATAAACAACATGACTCATTATTCTGCCAAGTCTTGAATACATCCTACCCTATCCTGATCAAAACAGAAATGTCAGTCGATTAAGGAAACACATTTGATGAATTTGTGTGGAAAATGATCTCATTCTAAGCTTGGTGAAGTACATTTCCTGCCTGATTCTGATTAGATCTGGACTGGTGTAGACTAAGAGTGTTACGGAGAATCTGCTGCAACATCAAAAGAATTCGTCCAGGTCGTGGATCCATTCCTCTATGGGTAAAAACCTAACATAGACATGGTGGGGTGCTAGTGCAGGGATTAATTATTTGACCATAGCTGCCTCTCCCCCCCAGATGTTCAAAGAGGGGCGATACCACAAGAAAATGTTCCTTGGTATGACCATGTGAATCGGCACAAAGACTCTGGAATGGAATGAAAGAAGACAAAGTCTTTGGCAAATTCAAACCTAAGGCCAGCATCATCATTGTTCTTCTGACTAAGACAAAAACCTTAAACGGAAACAAGTGTTCAATATTTTACAAATAAAAACATAGACTAAATATTGAATATAGCAAAATTAGATGTTATAAGAGAGGATTAGGTAAAGTATGGATTATTTTTACACCCAAGGGTATTGTTAACACCCTGTACACGTCAAGAAGTAGCAGTAAATTAATTCTCTGGGGGGCATTTTCAATAAAAAGGAAAGAACACGCTATCTAGTCTTAGCTTACCTCTGCCCATTTCCAGCACCACACCAACATGACTGTGTCCTTGATTTTTTATATGTGCCTTGCACACTAAGTACATTAGTCATTTTTTGTGTTGCATCTTTTGGCTGACTGTATATAGTATAAATGAGTTCAATTTAATTCAAATATTCTTTTGGGGTTTTTTGTACAGCAGAAATTTTGTATTCCTGTCCAAGATTGAGTAGGGAAGAGATCACAAAAGCACTCCCTAAAGTTAATCCCTGTCCAGACCATCCATACGTTGTCACACTATTGCTGTCATCCTCAGCCTTACTCATAGGATCACCCGATTTGGATAAGGAAGGAACAAGCAACTATGGAAGACTAGACCATGGCAATTAGAAAAAACTAGACAGCTAATTACTGTGTGGTTGGAAACGTCCTGGATAAGGTTTCCACTAAAGGCTAAGTACTAGTAGAGCACATATTTAACTGCATTTCACACATATTTACTTGCCTGGCAACAATTCATAGTGTTGCTGTCTCTCCTTTCCTGCAGAGCTCATCCACTCAAACTTGTGTTTCTTGCATCATTCATGTTATTTCTTTTCTTGGTTATATTTTCGTGTTTTTTTTTTGCCCAAGGACTTTTCAGAACTTCTGCACTTGTTGTTTGAATGTTGTCTGTCTTGCCACATGACTGCAGCTATTTGGAAGCCTGCTGTCCATGATGTCCTGGGGATGAACACTGGTATCCTTGTTGGCATGTTGGTCTCATTACCATCTCCTCTGCCCCGGATCAGGAAAGCCACTCTTTCCTGCTGTGTTTAAGGTCTCTCTGCACAAATGATTTCCTTGTATTACATGTCTGTGTACCTCTCAACTATAAACACACTTCTCTAGAACTCACATCATGTACCGCCTGAGAAGCAGTCAGCACAAAAGTCCACAAGTAGCCACCTGCCCATTTCATAAGTTCCTGATGATGCATCACTAGAGCAAGCACTCATATGTCTTTAATTCCTCATCCACATTTTCCACTTTTTTCTTGTGAGGTATTTGTGTTCATGGGTTCATGCCCTCAGCCGCAGCTTGACACAGATAATGAATGCATTGTTACTCCAGTATGTATGGTTCATCTTCATGGTCACTTACTTCCTCTGACAAATTAATCATCAGCCTCATGATGCCTGAGGAATCTTCTACGTCCTTTTTTATCAATGTTGTGTATTCTGGAACCTCCAGATTGTTTAGTATGAAATGCTTTGTCATTTAGGTCATCTTGAGCTTTCCACATTATGAGATAGTCTGGTCCTTCTGATTATAAAAGTTGTCCAAGCTGAACTGAAAACTCACAGAGAGGAGACTCTGGCTACGCAATATGATAAATATGTTATTGCCATCCTTCAGTGATCTGCCACTATTCTGTTTTACCATACTAATTAACCAATGGCTCTTGTCCTACTGGGAATTTTGTCTGGTCATTTAAGCATTCCTGTAACATCTCCTCCATTGTTATAGCTGGCATTTGCTCCTTTTGAGTTTCTGTATCTGTGCACTTGGAATAGTTCTTGAAACTCATAATGACTAAACCATTGCAGAGGGTGTTTCTTTAGATGCACCTGGTGCCGATTTTTAAGCAAATGGTTTGGCGTGGAAAGGTGAGGGATTTTTCAACTGTGGTGATGCTGATGTTGCGATATGCTCCTGGATTCCCAGTGTGCTTTGTAGAGTGTGGTGAAAAAAGCAATTGAGTTCTTCCTTCTAGATTCATTCCATACAAACTATTAATGCATGGCCCTGTTGTATTTCTCGCAAAAATTGTGGTCACTGCTATCTTCGCTGTTGCTGATAGCATGAGCAGGGGAGATGGCTCTACTTTTATGACTTCTTCTTATTGGCATATAAGGCATCCGCCTTTCACTGAGGGCCACTAGGCCTAAAGGTCTTCACATACTGAAATCTGGCAAAGATGAGTGATCATCAAGGATATCAGGGGTTCATATATTTTATGGACTTGAGATATCCTACCTTCTCGTGATTAATCCACACTGGTATTGTATAGGTCAGCCCTTGATGTTGTATTCACTGACAGAGAGGCTGCATGACACATTTTTCTCTATTATAGATACTTTACAAATCTTCTGCCCTACAAAGTAATGTTATTAGAGAATGGCTGGTTTGCCCAGTTGTATTCACTCTTTTCTTACCCCTTAATCATGCACCCTACCTTGTGTCAGTCAGTCAGCAGTGGGATCCCCTTAAATCACTGGCGCATATCAGCATCATGGGAGTCCACCCAGATATCCGTTCCTCCAGTATTCACTTCTTATCAACAGAAATTCACCTGAGGGGAGACTCGGTGAGTCAGATATCACTCCTTGATCTTGGGAGCTATCTCATATGTATGAGAGAAGACCTGTTTGATGGAGCAAACATGCACTAGCTGTAATCTGTATGAAAGAAGGTTCTCTTTCCGTACTCTGCCAGAATGGGCTTTTAGGTTGAGAGAGCATTTTAAATAAATGAAAATTAATGACATTAACTTGTAGAAATAATGTGTAGGCATGAAATGAAAAGCCACATTTTAAGAGGCAATTGGGAGCACTAGCCTTCCATTGGTGTGTATGTTAAGTTAGAAAGGCTTCAGAATGCAATTGTTTTTCTTTTCCACTGACATAAGGGCAATAATGTCAGGAATGTGAAGATGTGAAAAGTTCAATGATACAAATGTGCTGAACTAAACATGACCTAATTGAAAATGTTAGATTTCAACCTTACCACATATATATTTTCATTGTATATATTAATGTATTACATTATTTAGTTTAATTTCTATTCAAATGTTTCTTCCTGAATACATTTGTAAGTTAAAATGTGTGAGAAAGGCATGATTTCATTTGTGCGATGAGAGACCTAACCATGAACGTTTTTGTCTCGTAGTAAAATGGACAGTGGGAACCAAACCTCAACTTGTACAATGTTAACATGTTTCATTTAACAATCAATATCCGTAAGTCTTTTGTCCTGAGGGAAACTTTCCTTTTCCTGTGAAGGCATTGAATGATTGGAGGACGAGACAGACAAATGCAACATTTGTTTTACTTGTAGATATCAAATTGCTATATTGGTGTGTTCCTAGAGAGAGAGAGACTCTTCAGACCCTTTCCAGACTCTCTGCTGAGCTTTATGCTGACACCCATTCATTTTCCCCTTGCCAGAATCTATGGTTTTTTGAGATTTTACTAAGGATCTGAGCTTCTCTTTATGGGAAGTGCTTCTTGAATGACATTGCTTAAAGCTCTATGCTTTCACTTCTCAATTTGGAACTCTTTATGGGTTCTAAAAGATACTTTTCTCTCATTTTCCAGGGATCTACTTATATGGAATGCTCTTTATGCAATTGTCTGTATTGCATTACTTATGAATTGATTACCTATTGATGACTAATAAAGAAATGCTTACTAAAGATTATAATATAAACTTTTAAAAACTCACACCAAATCTCATCAATGACTACCATAAGAGATACTAAGACTGTGATGAATAAGTTGATTTTGATTTGCAGCTTCTGATTAATCTCACATCCAGATAAGTTGATTAGATTGATATCGTAAACCAAAGTATTTGACTAAAGCCTTGTGCACCACCACAGTCAACATCATGTGTCCACCTGAACATCATTGTGCAACCAACTGTCATCCACACTAAGAAGTATTGAATAGAATTTCTCAGCATCTGGTTCTCTTTCTAAATTTCCTACCAACCAGTTTGTCTACATGAGCACCTCCAAACATCAGAAACTTCTATTCAGCTGTAGATTCTCCAGAGATCCTGCCTATCTCTGTTATTTTCAACCTCTATATGGAGTACCTTAGTAGCTGACATCAGCATAAAAATTCACCATTACTCTGGCAACACTACATGTTTCATGAATTCTTGACATTCTGGCCCTCAAGCACTGCATATATATATCACTGAGAAATCTATGTCCAGCATGTACCAGAAGCACAACCCACCCAAACCAAATTTGTCCTATTCACCAATAACAAACAACATCCCTGCCTGCATGACTGGCAAACTCACCATTTCTGGCACCCCCAAACACACCCACAGCAAGGACTCTCCCACAACTGGATGTGAAGAAATATAGAACAGGTACAAATGAGGACAACAGACCACCTCAATCTGCAATCCTGTAATCTGTAAAAGCATCCCACATCCAACAGGACCACTCCAGCCCTCCTTCAACTTTGGAAATAGTGAATGTGACATATTTTCAAAGAACAATAAACAATGATGCCTTAGAAAATTCCCTCTGCTAACCAAACTCATTAGACCTCCTTCCCTCAAAGGTGTAAATGTCAAGGATTGTGTTCTTTGATGTGAGTCCCTAATACATTGTCAAAGCCGTGATCCAAAGAAACAGCACACATCCAGAGGCCCACCTTCAATCAGCACTGACTTAGAGAGTACAAAGATCTAAAGTGGCTAGGCAAGGGAGGGATTATCTGAGTGTATACTGGAGAAGGAGGACTGTAATAAGATAAGTAGAATGTGAGTCACCCCGAGGACGAAGTTTTACTGAGGTTTTTCACTAGACAATAGCTATCATTACCTGTAAGAGAAAAAGGATATTCCCTTATTGGTTTAATGGAAATTCTCCTTTGCAACAGTCTTTCAAATGTTAATCTTTCCTGATGCTAATAGGGAGAAATGTGGCTTGGAGGGAAGATGCCATAACCCAGTGGGGGAGTGCCCGTAAAGTCTTTGGTGCAATCTGTTGGCTCTGCAAGGGCAGTGGCAAGTCTCCGTCTGCATCACTGTAAAAGCCCTCTATAAAAATGCAACAGCAATCTGTCAAATAACTTTTAATTTATAGTGCTTTGTTCTGTACTTCTGACGATTTTAAGCACTGTAAACAACAGTTGTTGTGATGGAAATGTCATCTGCATGGAAAAGGATGTGTACCCCTGCACTGAGTGTCCAACTGTACTGTTGTCTGCATCCCTCACTCAATCAATCAATCAATCAGGATTTATAAAGGACAGCTAGGCGCTTGCATGTCCCAGAGGCTTAGTCGAACAGCCAGGTCTTGAGGGCCATTCAGAATTCCGAAATTGAGGTGATAGTCCAGAGGTGTATGGGGAAGCTGTTTCAGTCTTTGCTACGAAGTGGGAGAAGGAGCGTCCTACACTTCTGCTTCGATAGATGCAGGGAATATGGGCAAGTGAAAGGGAGGCAGAGCATAGTCTTCTCGACTGATGGTGGAAGTTCAGGCGGTGGCTAATGTAGGTGGGTTGTTGGTTGTGTAGAGCCTTGTGTGCATGGGTCAGCAGCTTGAATTGGCATCTCTTCTGTACGGGGAGCCAGTGGAGTTGACTGAGGAGGGGTGTGTTGTGGGCTCGTCTGGGAAGTCCAAGGATGAGTCTGATTGTGATTTTCGGTATGGTTTGAAGTCTTTGTTGGAGGAGTTTAGCAATTCCTATATAGAGGGCTTTGCTGTAGTCCAGTCGACTGGCAATGAGGGCTTGTGTCATGGTGCGTCTCGTGTGTAGGGGTAGCCACTTGGAGATCTTACGTAGCATGCGCAGAGTGAGGAAGCAGGCAGAGGAGACAGCGTTGATCTGTGATTTCATGGTGAGCTTGTTGTGTAAGAACCTCACAGACATTAAGTAAAAATAGAAGAATATCCGCATATTCCGCTACGGTTATGCATATTCGCATCTGTAAAAACTAGGCCTGGGCGGTAAATTCCGTTCCGCTCGCGGAATTTGGGTAATTTTGCGTTCCGTGGAGAATGCGGAATTGCCAAAAATTCCGCGATCCGCGGCTTCGCGGAGTTTTTTGCTTGTTCGCGCTTTCAAAATGCGTGTTCGCGAGATATTTCTCCCCGAGCATGCAAACAGCGTTCGCGAACAGGAAAAAAGCATCGCGAACGGGCGGAACAAGCAATTCCGCATGTTCTCGGAACTTTTGCGTGCTCGCAGAGATTTTTTTACCATTTCGCGGAGCTTTGCGTAGCGCGACTACGCAAATTCCGCCCACCCCTAGTAAAAACCCTAAGATGGCCACCAGAAAACTACACGAACCAGAGCATTCTAGTGTTTTCATAAAGAGTACTGGTTCAGAATGCCAAGCGCGCGCTGCCTCGAATCTGCGCACTTCACTGAGGAAATGATTCAGGTCAGTCAAGTATTTGAGTTGCTCACGAAAGTTAGTCAAGGTAGAGGCATCGTTTAATCCTCCACGTTCTTAGTTGTGTTGTTTAATATTTAGCATTTACTCTCTGGTAAATTCAAGAAAGAAGAAGAAGACATTTAATTATTCGCCTGTGTCAGGCGGCGTTTGTTTCCTTGTGAATAAATCCAGAATTCAAGAGGCCTGACCCATAGCTGAACTCTTTCAGCTGGTTGTATAATTATAGCAATTTCACTCTGTGTGAACTGCTTTCCCTGAATACCTTTTGGAATTCAATTCAGTCAGCCGTGACCGGCAGTTGAACTCTCTCTCTCTCAGCTGAAGAGAATTTACATGTGTTCCTTTAATAGGAGCTCGGAAAAAGATTAAAACAAGCAGCAAGTTAAAAGAAGGAATTTCTGTCTTCTGTCTAAACATTTTGAATTCTATGCATAGAGAAATTTACCCTTGAATAACCCAGTTATCTATCTTATTAAAGAGAAAAGTCAAGGTGTATGTAGTACAATTACAGGCCTACAGTTTTTCAGATCAAGTGAAGAGTAAATAACAATAAAACTTCTGCACTTACCTGAAGAGAGGATTCCCTTCTTCCTGATCCTGAAGATAGACACGCAAGTACCCTATAAGAGAAAACACATTTTTTAAGCCTTAATATTTGTCTGCATGAAAAATTAAAATAACTAACATAATTGAACACTGAGAATAAAGAAGTGATAAATACAAAAGAAGAAAAAGAACAGAGAAATATACAAGAAATAGAAGAGGGGCAATAGCCATTTCCAGAAAGGGTAAATACAATACATAAGGCAAGTTTTAGTAAGAGCAGAACTAGGATGTGGTAATAAGTTGTTTCTTACTTGCTTAAAATTCTTTCCGATGCAGGTTCACTCTTGAACAGTGAAGAACACAAAATCACAGAAAGTAGCATGTAGAAGTGAAGACAGTAGTAAAGCCCAAGTGACGTGGCAGTCTCTTCTCTCTCTCTCCTGTTCCCCTTCCCCCCCTTGGGTCTTGTCGGACAGTTGTGAGAAATTGACTGTTGGAAGAGTTCTGAGAGGGGCGTTGGGACCTGCGGCATACTGCTCCTGTGTTGGTTCAGTGAGAGCGTTCTGACATGTTGTCCATTATGATTTTGAGGTTTCTAGCTTGGTTGGAGGTAGTGGGTGCGGGCCCTAGGTCTGATGGCCACCAGGAGTTGTTCCATGTGTAGCTGCGGTTGCCAAAGATCAGTACTTCCATCTTGTCTGTGTTCAGCTGCAGGCAGTTGTTCTTCATCCAGTTGGTGACGTTTGTCATGCATCTGTGGAAGTTGGTTCTGATAGTGGTGGGGTGGTCAGTGAGTGAGAGGATGAGTTGGGTGTCGTCTATGTAGGAAATTATGTTGAGACAATGGGATCTGACGATGTTGGCCAGCGGGTTCATATATGCGTTGAACACCGTGGGGCTGAGGGATGAGCCATGGGGGACACTGCAGGTGATCTCCTTGGGTTCAGAGGTGAAAGGTGATAGGTGGATCCTTTGTTTTCTTCTGGTGAGGAAGGAGGTTAGCCATCTGAGTGCGTCCCGTTGGATGCTGATGTGGTGGAGTCATTCGATCAGCGTATGTTGGGATACCGTGTTGAAGACTGCTGAGAGATCGAGGAGGATCAAAGCTGCTGTTTCTCCATGGTTGAGGAGGGTTCAGATAGCATCAGTGGCTGCGATCAGGATGGTTTTGGTGCTGTGATTCCTGCGGAAGCTGGATTGGGAGGCGTAGATCAGCTGGTTCTGATCCAGGTGTGTCATGAGTTGGTTGTTAATTATCTCTTTGAGTACCTTCACTGGGAATGGGAGCAGGGAGATTGGCTGGTAGTTTAAGAGTTTGCTCGGGTCGGTTGAGGGTATTTTGGGTAGTGGTTTGATTTCAGCGTGTTTCCAGGCATCAGGAAATGTTGCGGTGGTTATAGAGGTGTTGAGTAGGGTGGTGAGTTCCTGGCCGATCCTTTGGTTTCCGAGGTTGAAGATATGGTGCGGGCATGGGTCTGTGGGAGCTCCCGAGTGAATGGATTTCATGGTAGAGGTGGTGTCCTAGGTAGAAAGGACATTCCAGGTGGTCAGTGTGTGGATCGTGTCAGTTACGGTGGTGGCATTTCTGTCGAGGAAGTGTGATGTTGTTTTCGTTGCAGCTGGGTTGGAGAATTCCTAAACAATGTTGAAAGGTTCCATGATAATGACTTTTCTTGTCATAGGTAAACACATATCATGTGTGCGCACCATGACGTAGGCCTGTCTCACAGATTGCGGTCTTGTTGGACTGGAAGAGGCACACAAAGCGCTACCCTCATACTGGTGGAAGGTTATTGCCTTCACCAGGCGTTAAGCAGCATGAGTACGGTGGTAGAAGCATACTGTGTAGTGATCAGTAGGAGTGAACAAGTCCTTTTTAACTTGTGTCAGTGTAAAGAGGCCTACCAGCTCACTCACCGTTTTAAAGTTTTGCTGCTGTGTGCTTAACTCACCCTTGGCCTACATCAATTGGATGTAAAGTGCTGCGTGGCTCAGGAGTAGTGACTCTGTGCTGATTTAATGTGTCCCTAGGAAGGGTACAGTAAATGAGAGAGGTAGTGCTGGCCAGTGCGTGCGCTGTGATTGTATCTATTGAGTGTGTGTACCTTCGAGAAGTACAATACATGAAGGGTGTAGTGTGAAGCACACACATTGTGTGAATGTATGTGTGCTGGAAGTGTGTGTGCTTGCAAAATGGCACATCGTAGCACAACAGAGAAAGGCTGCATTACTGAGCAGTCCTTGTAGAGTGAATGTGTGTTCTGAATGTATGCATGCCTGTGGTGGCACAGTACATGGAGATAACAGTACTGGTTAAGGTGTATGCTGTGTGCATACACTGAATGCTAGATTGCCTGTAACGGTACATTACATGGAGGACACTTGGTTCCATTCTGGGAAGACCAGGCCATCCTGGTTAAGACATGTGGAGGGAGAGGAATCCCCCAGACAGATTTGTGTATTGCTGCATTCCTGTAAGCTGGGTATGACACACTGGACAAGGGAGAGAGACTCCCCATGAACACTTCTTAGGGTGCTCTTTGACTCAGTGAGAGATCACAAGGAAAGGGCCTGGACACATCTGAGGAAGGAGATGGGGCTGTTCAGGAAACATTAAGAGTAGGGGTGCGAGCCCAACATAAACCTTTTGAAGCACATATCACTGTAGCTGACATCCAGGTGTGAAGACTAGTCACTCCTATGGCCTGTGTTGTGGTACTATCAGCTTCAGAGTCTCTCCTGCTGTGACAGACAGCCTTTCAAGAGATAGAAGAAGAGGAGAAGGGTGTACTTCAAAAGAAGAAGAACCCCAACATAAAAATTCAAAGATCCAGACCCTAAATCACATTTGGTGTCTGGAAATGGGCGATAAGGAAGGGAGGTTGAGACCCCAAAAAAGGTAATCTGCAAGCAGCCAGATGGGCTGTGTGATGAGGGGAAGTTTAGCAAGACTTCTGCCTGCGACCAGGACTGCGGGCCAATGTCTGCTATTCTCCCTGGTGGTTGAGGGGACGTAATCCAGGGAAGCCAAGACCACCTGTTCTGGAGCCTGGAGCACTAGCTCCTGTCTGCTTGACAAGACCAGTGTGCCCTTTGAGGAATAGAAGAGCACCAGAGGGAGTGAGGTCAAGTTGGAGCCCAGCCTAGTGTACTCCCTGTGTGAGGTGTGAGGAGACATCTGCTGCACCAATCAGGTCTGTGCCAGTGTGCAGGTTCAAGTCGGCAACCCCTGTATGCCACGAGAGGGCCACCATGAAGACAACCGTGAGCAGAGTGATGTGTGGGGTGAGTCAACTTTGTATGCCAGGAGAGGCCACTGTGAAAGACTTTGCAGGATATTGAATACCAAAGCCTTTGCGGAACCTAGCGCACCCCTGTATTTCAGGAGGGACCACTGTGGTACAGTCTACTGTGTGGTGAAGACTGGAACCCTTGTTGGTCATGTTGTGGCAACCCTGTATCCCAGGAGGGGGCTCTTGGTATCAAGATTGCTGTGAGGATCAGGCCAGCGCCCAAGATCTGTAAAGTCGCATGACCCATAGTTGACAAAGAAACCTCAAGGATTGTACCCGAATTGCCCCGTGAACTTAGGAGGACGCTGTGGGTGCATCGCCACATCACTGGGCTCTGATCAAGAGCATCAGAAACCAATTCCCTTTGTTGACGAGCACAGAACTTACCATGCAGGAGGAGCACCGGAGCACCTCTGTTCACTGTTCATGTCTCCCCTGTGCAGCCTACTCTCAGGAACAGGACTGGAGCATTGTGAGTGCCCATGGATAGGGCACCCACTGAGACACTGCAAGCTTCCTCACTGCTGGAGCAGGTAAAACTGATTACACGCTTATCTGGCCCCAGGGACTTGCTGCTAAGGGCGCTACAGCCCCAAGACACCTTTGGCTATCTTTTTAAAAGTCAGAGTGGACTCTTGAGCTAAGACCTACTAGTGAGCATTCCCTGGATGCGGTCACCAGTAAATGGGGAATAACACTTCCCACATTATGAAGAGCTGGCGGGACAGGGATTTGCCAGCAAAAGACTATTGCCCCATCCTCAAAGGGAAATGTGTTACTGTGTATCTATTTTGTAACATTGCTTTGAATGTGTAGAGTTTGAATTAAATACTTATTTTTATTACAAAAATATTTATATTTGACAGGACATTGATTTATTGACTCTGCTGTGCCCTTTCACCAACCTGTATTTACCCTTCCTCCCCGAAGGAGCCTTTCACTGCTCGTCCACAGCTACCACTGAAGTGTAGAAGGAGTACTTGGCCCAGTTGCTCAGGATCTAATGTAGGTTGGGCCCTGGGACATCAGGAGTAAAAGGCCACAACCACTACAGTTGGGCATCACTACCCCTGCATGCCCCATTGCCCTCTGCAAGAGGTTCTGACAATTAGCGGCAAGCAGTGGGCGCCTAACGTTTAGGAGCCTGAATACAGAGGTAGGATTGGCCATTTCCAATTTGTGCCACTAGTACAATAAGCCCAGTTTGCTTCTAATACACACAAAGGTGACACGCATAGACAACCAAAAACACAGGACTGAGAATTGACCCCAGCACCATGTCCATAGATCCGATGAAGGATTTATATAGGGACAGAGGGTGGAGGATTCTCAGGAGCAGGAAAAGAGAGGTCCTTTCTAATTTAATTAGGGGCCAGTTTGAGATATTAGGTCAAAGGGAAGAGACTATAATTGACTCTGAGAAGGGACCCATTTTAGGAACCCGGGAAGAGAGAGCTGAGGATTCAGATTCTAGTATTGCCTTAGCAAATATATATCCCAGACATGCCCTAAGTGTGTCCCCTAATGCATTTTCAAAAGTTTCACCAAGACACTCATCACCTTTAGTTTCTAGAATGCATCAGGTGTGTTCACCACCTTGAATATTGTTAGGGTACCACTGTTACCACTTCCAGGAATAAATACCTTGAGTGGATTGAGTCCAGCAGAGACCCTGAGCTTGCAGTTGGCTGTTCAGAAAGCTAAGGCTGAGAGTTTGAGAGGGAGAAGCTAAAACTAGCTCACCAGGAAAAAAAAGGAGAGGACGTGATAGACAGGTAAAGGATAGCCCTTGAGAGAGAGAAACATAGAATGGCAGCAATGACAACTTTATCTGGGATAAATGAGTTCACATCTAGTTCAGGCCAGGTTGTGGCCAAGGTTCCAAAAGATCTGTGCATGTTTATGTGGAAGGTCAGGATATTTTGGAATGATCTGTGAGCTTTGAAGTCGCTTGTAAGGAGCATGCCTTAAATTTGGTGTCTAAAGCAGCTGCTTTAATGAGACACCTGCCATTGGAAGGGACAACAATAATTGGGAGAATGCCTGTGGCCGACCAGATGGTCTTTGAGCGAATAAAGGAATCTCTCATTAGGCTGTATGGGCTGAAGCCAGATCAGTACCTGCAGAGATTCCTTGACTGCAGATGGTATTCCGTTTGAGACTTGGATTCGTGGTGTATTGGGCCATTGGAATGAGTGGGTAAGGGAGATGGAGGCCAAGGATTTTCAGTCCCATAACCAGTTGATGGTGACAGAGTAACTCAAGGAGGAGTGCTCTGCCCCACTTAGGCAATAGCTGTCTAATCTGACAGAAAGGGATCCAACCAAACTTGCAGTATAAGCTAATAACTGGTTGGCTAACAAGGTTCACAAATGGCTGGAGCAGCAGCACACTTCTGAGGCAGAAGAGGAGAAGAACTCTCCACAGACGGGTACTAAACCAGAGGGTAAGGGCTATGGTAATTCTCATGGAACTCGCAGAGGGCCCAGGAAACATGGGAATGATAATGGTTTGTCTGGGAAGGAGCATTAGGAGAAGAGAAGGCAAGGACGTCCTTCCAAGTCCAAGGTGGTAACTTGCTTTAATTGCCACAAGCTGGCACATTTTAAGAGATTGTCAAAAGAAAGAACTTGACCCAGTGACACCCATGATAGCAAGCAAGCATGTTACACATAGAGGGACCAATTACGCTTAACCTAGTAGCTATGGACATTTGTGTATGGACAAATGCTCTGAAACACATTCATCCTAACACAAAGGGATTTGTGTAGAACATTAGTATCAATGGGAGGGAAGTGCCTGCCCTGAGAAATACTGGAGCCATCCACATTATGGTTGAGAGGAAGTACCTTAAGCCTGAGGAGATACTCCCTGGAACCAAGGATATAGGATTGGTAGCCAGAGTAGTGGACATTGAGAATCCACTTGCCAGGGTTGAGATTTAACTCAATGGTAAGGCGGCCATGATCAATGTCTGAGTAAAGGAAAAGCAAGAAACTGGATGTCTCTCAGGCCCCTGATTGACTGTGGCGTGGTGCCAGGACAAGAAGCTTTACGGCTTGGACAATGTCAGCTGTGTTAACCAGAGCATAGGCTGCACATCAGACTCGGAATGGGACTGGGATCATCTCTGATTTGCAGGGACCAGGACAAGTTAGTTTGCAGGAAAGGGGAGACTTCGGGAAGGCAATGGCTGTGGAGGTCATTGACTCTGCTCCAGAGGGAGAGGGGTGAGGCTCCTGAAGCGGACCAATTGCTGGAGTTTAGGTCCCTTTCAGAGCTGCAGGGTGTGTTAACTGCTGGGAGGCCTACCCAAGGAAGATTTCTGCAAGGCACATGAGGAGTGCCCTATGACTGTGGGACTTTCGGAAGGAGCCCAGGAACAGGCTCAGCAAATGAGTGGTTGGAAAACACTATGGGGCTTATTTACAAGCCCCTTGCGCCAACGGTGCGTCACTTTTAACAAAGGAAAAAGTGACGTATGGGTGGCGCAAGGGGCATGTAAATAAGCCCCTATGTTTGCTGGGAGGATGGTCTACTCTATAGAGAACCAGCAAATCCTGAGCCAGGAACAAGTAAGCGGCTGGTGGTTCCAGTAGTTCACAGTTATTTCCTATTGTCATTGGCCCATTAATAGCCTTAGCAGGCATTAGAAAATGCCAGGATAGACTGGACCCTCTGCTCTCCTGGCCAGGGATGCGTAGAGACACAGAGCAGGTCTGTAGAACCTGTACAGCTTATCAGATGGGTGGTAAGACAGGAGGGAGGACTAAGGCACCAATAGTGCTTCTACCAGTTGTAGGTTCTCTATTTGAACGTTGGGAAGAGACATAGTTGGTCCATTCTATCCCTCCCCCCACAGTCAAGCAATAAGTATATCTTGGTTGTGATGGATCAAGCCACCAGGTACCCTGAAGCTGACAGGGAGGGAAGAAGGACAGAGAAAGGGTATACTTCAAAAGAAGAACCCCAACATAAAACTTCAAAGACCAAGAGCCTAAGCTACATTTGGTACCTGGAAATGGACTATAAGAAGGGAAGGTTGAGAACCCAAAATTGTTCATCTGCCAAGCAGGCAGACAGGTTGTGTGAGAAGATGAAGCTCAGCAAGAATTCTGCCTGTGACCAGGACTGGGGGCCAAGGCATGCTAGTCTCCCTGCTTGGTGAGGGGACATCTGAGCTGGAGCCTGGAGCACCAGCACCTGCCTGCTTGCCAAGACCAGTGTACCCCGGAATGAAAAGGAGAGCGTTGAAGGGAGCAAGATCCATTTGGGAGCCCAGCTGATTGCACTCCTGGTGTGAGGAGTGAGGAGATGGCTGCTGCACTGTAAAGGTCTTTGCCCATGTGCAGGTTCAAGTAGGAGACTCCCATATGCCTGGAAAGGGCCGCTCTGAAGATAGCCATGAGCAGAGTCCCATACATGGCGAGTAAAGCCAGTGTGGCGCCGGGTTTGAGCGACCCCATATGCCAGGAAGGGCAGCCATGAAAGACATTTCTGGGAATGGAGGGCTGAAGCCTTTGCGGTACCTAGTGGTGACCCTGTATGCTATTAGGGGCCCCCGTGGATGGACTACCATGCGGTGAGGGCCAGCACTTTGGTCGGGCTTGTTGCAGCAACCCCAAATGTCAGGGAGGGGCTGCAGGTATGAAAATTGCTGTGAGGATGGAGCCGTGGCCTGATAACTCAGAAGTCGCTTGATCGGTAGGTCACAAGAAAGAATCGAGAATTGTATCTGAATTGCCCTCGTGAACTGACGAGAATGCCTAGGGTGCATCACCACATTACTGGGCACTCATCTGGATCATTGGAATCCAACCCCTCCACCTGTTGGGGAGTGCAGAACTAAACTCGCAGGAGGAGCACTGGAGCACCTCTGATCTCTGTTGGAGCTGGCTGCTTTAGTTCAGAGGAGAGCACATGTTCTGGGCGCTGCTGCGTCTCCCCTGTGCAGCCAACTCTCAAGAACAAGACTGGAGCATTGCAAGAGCATGTGGATGGGAAATCCACTGAAATACTGCAAGCTTCCTCGCTGTGCTGCCAATCCACTTTTGATTATATTTCTAAAAGTCAGAGTGGACTCTTGAGTTAAGACCTACTTATGAGCATTTCCTGAATGTGGCCCCCAGTGAATGGGGAATAACCTCTACCACATTACAAAGAGCGGGTTGGACAGGGATTTGAGAGCAAAAAACTAGAGCCCCGACCTCAAGGGGAAATGTATTATTTGTTTGTATATGTATGCATAGAGTGAGAAATAAATACTTTTTTACTACACTCCCAGCCCCACTGGGGGAGCCTATGACTGCTTGTCCACAGCTGCCACTGAGACTCAATTGCAGAAGGGGTACTTGGGTCAGTTGCACAGGACCCATCGTAGGTCGGGCCCCGGGACATCTGGAGTAAAAGGCCTCAACCACCATGGTTGGGCTCAGTTACCCCAGCGTGACCCATCACCCTCAGAAAGGGGTTCTGACAACAGGTGTTACTGTTGTGGTAAAGCATTTACCAGCATCACAAGTGTGGAAGGCTGAGACTCGCTTGCTGATATTTAAACTCAAGGCCCAGAGATCACTGCATGTCTCAGCAGTGACTACTTAACACAGAAGGTTTTTCTCCTTACTTTAACTGTTTCGAAGGAAACTTCATGCACAGAATGCTTCTATTGCATGCTGCACACTGGTGTCCTATAAAACTCTCATAAGTGAAGGTTAACAGATAAACGCTTAAAAGTACATTTGCATCTTCAGCTGAGCAATTAGATAACTGTGCTTGAGCTGACATTACAAACCCTGCATGAGATGAGGTCACTGTAAGAGGCTCACTCTTTCATTGGCAACAACAGAGATCTCCCTATTTCACTCTTATCATCTGTATTGAGGCCTTGTACAGAGAACCTAAAATAGCAGACATTAGCTGTTTAAGTAAGCATTTTAATGACAGCCTAATCAGTGTTGCAAAATGTACAACACGTTACACATGGAATCCACAAATTGCAGGAAAGACAGCGCTAGAAAGGGTGAAGTTATGAAAGTTATGAAGGGTGGGTTTAGGGGTGAATTGAAAAGTAGTCCACCTATGGTCTGTTGGTACATATGCTTTATTTAAAAAAAAACTCTACCCCCCAAGAAAAATGGAATAACAATAATTACTTTTTTCTATAGCTCTTCATTTCACTCTGACGATTTTCCCTACATAGTGTAAATAACTGGTGGTAGTACTGCTCAGTTTCACAGCACTCAATTTACTGAACTTGGAAGGACAGACAGCTGGGTCTGCCATACTTTATTAAACCATGTAAATAAAATAAAAAGATTTACTTGGGTGCTGCCAGCCGCGGCTTCTCCTCCATGTCTTCTCCGCGCTTCAACAGGAAGCACACAGCCTCCCAGAATCCCCTGGCCAATCACAAGCTGTGATTGGTCTGAGCACCGTGGTTCAGGGCTCAGACGGGGACAGTGCATGTTCCTTACCAGGCTGTGTAATGCAGCCTGATGGAAACATACAAACTGCGCCGGACAGTTTTGCCAGCCCAAGAGGCCGGCCAAACCATTTAGAGTGTGCCTAACACCCCTCCCCTTGGCCCCTGCTCTGACCAGCCAGCCCCAACCATCCTGCCCCGCACCTAAGCAGGAACTGCTCCCAGAGTAGTGGGGCCGATATCGCCGCTGGGCGATATTCTGCTAATCATAAATGTGATTTTTTTTTTCATTGTCATAAAGTAGCTTAGAGTGTTATTGTGCGGATGTAAAACACTGCATGTAACGTGCAAGTCATTTGTTTCTATGCTAGGAGGTTGCTGTAAAGTGTTCATTGCAAAAAATCTTGTAAACCTGTTTGTCACATGTTCCAGTCCTTGTAAAATTGGTAAATGGATTGTGTGCCTGTTGCAACAGCTGCAAGTAAAAGTGATAGGTTTGATTTCCTAATTGTACTAAAGCTGATAAAAAGGGTATCGCTGATATCTGTAGTAATTAACACAACTAATAGAGGCCAAAATAATTCAGCTTGTATTGTATTATCGTAATTACACACTCACTTATAGATCTTAGACATTACGTGCAGAACATAAGAAAGTAAAACTATTCATGTGACATTTTGAGATAATCTTTCTCTTCCCTAATGGACTACCAAGCCTGGAGACAAGGTTAAGCTGGACACAATTATAACAAAAACGTGCCAAAGCAGCATTTAGATTCAAGGCTCTGATGACAGAATTAAAAACCTTCCAGTACCCTCAAATATGGCACCCAGAGCAGGCAGCAATATGTGCAGCTGCCACTACATGTGTAATGCTCTGTTGGCACACTACACCTGGACACATTTGGATGGATTTGCGGGAACTTTAACAGAGGAGTTCATTTTTGTGCAACTTCATGGGGCATTAATACTGATGAAAACAGACTTTTGTGTACTGCTGCTTCTATTCTTGGGAATCTAGGTAAAGCAACCCTACTTCAGTAATGAGATAAGCCTTAGCAGACTCCTCTTTTTAAAAAAACTTGCTCATGAAAATTTCAAAATATTTGCCAGGGAATGATTTGTGATAGGAATGAGTCCGGGAATCCGAGAGAGTTCTACCTGGGTCATACATACAGAAACAAAGAGAGGAGCACTCAAGACAATTATTTACTGCATTTGCTCCCCTAGTACATAACTGTTATGGAAACATTCCTATTTAAGTGACGATGTGTGAGGTGAACTGCACCCACTGCCCATGATCAGTGCTCATTTTATATCTAGAACATTAAGTAAATTTTTCAGATTCACACTCAATGAGGTGCAGGTAAGCATACATTTGAAACTTCTAGGAATGATTATTCCACTCAAAACAAAGTTCCAAATTATACAACGTTTTACAGGATATACTTACAATAATCCTGAATTAAATCTCCTCCACCTATACACCTCACACAGACGTGATTGCTTGCTCACTTTGAGTGCTCAAGTAGTAGCTCACCTCTAACCTCGATTCTATACACAGAAATGTGCAAATGTGCATTTTAGAGCTGCATGTAGAAGAAACATTTTAAAGGGAGCATTGCTTGTAGTAATAATAATGCAGATGGGATATCCATCACTTTGTGACGGATTTACCCCTCTGCCAAACTCTAAATCAAGCCCAGAGTATGGTAGTTACCATCAGCACACAGCATGTGTCCTTCATAAATAGTTAAAAATAATTGGACAATAATCCAAAATTAGATCAACGTATGATAAGTAAACTTCAAATAATATCTCAATGATGCTTAATAAAAATGTAATTACATTTTCTTTTGTCTTCTCCCCCTCTGTGTAGATCAGCCACCCTAACAAGAGGATGGCCTGGGGACCACTGCAAGTAGAGAGCGAGAGTGCGTCAACAGGAGTCATACAGGCACCATATCACCCACTGTCAAAAACAGTGAACGATGTACGGCAGGGGACCCGCCTCATCACTTTAAATCAACTATAGCACGAAAAGCAGGTGTGGCGATCACTGACCCCCATGTTTTGGCGCATTCTGGCAGGGGCCTACCAAAACATGGATGGGGAGCTCAAGGCCAAGGAGAAGCAAAAGAAGGGAAGTTTCATCAGCTTTGAAAACACTGCTGTTGCTTAAAACCCTTCTATACAGTATGATGGATGGAATACTGCGTCACAAACAGGACCAATAGACTGCCCTCCATAGTACAGGTGCCAAAGGATATAATACAACAGATGCTATATTGTCACATTAGTCACAGAGAGGCAGATGCACCAACCTGTAAAACAGGTCCTGTGTGTTTCCACAATGGTTTTGAGAGAATGCTAACAATGCTTTAATATTTTTCTGCATGTAACTTTGAATCTTAACACGTTTGCACATTAATATGTGTATGCGTGGGCAATATAATAAAAAAGGTTTTAAAAAATGGATTTGTTTGATATTTCTATGGATGGGATGCCCCATCTTAAGCATGAAGGATATTCCATCTGCTGTATTGTGATTGACATTGCCAACAATGTACTTGTAACATGGCAGATGAGGTATCTGGCACTTTAGCGACGGAGTGTCTCATCCACCAAACTTGAAACCAGGCCCTTCATCAAATAGTTCATTACGGTTGTACTCCCATAGTGCAGGTAGAAAGTGTTGGTATGCTCAGATCTCTAATAAACATGATGTGTAGGCACTGCTGTGCACAAAACACTACTGTGACACATCAATAGTATCTATTGGCCACTACCTGAGAGTACGCTTGCAATGAACATCTAGGTCCTGGGCCCGCGTATGACCAGACTACTGTCACAAAGCAGGCCTAGGCCTTCACACACACACGATTTGTTTGATGGTACTTTCATAGTAGTACTTAAACTGGGACATCAGTTATTTACAATTGTGACTGCAAGGCATGTGCTAGGAGTGCCCACCATCTAAGGGACATTCCTATCACAAAACTAGAAAAAAATAATGGAACATTATGTGTTAGAGGTCTAATTTTGACAGATGATCCACTGCTTCACATACACAACAGATTTCTCATCTACAATATTACAAGTGCATTATAGTGTAATTTATGGCAGATTTGGCCAAATTTGCGACGGATTAGCCTGTTAATCAAACTCTAAGGATGGGCCACATTGTTTTTGTCTCCTAAAAAATTCTGCTTAAATTGTCAGCTTGATTTTGAATTTGTAATTTACCATATTTTGTGGTGTCACATTAGATGCCTTTTCTTTAGAATATTAACATTAATTTAAATGATTTGGGACAACTTTGCTGTATGCACATTTTGTTAATTTAGTTTTTACAGTGCAACAGATGTGTGCATGTGTCCACTTTCAGCTTCCTCTGAAGCAAGCATGCCAGACACAGGCTACACTCTTCTGAACCATCAGGAAGGCTACTGAGTGTCCGAAGGTGGATTCACCAACAAGGAAGGAACCAGTGCCACTTTGAGTGAGAGGGCTGGCATGAGGTCCCATCTCCTTTGCACACGAATGCCTACAACTCTATCCAGCACCTTGTGGTGGCCGAACAAATACCAGAGAACAAAGCTGCTCTTGTGGCCGCCACCAGCATTAGCGCCAACAGCACTCTCCTTCTTACCCCCCAATGCCAAGCCAGTACCTTGTCTGAAAAATTACTGTGGTCTTGTTCACCTTTAGCACCTCTCCCTCAGCTATCCTCCCACCAACATTGGTGTCAGAAGAGCCTCTGAAGAGTTTTAAGAACTTCTCTGTGGGGATGGCTGCATTGTTGCGTGCCATCCAGAATGTCAGTCAGTAACTGACAAAAAAGTGATTGACATCCTGGATGACATGCTTTCGTGCCATGTCTACCACACTGAGGAGTCCTGTTTTTGGCAGTGGCTCCTCTGACACCAGTGCTTCAGGCACACCTGCCCTATTCCTACATATGACCCCATTCCAAAACCTGAACCCATTCCAACACCGACCCCAATTTACCTTGCAGGCAAAATTCCTCAATCTCCTTTGATTATTCCACCTGTCACCACACTACCCCCAACACCTAAACACCACCAAACCCCTAGACATCACCATGCCCATAAACATTCCTCCCAAGAAGCCATAGGCCTGCCCCACCTAAAAAAAATCTAAAATCCCCTCCTCATCCCATATAGAAGGTCCCCGAACTACCATCTGCTCCAGGAGAACGGGCGGGGCCCTGAAGAGAACATTACAAGGATTGTTGGGAGCCAAGCATCAATAATGGTACTGTTCACATTAAAGACTGTAATAGGGTCCGATCCCACCACTGACTTTTATTTGTATTCATTTTTTAGCACATTGTTTTTTAAAGCAATTCAAATGCCCTGAGAAAGATTTTCTTGCAGTCTCTTTTTAGACTTTGATGTCTGTTTTTTTACGTGTATGCATTGGTTCTGTTTGAGATTGGTATAATGACTGCAATATGTGATTGCGTATTTCAATATGTTGCTTATGTTAGCAATTTCATTTGATTTCTAGGTTTCGTGATTTCCTATGAGGAGCATTGTGGGAGATGCAGTTTATTTTCTCACCCATGCCTATTAAAGGAACTTTAAGTGGTGGTTTATGAGGCTAATACATGGCATGCAAAGTGGAGGTGTATGTGACTACATTTTAGATTATTATTTGGGTGATAAAATGTAGTTATACCTTGAGTTGATGGGGTTCATATAAGGTACAGGCCATACATTTAATGTATATGCACCTGGGTTGCCTATATGAGTGCAATGTCTGGTATGTGTCCTATCCTTGATATTATGCCTAATATTTAAAAATGTGAAATAGCAGTGAGTGAGTTGTGGTAATTTCTGAGGTACATGGTTAAATCATATGATCGTGGGGTCTCAGGTAAGTGACTAAACACAATCAAGTCTAGCCTCATAATAGTTACCTCCTTTAAAGTTATATTTATGGCATGTTAGCATTATATGTTTGAACATGTACATTTTAAAAAATGTGCAGGACTTTACTGATTCTAGGTGGGGAATAGTGAAATTATGTATTTTATTTTAGTAGGTAGTGTGAAGCAAGTGGACAGACAGGGAGACAGGGTAACGTGTTGTTACATATGCTTTGATGTAGATAAACTTAAGTGGCATTGGTAGTTAACATAGTCTATTTATTCCTAAAGGTTTAAACTATTGTACTTGCCTTCTAATTTGTTGTGCATTGTGTTGTTGTTCATTCACCAATGCCAGATAGAATCCCAGAGCTTATAGTAGCAGAGACATGTTGAGTGAAAGGGTTGTGTGGATGTTATGGGCAAGGTTTGGCTATTGAGTATAGTGTTGCTGTGAATACTGTACAGTAAGAATGTTTACTGAGTCTGTATAGTTGGTACTCTCTAATGTGTTATAAATGTATGAATGTGCATATTTATGTGTGTTATGGAGAGTCGTGATGCCTAGCTCACATTTGGCACTGCTTGAGGTATTCTTGGGGCTCATCGTAAAGTTAATACTCGGCAGTGTGGCACAATAAGGGTTGCACAAGGCACTCTTTCACCAGTTGAGTTTTGGTTTCCTCTGTTTTCCCTTTTATATTAGGTTTGAAGTCGAATTTCTTTCTGTTTGGACTCACAGTGAAAGTTTGTGAGATTTCAGCAAATCTTATACCCCATTTTATGACTGTGGTTGTAAATAGAAGCTCCAATCTTACCCTCACTCTTATTATAAATATAATTTAACCAATGCGGGACTGCGGCCACCTTTTTACTAGTCCGTCCTCGATGATGGATACGTCAGGCACCCAGTATTGTTGCTGCAACTTCAAAATCCATCCATGTCAGCATAGGGTATGCTGGACAATATGGCAGACCAGTAGTACATCACTGATGAAGAATCTGTTATCCGTTATGTTGCAACCATCAATATCAACTATATAGTCCCCATTACGATCAATAGATTTGCGCCAATCGTGTAAATTCTGTCAAGTTTACTGATTTGTTTAAAAATAATAAAATATATATATATATCCACGGTGGACTTTTAGTTTCATCAAAATGTGATTTAAAAAATAAATAAAAAAAAATAAAAATGTTTGAGTGTTTCTATATAGGTTGTTCGATAGATACTAGAGTAAATAATTGTGTGTTGCATATTATATATTTGTGAGTAAGTAACTTCACCAACATTGCTTACATTGTAACCATGTTATAGGTATCTACAATAATACATTTAGGAAAATGCATAATTCAACAAATGAGTTCATTTAACATGGGTGAACCCATATATCATTTAGACATTGCAGTTCTATTTTGCAGCAATGCCCCTCATCCACCCTAGGCAAGACAAAGAAGGATTTGTCATCCTACTAAATGTGTGTACAAACCAGGTCTGGATCTAGAGACCATGCAGGAAAGACACATCATTAAGAAGTGCATACTACAACAGATGGTAGGCATTGCACCGAGGAGAGGTTGGCTTGTTGGTAAATCTCAGCCATTAGGCTTATGCTATTTTTATTGTTATAATATTCCCAGTGAAACATCAGTTGTGATTGCCATACCACTGTCTGCCTGTGCTGTTTCATTCTCCATTGTTTTCATTGTTTTCTAGTTGGGCAGGTGCCATGTATTCTGCTATGCACTTTTCACTATTTTCTGGTTTGGCAGGTGCCAAATACTCTGATGTGTACTTTATTTAATTCTGCAATGTGTTTTAGTTTGAGTGCACTGTTACAAGATCTGTTTAACTAAGTGTAAATGCTTGGAATTTCTGTTTGAACAAAAGTGTCATGCTGATTAGTTAAAAGCCTCTGTTTCCTATTGACCTCAATGTTGCCTGATATGCTTGCTGTTGTTTATTTGTTCAGCTGGCCTGCCATCTAATTAATGCTTCCGTTTGACTACAAACCTCTTTTTTCCATTTAATGCTCCATCTATTCCGGCCCATTACATGGACCTCAGGTTAGTGCACTAACAGAGCACTTCTAGTTGAGTTTGAATAAGAAAGCCTTGGATAAAGGAAAAAAGACTAGTTGTGTGAAGTACACAGTTTTAAGGACAGCTAAACCTTTCAGAACCATCTAAGCAGAGGCTAAAGGATATGCACTCAGGATTCAGCGCGGGGATCAGTGGTCAAGAGCCATTCAAATGGACTTGAATTTCCTATAGTAATTCTTGCATATGTAATTCTCCTGTCTGAAGGAGTGCATCTTACCAATAGAACTTGAGGGGTCCTGCTCATAAGGTTTAACCCCACATGCCATCCTTTTCACAAGAGCCAGAGGTAACCAGAACCATCATTCTCTCCAACTCTCTCTCTCCAGTTCCCCTTTTCCCCCAGGGTTAGCCACCTGTATCAGCCATCTCTTCCGATGCTAAGGATTAACCTCAAGGGGAAGTGATGGAAGATATTCACATTCACAGATGTCCTTGCAATTCAGGTGGGTGGACCTTAGTGTGACAGTGATTATATGCTTCAGGAGACTTCTAAGGAGACCACCAGTGTCAAGGGAGTCCACTTCAGTGAGGCCCATGTGCAAACAAGAGATCATGTGGAGTAGGCTTTTGGACTCCTGAAGGCCCAGTTCAGGTGCCTGCACAGGACTGGAGGGACCCTCCTCTACTCTCCTGGAAATGTTTTCAGAATTGTGGAGCTATATTGTATGCTTCACAACATTGCCTTGTGGAGGACTATAACATTCATTCCTGATGAGGATTGCCAGTGGAAAATCCACAAGGATGGTGATATGTGTCAGTGATGATCAAAGTGATGAGGATGAAGGCACTGACCTCAGAGGTGATCTCATCAAAACCTTCTTTGCCTAATGGAAAGTGACTGTAAAAAATATGTCTTTTGGTGATCATTGATATGGAGGTATCCTCTTTGATCATAGTACCTACTAACAAAAAACGTTATCTTTTGATTGTGGTTGGTGTTGTGTTTTAAAAGTACTATTGAGATGAGTATGTATTTGAATTTAGTCTATTACATTTTTAAAGCAATAAAAATGTTGTACATCCTTTGTGGTTGCCCAACAAAAATGTTCGTATAAACAAGAAATGTGGCAACAATATTAGCCTAGTATTTATGATTTTATCTTCATAATCCTTCCTAGATCATGTCATACTGTCATCTGCTGGGACACTCAAAAGTCATTGGTAGATACTTTGGACTATTGCACAGATACTGGTTTTCTGGAGTTCTGGAGTTCTGTAGCGCACGTTGCCTGGCTATTTGTGGAGTGGATGCCCACAAATATCATGTTAGGAATATCATGTTGAATATAAATCCTATTATACTAATGCCCTGTCAGTCACCGAAGGAGGATACCACCCTGGATGATATCAATGATTTCTGCACCAGTAAGCTGGACACCTTTGAATTATTGATGACTGAGGAAGTCCTTAGGACTACTGCGATGCCCATCTCACTGGGTTCTTTACTAGACCCATTACCACCCAAAATCTGGAAATTGTTAGCAGACGATGACTATCTGCATCCATCACTATTAAGGATTTGCAAACAATCACTGGAAATAGGTTGCGTCCCTCATGCCTGGAAAAGAGCACCAATAAGTGCATTACTATAAAAGCCCACAGGGGACCCCTCAGTGCTTAGCAATTACAGATCCATATCTCAATTACTGTTTCCAGTGAAAATTCTGGAATATGTTAGTAAAAGATTAATAACATATCTGGAAGACCACACCTTCTTAGATGAAGAGCAATCTGGATTCAGACCGGCAAATGGCACTGAATCTGCATTGGTTTTGGACCTGGATGAGCTGCAGATGGCAGCAGATAGAGGTCAAAAGGCAGTCTTGATATTACCTGACTTAACAGCTGCGTTTGACACGGTTAACCATAAGATAGTACTGTCCAGATTAGCAAAGACTGGAGTTTATGGGCAAGTAGTGGAATGGATTAAATCGTATCTAACAAATAGAACTCAAGCGATCTCACTAACCCCTTTCCTCTCTAAGTTCAAAGCAGTGGAATTTAGAGTATCCCAGCACTCAGCCCTAAGCCCTATTCTGATCTATTGTCACACTTTAATGACTCTGATTTGATCGGTATCAGTTTTGTTAATTATGCATATGGCACATAGTTGATTCTATCCTTAGACAATGCCAGACCAGAACCATTGGATTTTTTTCATAATCGTTTGAGGGACGTTGCAAATTGACTGATCAAACACCTCCCTAAAGGTCAATAGAGACAAAATATAAATTCGTTGCTGCTCAGCCAACAAACCTTCTAGTGGACTTCCTTGTAGTGTTTGGCCATGGACAAACAGTGGCAACCTAGAAGCATCACTGACAGTTCGCAATCTTGGAGTTTTATTTATCAATAAGTTATCCTTGGAGAACCATGTCAATAAGACGGCGGTAAAGTGTTTTGCATTGCTCCATAATTTAAGGAAAAGTTTACCTTTACTACCCCCAGCTGCATGGACACTGATAGTACAGTGTACTTTCCTAAGCAGATTAGACTACTGCAACGCCTTTTCATTTGGAGCACCAGAATCTTTAATTAAGAGACTACAGAGTACAAGCAGCGGCCAAAAGTTGGTGCCTAATAAGCCAAGATTTTCATCATCCTCTAGAGCTTTAAAAGAGATTCACTGGATTCCAGTAAATTAAAGGATTGTATTTAAATCCTTATCCATAGTATTTGAAGCAATTCATAAAAAAGGCCCCAGGATCCTGCAAAGGAAATTCAAGTGATATAGGGCCAGATGTACGACCATTCACTTTTGCGAGTCGCAAATTGCGTCGAATTGCGACTCGCAATTTGCGACTCGCAAAAGTGAATGTACAACAGTGTCTCAGACACTGTTTGCGGCTCCCAATGGGGTCGCAAATTGCATGCCTCATTAATATTCATGAGGCAAGCGCAATATGTGACCCCATTGGGAATGGCTAGCACTCCCAGGGATGGTGGCCTGCTGGAGTCAGCAGACCACCATGTCTGTGACTGCTTTTTCAATAAAGCAGTTTAAAAAAAAAAAAAATGCTGCCCGTTTTCCTTAAAGGAAAACGGGATGCATTTAAAAAAGAAAAATGACCCCTTCCCGTTTGCGAGTGATTTACCACCTACTTGAAGTGGGTGGTAAACTGCAAGTGTTTTGCAGCCGCAAATGTGGTCGCAAAACAATAGTACATGGCATTGAGACTCGCTATTAGGAAGGGACGCCCCTTCCTAATAACGAGATTCACAAACGCTATTTTGCGAGTCAGTGACTCGCAAAATAGCATTTGTACATGCCAGGACCCATTTTTTGCAGTCGCAAATGGGCCGATCTCCCGTTTGCAAGCGGAAAAAATGGTTGTACATCTGGCCCTTAGAGCGCTAAGAAATCCTCGCTCTTCAACTTCAAACCTATTATGCATCCCTAAATATTTGGTTAGCTAGACAGGAGGGTTGAGCTTTCTCAGTGAGGGCTGGTCAACTCTGGAATAAGTTGCCAGCCCCCCTGAGAGCCAGTTAGGACCTGTTTCAATTTAGAAACACAATAAAAACCTGGTTATTTCCTATATAAACCGATATAAATTGATTAAAGTGTCCCTTGACTTGAGAAGGAGTTTCTTAAAGGTGAGTACCAAGAAACCTTAGAGGTGAAAGATGCACTTTATAAATGTTTTATTATAATAATAAGAAGAAGAAGAAGAAGGATAAGAATGGTTATGATTCAGTTGGCGATACACTTCCTCTCAGTCATGTAATGATGCCCATGTATGTACATGAGTTACATTAAAGGGGCCTGACACAAGTGGTGTGTGTCTCAAAACGTAGAACTTTCACTTGATGTTATCAGCTGTACCCTTTTGGTGGACATTCGTTGTACGTTATGCCTGCGTCTGATCATAATGTCTGTGGCAAACATGAGGGGCTAACACTTTGGCTAATGCTGCATGTAGAGGACCAGTTGTCAATGATATGTAACACTGACTTTATATCTTCATAATAAGTGGATTCCTTACGTAGTTTGCATTGGAACAGTCATATTTCATTTTCAAGATGCCTCTTACAACATTTTATATTCAGATCTGTACCTCCCAATGATGTGCCTTCTCTCTAAGATCTGTGTTTAGACAAGTGTCTATAAACATTGCTGACTTGTCATTTTCCCTTGCTGGGTTTTTGGATGTCAATTGCATTTTAATTAAAAATTGGTTGTTTACCAACAAAATATTTTGTTGTTTTACATATTGATGTTGTGATCATGATGAAATGTGTAATATTTGTCTAGACTACATGACTAACAGATGTATTAACTTTGATGTCAATTATGTACGAATTGTGAAAAAATATATTTATTGCGAAATGATTCTAAGAAGGAGGTGCTTAGAGGCATGATTTCTATTCTACTGAATTTATTTATAATCAAATCATTTATTTTTGAAACAGCTCAGGCCCTATTAGAATCTCAGAAAATATGGTAATCTGGAAGTAGGATGAGAAAACTAAGATTAGTCAGCAGCTGTTTTGATTCCTTTTCCAGACAACAGTCAATGAACTAATGGAAAATGCATAGTCATAGGGTGGAGAACAGGAGAACCGTCCAGAAGATCATATGAGGATGTCACTTTGCATCTCTTGCATATAGGTTCCTTAGTATTGTCCTCAATTGGGCCAGTGGTATAACCATTCCTATGTGGCTTGAGTGGGAATAGGAGGGTTGGTGACAGGTGGCTCAGTGGACAGCAGGTCCTGCTGCTAGCTGGAAATGTTTCTAGGACATACCTGGCTGGCACTTTAGCATGAAAAGCAGCAGCTAAATCAGAGACTGCTGCAGTTAGTGTTTTGAAGTCATTCTAAAACACCCAAGAGTGTAGAGTTTGCACATGCAGGTGACACAACAGAATATAATTCTGGGCCCTCCGGAATGCAATAATCTGGCCCAGCTGGTCTTCATGCAGCGTAGCTGCACCATTAGGTCTCTACTCATGGTATTGGCATTGGTGACCACAAACTGATTCTCTCCCTCAGTAGCTGATCATCTCCCGCACTTACTAATCTACCCTGTGGCCTTGACTGGGTGGCCACAGGTGTAGTGTGCCCTGGCTGCTGAGCAGATGTTGTGGCTATGGCTGTCAAAGGAGCTTAAAAAAGGGAGGTTACAGTTGTTGAGGGACAAAGGAGGTGTTTTGGCAGCACTGATGTTGGTAATCAGAACAGAGCTCTGCTGGATGCTCTTGATCTTGTGTATTGAGGGACAAGGAGAGGTCTAGGGCACTAGCTACCCGAGCCCAATGGGCCAGTCTGGTCTTCAAGATCTTTCTCCTTGGCAGTAGTGGTGCTCCTGCTGAAAGCTTGGAATTGTGTATCCTCAAGATTGGAAAATGCAGTTAAAGCAAATGACTGTAATGTTGGTGCATCACCTTGAAAACAATATAAATAAAAAATATAAGGTGACATTTTGGGAACTATAATTGTTACTTTATAATTTGAAGTAGTATGCTGTAGAACACTGACCTTTTATTGATATTTGAAATGTCAACCACCTCATCAATGATTGCCATCGCCCTACTGATGGAATTGAGAAGCCTGTTTTCAATTTAAGTAATGTACCTCAGATATATTAAGTGGCCTGTTTATACTTGTGACTGAATATCCTCCCTTTCAATCTCCCTTTATTCTTTGCAGAAGACCATACAGTCTGTGTAATATGATGCTTGAATACATTGTTAATCAAGGTTTGTTCTAAGTTACATGGCCATTCGACGTATTAGTCTCAGTATGAAAGACAGGGAAAGTTTAACTATAAAGTCGGATAAGAGTTTGATATGGAGACTGATCAGTTGAAAGAAAAGGAAAAGATTGACACACGATTCCCAGAAACAGCACATTTTGTATTTTCAGACAGTGAAAAAACACACACTTGAGATGGTATGAAAAGAAGCAATATTGACAACAACCAATGACTTTGTGTAAACATATGATGCACAAAATAAGAATCATTTGTGGGCACCTATTTTGCATACATAACATAAAGGAAATAGTTTTACAACACTTAAGAATAGTGAATTTAGTAAGCAAATAAAGCATTGCACAGGCCTACCCAAAGAGCCTTGAATATTGTAACAAACAAGAACAGCCTGACATAGCTTTCTCCTTACAATCACAAGTAAAAGCATTTTATTCAGGGTGACTAACCCACATACTAAAATGAATCCCATTTGTCTATTTATAAAACGGAAAAATAAAGAAGAGTGTAGGAAAGTAGGATCTGCTTCTTATGGTTACCCCCACTTTTTGCTTGATGTTACACTGTTTTTGACTAGTCTGACTGGGATCCTGCTAATCAGGACCCCAATCTATCTGCTTTCTCCCTAAAATGTTATGTCATGTACTTAGGTACATTCCAGATTGGATACTGGGGTACCCTTCTCAGTCTCTAGTATATGGTACACCTGTACCCAGGGCATAGGCAACCCAGAGGCCTCCCATGGGCTGAAGCATGTATTATTCCACCCATGAGTGGCCATGCAAAATGGATCTACAGGCCTGCCATTGCAGCCTGTGTAAGTTGGTGCATGCACCACTTACTTAAGATATAGGTTTACTATATCCGTAGGTCACTACACTTAAAACCTATCAGTCACCCCTCTAGCAGGCCTTGACAATCCTGAAGGCAGGGTGCTGGGTTTTACGTGAGAGGGTGTCCCTGCATGAGCAGAACACCCCTGCAGCCTTCGGAGACCATTCTTCCAGGTTTTCGATGATGCATCCTGTTAGAAATGGGATTTTTGGTAGGCTTGGGCGTGGGCCAAAGCCAGGCAAAAACCACCACTCTAGTCAGGATAAGGGAGTTACACGTCTAAAATAACCCCTGCTCACCCCCTTGGTAGCTTGGCACGAGCAGCCAGGCTTATCTTAGAGGCAGTGTGTAAAGCATTTGCACATAACCAACAGTAATACAGTGTAAGCACTACAAAAGGACACCACACCAGTTTAGAAAATATCCAATATTTTTATATACTTAAGACAAGACCAAAAACGATAAAATTCCACAATACGCTTGAAACACAGTACCTTGATGTCGATAGCTCCGTCCGGGGCTATCACGGCGTTGTGAGCAAACAAATCCAAACAGTTCTAGCTGACCGCGGCGTCGCGGGCCAGCTACGGTGTCGGGAAGACCCGCAAACAGTACCTTTTAGAAATGCAGGGCGTCGATGACCTCCCGTTGAGCTTCCGAACGCACGGCGTCCGCAGACGTCGGTTCCGGAGGTCGGTGCAGGAGTCGTCGTGGCCCTCGAAGTCACACGCGTTGCAGATCGATCTCCTCTCTGTTGAAGTCAGGAGCGCAGGCATCGTGTGCTGCGGTGCGAAGTGCAGCGGTGCGGCGTGCGGTGCCCTCAGGTCACGGTGCGAGCAGCGGCTCGGTGGCGGCGTCGGTGAGACTAGGGTCGCGGTGCAAGATAAAGGCGGTGCTCGTCACGGTGCTGGCAGGTCACGGTGCAAGCAGCTGCGGCGTCGTTGCTGAAGCGCTGTCATCGGCTGACGAACTGAAGTCGTTGGCGCCGGCGTCGGTAGGCCAAGGCTGCGGTGTGGGATGAGGGCGGTGCATCGTGTAACTTTACAAGCGGTGCCCTCGAACCACGGTGCAAGCAGCGGCATCGGTTTCGGTGGGAAGTGGCGGCATCCGGAAGGCCAAGGCGTCCTCGTGAAGCAAGGTGGTGCGGAGTGCGTGCCCAAAGGTCGCGGTGCGAGCAGTGGCTCGGTGGCAGCGTCAACAAGCGTCGTCGGTGAGACCAGGGTCGCGGTGCGGCGTTGCGGCGGTGCTCTCTGCGGTGCCAAAGCTTCGGCGTGAAGTGAGGCGGTGCGGAGTGCGGTGCCCACAGGTCACGGTGCAAGCAGCGGCGCGGTGGTGGCATCAACAGGCGGCGTCGGGGAGACCAGGGTTGCGTTGCGGCGGTGCCTTCTGCGGTGCCAAAGCTTCAGCGTGAAGCGAGGCGGTGCGGAGTGCGGAGCCCACAGGTCACGGTGCAAGCAGCGGCTCTGTGGCGGTGTCAACAGGCGTCGTCGGTGAAACCAGGGTTACGGTGCGGCGGTGCCCTCTGCGGGGCCTTCAGGACACAGAGTCGGCTGTGGCGTCGTAGACATCGTCGAGTTGGTGTTCTTTGGGTTGCAGCACAAAACACACAGTCCCCAGTGCTGCGGGTCGAAGAACTTGAAGTCTTTGCTGTTCCTGAGACTTCGTGAACAGGGGGCAAGCTCTTCCTCAAGCCCTTGGAGAGACTCACAAATTAGGTTGCAGAAAGTCCAGTCCAGGCCTTTCACTGCCCAAGACAGAAGCAGCCACTGCAGGTCAGCCCAGCAAAGCACCTAGCAAAACAGTCCTTCCTTTTCGCAGCTTCTCCGGCTCTTCTTCTTGGCAGTCTTCTTGTTCCAGATGAGTTCTAAAGTTCAGGGGTCTGGGCCCCAGTATTTGTATCCAAAAATCCTTTGATCTTTCAGGCAGAGGGTGTCTGTGCCCGGCCAGAACCAGTTCTGCCTTCTCTGGTGTGATTTCCTGGCAGGAGGTGGAGACGGCATTGTCGGAGGCAGACCAGGCCCTTTGAGGTGCAAGGAAATCTCCTCCCCCTTCCCCCATCGCAGCCCAGGTCTATTCAGCCCTTTCCTGACCTACCTAGACTATCTGGAGCCCCTCCGGCCCCCCAGCCTTCTTTCATCCAAAACCTAGACAGGCAATCCACATTCCAGCAGAGGCACATGTAATGACTGAGCAAGAAAATACCTACTTTCTAAAAGTGGTATTTTCAAACACAGAATGTAAAAATCACCTTCACTAAAAGATGCATCTTTAGATTCTGAGTTCAGGCATACTAAATTCTATTTTCTTACCGAATTCCCTGGGCCAGTTATGTTTATAAGATGTTATAAACAAACCTCCCATTCTATCCTATGGGGAACTGGTAGCCTTGCAATAGTGAAAAACGAAATTGGCTGTAATTCACTATCAGGACATGCCACACACACCAGGGCATGTCCCACCTTTCACATACACTGCACCCTGCCCACAGGGGTACCTTCGGCCTACCTGAGGGGTGTCTGACATGTAAGAAAAAGGAAGGTTAGGGACCGGCCAGTGTGTGCACAGGCCAAGTCGACATGGCAGTACAAACTGCGTGCAGATTTCTGCAATGGCAGGTCTGAGTTACCGTTTTCAGGGCTACTCACGTGGGTGGCACAACCAGTGCTGCAGGCCCCCGAGTAGCATTTGATTCACCAGCCCTGGCACACGCAGTGCACTTTACTAGGGGCTAACAGGTAAATCAAATATCCAATCATGGAAACACCCATCCATAACACAATTTACAGAGAGCATATGCACTTTAGCACTGATTAGCAGTGGTAAAGTGCCCAGAGTCATAAAACCAACACAAACAGGTCAGGGAAAAATAGGAGGAAAAAGCAAAATGTTTGGGGATAACCCTGCAAAAAGGGCCATTTCCAACACAACCCCCTTCCAGCCTAAAGCCAGGGGAGACCAATCCATACCTCGATGGGCTTCCCTGCTTGGGGCGATAGAACACGGAACCTGGCCCGCAACAGCAGGGCTTCCTTCCTGTTTTACGCCTTCCTGCACCTAGTTGGATTCCTCTATCCATACTCTCAGGGCCCACTAAGCTGACCCATGGGGGACCCTTCTCCTCACCTGTGGACCCCATCTGTGCAGCACCTAAACTTACTTGGCTCACAGATGTGTCCCAACAGGCAGACAGGACCCCCATGGCCAACACAATCGTGTGGCCCAGTCCACCTCCGGGGTGTGACTCCTTTCCACCTCCCAGGGGCAACTCTGTCCCTCCGGACGGCCAGCCACAGTGGGTACTGACAGCTGTCAGTGATGAGAGCCAGGCCTCATGCCTTTCAGGCCACTCCAACCGTTGCGGCATCAGAGAGTGGGGGGCGGTAGCCCCAGGTGCCTGGCATCCTTTCTCCACTCTCCCCCCTGCCAAGTCAGGTATGGCATCCTGACACTGGCCCACCAGCCCAGGGTCTGTACCCTGCGGCTGGACAGGAGACTGGGGTGGGCTCTCCCACACCCTCTCCTTCTCCCTGGGGCTCTGTACCCTCCCACCTGGAGCGGTACCCCCTTCCCGAATTGTCAGGGCACCTGTGGTAGGTGTCCTGCACAATTTGCCCAACAGTTCAGGGGTGCTATCCTGCAACTGGTACACCAGCCCAGGGTCTGTACCCTGAGGCTGAACCAGGCGCTGGGGTGGGCTCTCCCACACCCGGTCCTCCCCCCTGGGGCTCTGTACCCTCCCACCTGGAGCGGCACCCCCAGAAGACAAACAGGTCAGGGGGGACACCCTGAACCTGGTCCGCCAACCCAGGGTCTGTACCCTCCGGCTGACCAGAGGTCTTGGGCGAGGCTCTGCTCCCCTTACCCCTCCTTCTGGGGTCCTGCACTCTCCTCCCAGGAGAAGCACCCCCAGAACCAAAAACTGTCAGGACGCTGGAACCTGACCTCCCAAACAATTCTCCCACCTGTTCAGGACCTCTCTCCAGCAACTGGTCTCCCAATCTAGGGACTAAACCCTCAGGTTGCACCAGGGTCAGAGGCGAGGACTCCCTCCCTCTGCACCCCCTTCCAGAGTTCTGCATCCTCCCACCTGGAGTGGTACCCCTAGAAGACAAACCGGTCAGGACACTACTTACAGTCGACCTTCCCTCCAGGTCAGGCAGGACCTGAGCCTGGCCTCACAACCCAGGGACTAAACCCTGTGGCTGAGCACCTGCCCGGCGCACCAGGACTTCCTTGGGAGCACGCATGCCCCCCCTGAGGGTAACACATGACTCATGTGTTGTGTGACAGTCTGCCTGGCGCAGATCTCCCGACCCCTGTCCATATGACAGTGCGCGAAGATCCCCCAGGACAGAAGTGGTGTCACCATGGTCACTCCTAGGAGGCTCAGCCCTTCTGGCTGGCCCCTGACCCATTGGTTCTCCCACTGGGGAACACATCCCCCTCTCACCCCTCAATCTGGACTTCTGCACCCTCCACTTAGGAGCGGCACCGCCAGACACCAGAACCGCTGGAGCTCTGTTTACAGACACTCCACGTTCTCCTGACAGTAGGAGATCCCCCTCGACAGACGGCCTACCAGTACAGCCTAGGCTCCCCACCGGATGTTCCCTCCTGGAACCACCCAGGCTCTGGGACCTGGTTTCGGGCACCTTGGGCCGCAGCCCATTCCCACTCCTTCTCCGCAGAGACAGGACGTGAGTCCCTACACCCTTCCCACGACACCGGGACCTATCTGGGCTACCACGAACCTTTCCCACCACCCTTGGTTGGGAAATACCTAAGCCACTTCCTTCCGGGTCACCCCCAGATGCTTCACCAGACCCTCTGGAATCCACCAAAAGGTCTGCCTCCAGTACAAGCTCCCTGGGGTCAGAGAACTCACAATCCACTGGGTGTTGGCATAGCTCTGGAAAACAGGGACTTAAAATATGCTCTCCAACAATTGAATCACACAGCCCCACACAGGTGTTAACCAAACTACCCTTCACCCAACCATCCAGTGCCTCAGAAAAGTACCACACATCATTCTCACAAGACTGGTGAGACAGTGTCTGACTGTTGCTGTCTCTTAACCCATACTCTTCTGGCTGGTCTCCATACTCACTTACTAGGGCTTCTATCATGGGGGAACCCCTCTCCCTGCACCTCTCATCTAGTCAGTAGAGTGTCCCTCCCACTACTAGGAAAATGATCCCCTGTGCCAGTTCCCCAATCCACCTCAGGGATACTGCGCACCACTGGAGTAACCTCACAATCCTGAACCCCCTGGTGTATGTCAACCCCCTCCTTGAAGTAGGGCCCCAAATCTGTGTGGGTGTGTACCTCATCCTCAGTACTGGACCTAACACTTTTGCTGCCACCATCTGGGCTGGGCCTAGCCCTACTGGCTTCCCAGTCCAGCTCTCTCATTTTAATGTCATGGTCTAACATCATCCTTTTCTCCTCCAAGGCTAACTTAAGCTTCTCCAGTTCTACAGCAATTCTCCTTGCTTCCCGCCTGTCCTCCAGCTCCTCTGGGGACAAACTGCTGCTGCCTGGTTTAGAGGGTGCCCCCCTTCCCAAAAGCACCCCCACCCTTGGAATAGGCTCCTCTGCCTCCATGCCGAGATCCCCAGACAGCTCACTCGCATGTCTGGCTGCTACCCAGGCCCTCAGCGACTTTTGTAGCTCCTCTTTTCTGGTGAGGTCCCTTATTTGGATTTTGATGTTTTTGCAGATCGCCTTCAATCCCTTAACATTGTAGGTTTCTAACCTCTCCTTCTCAAAAGCCACTTTCCAGGATGCAACAGATGATGCAATTGATTCAGGCATGTTGTACTGGAAACCAATGGAAAGGCAACAATAGACCAAAAAAAAAACAGTATGTGGTACATAATGGTCTGCGATATGGTAGTAGAGCACACCAATCCCTGTAAGTCAAGTGCAAACGCAAGTCCTATCCTCACCGCTGACAACTAATGTTAGAAATGGGATTTTTGGTAGGCTTGGGCGTGGGCCAAAGCCAGGCAAAAACCACCACTCTAGTCAGGATAAGGGAGTTACACGTCTAAAATAACCCCTGCTCACCCCCTTGGTAGCTTGGCACGAGCAGCCAGGCTTATCTTGGAGGCAGTGTGTAAAGCATTTGCACATAACCAACAGTAATACAGTGTAAGCACTACAAAAGGACACCACACCAGTTTAGAAAAATATCCAATATTTTTATATACTTAAGACAAGACCAAAAACGATAAAAATACACAATACAGTACTCAAAAATCTTCAATTATCAAAATACGCTTGAAACACAGTTCCTTGATGTCGATAGCTCTGTCCGGGGCTATCACGGCGTCGTGAGCAAACAAATCCAAACAGTTCTGGCTGACCGCGGCGTCGCGGGCCAGCTACGGTGTCGGGAAGACCCGCAAACAGTAACTTTTAGAAATGCAGGGCGTCGATGGCCTCTCATTGAGCTTCCGAACACACGGCGTCCACAGGCGTCGGTTCCGGAGGTCTGTGAAGGAGTCGTCGGGGCCCTCGAAGACACGCGTTGCAGATCGATCTCCTCTCTGTTGAAGTCAGGAGCGCTGGCGTCGGCAGGCGTTGTGTGCTGCAGTGCGAAGTGCAGCGGTGTGGCATGCGGTGCCCTCAGGTCGCGGTGCGAGCAGCGGCTCGGAGGCGGCGTCGGGTGGCGTCGTCGGTGAGACCAGGGTCACGGTGCGAGATAAAGGCGGTGCTCGTTTCGGTGCTGGCAGGTCACGGTGCAAGCAGCGGCGTTGTTGCTGAAGCGCTGTCGTCGGCTGACGAACTGGAGTCGATGGCGCCGGCGTCGGTAGGCCAAGGCTGCGGTGCGGGATTAGGGCGGTGCATCGTGTTACTTTACGAGCGGTGCCCTCGAACCACGGTGCAAGCAGCGGCGTCGGTTTCGGCGGGAAGTGGCGGCATCAGGAAGGCCAAGGCGTCCTCGTGAAGCAAGGCGGTGCGGAGTGCGGTGCCCACAGGTCGCAGTGCGAGCAGTGGCTCAGTGGCGGTGTCAACAGGCGTCGTCGGTGAGACCAGGGTCACGGTGCAGCGTTGCGGCTGTGCTCTCTGCGGTGCCAAGCTTCGGCGTGAAGCGAGGCGGTGCAGAGTGCGGTGCCCACAGGTTGCGGTGCAAGCAGCGGCTCGGTGGCGGCATCAACAGGCGTCATCGGGGAGACCAGGGTTGCGGTGCAGCGTTGCGGCGGTGTCCTCTGCGGTGCCAAAGCTTCAGCGTGAAGCGAGGCAGTGCGGAGTGCGCTGCTCACAGGTCGTGCTGCAAGCAGCGGCTCTGTGGCGGCGTCAACAGGCATCGTCGGTGAGACCAGGGTTGCGGTGCAGCGTTGCGGCAGTGCCCTCTGCGGGGCCTTCAGGACACAGAGTCGGCAGTGGCGTCGTAGACGTCGTCGAGTTGGTGGTCTTCGGGTTGCAGCACAAAACACACAGTCCCCAGTGCTGCTGGTCAAAGAACTTGAAGTCTTTGCTGTTCCTGAGACTTCGTGAACAGGGGGCAAGCTCTACCTCAAGCCCTTGGAGAGACTCACAAATTAGGTTGCAGTAAGTCCAGTCCAGGCCTTTCACTGCCCAAGACAAAAGCAGTCACTGCAGGTCAGCCCAGCAAAGCACCCAGCAAAACAGTCCTTCCTTTTCGCAGCTTCTCCGGCTCTTCTTCTTGTTCCAGATGAGATCTAAAGTTCAGGGGTCTGGGCCCCAGTATTTGTATCCAAAAATCCTTTGATCTTTCAGGGAGTCTGTGCACGGCAAGAACCAGTTCTGCCTTCTCTGGTGTGATTTCCTGGCAGGAGGTGGAGACGGCATTGTCAGAGGCAGACCAGGCCCTTTGAGGTGCAAGGAAATCTCCTCCCCTTCCCCCATCGCAGCCCAGGTCTATTCAGCCCTTTCCTTACCTACCTAGACTATCTGGAGCCCCTCCGGCCCCCAGCCTTCTGTCATCCAAAACCCAGACAGGCAATCCACATTCCAGCAGAGGCACACAGGATGACTGAGCAAGAAAATACCTACTTTCTAAAAGTGGTATTTTCAAACACAGAATGTAAAAATCACCTTCACTAAAAGATGCATCTTTAGATTCTGAGTTCAGGCATACTAAATTCTATTTTCTTACCGAATTCCCTGGGCCAGTTATGTTTATAAGATGTTATAAACAAACCTCCCATTCTATCCTATGGGGAACTGGTAGCCTTGCAATAGTGAAAAACGAAATTGGCTGTAATTCACTATCAGGACATGCCACACACACCAGGGCATGTCCCACCTTTCACATAGACTGCACCCTGCCCACAGGAGTACCTTGGGCCTACCTGAGGGGTGTCTGACATGTAAGAAAAAGGAAGGTTAGGGACCGGCCAGTGTGTGCACTGGCCAAGTCGACATGGCAGTACAAACTGCGCGCAGACTTCTGCAATGGCAGGTCTGAGTTACCGTTTTCAGGGCTACTCACGGGGTGGCACAACCAGTGCTGCAGGCCCTCGAGTAGCATTTGATTCACCAGCCCTGGCACATGCAGTGCACTTTACTAGGGGCTAACAGGTAAATCAAATATCCAATCATGGAAACACCCATCCATAACACAATTTACACAGAGAGCATATGCACTTTAGCACTGATTAGCAGTGGTAAAGTGCCCAGAGTCCAAAAACCAACACAAACAGATCAGGGAAAAATAGGAGGAAAAAGCAAAAAGTTTGGGGATAAACCTGCAAAAAGGGCCATTTCCAACACATCCAGACATATAGGTAGTGGTGCATTATATGCTCGCGTAAAATGCTATCTCGAAAACGGCTGCAACAAAACATGTCGTGTTTGGTATCAAACAACTTGGAATCATACCGGGAGGTATGATTCCACCCTTCTGAAGCGAGGTTCGTGGGGTCCCTGGTCTTTCCGGTACCAGCCTTCTCGAGCCGGACAGCACAAAATGGTTGCTGCCGACCAGAGACACATGTCTGCCCTCCTGCTGCTGAGCCAAGCTCGAGCAGGGGAAGGCAGCACAATAGGAATCCTGTCACAGGGAGGTGTAACCACCTCCCAGACAGGATTTAGTGTATTGGGGCTGGGTGGGTGCACTTCCAAAGTACCTGAAAGTCTACACGAGGGGCACATTTGGTGTCCCTGTGCATAGTCCAGTTCAAACCGGTCCTGGGAGCCATCGGCTCCTGCTCTGGTGCGAAACTGGACAAAGGACATGGGAGTATCCTCCCCACTGGGAGGGTCCCCTGAATCTGTCCAACCCTCTCCCATGGGTACAAAAGGGCTTACCTGGCTGTAGGACCCTAGATTCGACGTGGACAAGATTCTGAACAAGAAACCACGACCTTCGACCGTCTGGACACTCTGGACTTCGCTAGACTTCGACTAGGCCCGACTTCGCCTCCCCCTCAGTCCAAGCATCGTCTGTGCCCATGCACCATACAAGCTCTGTGCAGGACCTGTGGAGCATCAAGGACAACTGAAGTATCTCCCTTGGGGTGAAGGAGTCACTCCCCTGCATTCTCAGGCACCGTAACACAACTGACTGGTCTGCTGATCCTGACCTCCTGCAGACTCAAATGGCTCCAGCAACACAGGAGGTGGGTTCCTACTCTGCCCTCTCATTAAGACTGAGGCCAGTATCCCTTGTGGGGACTGCATAACCCAAACCCCTGTGCACTTTGTACTTTTGCAAGTGCATATGCTTGTTGGGGTTTCTTGAAAAAGTGCATTGGGCTACCAATAGCCCCAACCTCTGGGCACATTTCCACCAAAGAACTTTGGCCTCCTCACACTTAGTGCTCTGTGAGCGGTTGCTTTGTAAATCTGCTTGAGGTCCCCTCATGACACCTGTGCCTCCGGCCTGTGGGTCCTCTTGCTTTTCCTGGGTTCCCCTGGTTTCCCTAGGCCTGCCCTGACTCCCCTTTCTGTGGTGAGTCCTCTGGTCCTTGCTGAGCCAGACCGTAACCTTCCTTGATCTTCTTCGTGGGTTGCCACTGCCAAGGCTTGTTGGTGCTCCCGCCGGACACCGACCCCTCAGCACTCAACATCCTTTGTGGGACAGCTTGTATCCGGCTCCTGGTCATCCTCGACATCTCCTGGTCCCTACAGCTGTAGAGTCAAGGGCTTCCGCAATGCACCTGAAGCACCCAACATCGGTGGGCATTCGTCTACCGAGCCCCTGGTCACTCCTTAGTGACCCAGACTCTGTCCCCATTGCTTCCAGGTACTCTTCACCAAGAATCCACCTTTGGATTCCAACAGACACGTTTCTTCTTTCCCGCAGTGGCCTTTCCTTGAAGTCCTCCATTGAGATCGACGGCGGTTTCCGACACCGCTTCAGCCCTATGCACCCGGCTTCCCTGGGATAGGTAACTCTGGTACTACAGTATCCACGGGTGGGTTGGTTCTCCAACCTTCTATGATCCAAAGGGATTCCTCGTAATCCACTGGGAAGGGTCCTTAAACTTTAAAACTGCAACCACGACTCTCCCATTGAATTGTATGTACCACGCGGTTGTGTTCTCACACTGCACCCGTCCTCCGTGGGGTCCCTTCTTACTCACCTTGGGTGGTTCCTTGGGGTCCCAGCGATTCTACAACCTCTAGACACTGTCTTGACTCGAGTCGTGGTTCTTATCCACTATTTCAGTATGTGGTTTGGTCTCCCCCTGGAGCTCACTGTGTATTAGTGCTACTTACATTTGTTTCTGTGCTACAGTATTGTGTGCTTTGTGTTTATCTGCGTGTAGCAGATACTGTAAGATATTTAGAGTGTGTTATAATGATACATACATATTTTTATAACTACTGTGTGGTTCTCCTTTCATTTAACCAACACAATAAGGTTGCATTCTGGTAAAACAAGCTGCATAACAATCCTTCAAGACTAAGCCTGAAGGCTGCTCTCCACTGCTACCACTTGGATAGCATTCTAAGGTTATCTTTGACCTCTTAAATCACCATAAGGGTTGTTTGGACTGGAGCAAGGTGCCCACTTTAATTAGGGGACATCAAATACCAGGCCAACTTCTCACAAAGAGACATATACATGTAGGAAACTTGTTCATGCAATTTTAAAATCTGCATTTTCTTTGAATAACTTTAACTTGAATGTCAGTTCAAGCAGGATGAGGCCCAGTAATTTAATTTGGTGCCTAGTTATGCTAACTTCAACACACATAAATAAACATTATTTTCTAATTAACAAAAACACTTTCATAGCTGTCCAACAACGGAGCTCGAGGGAGCCAACAATAGCCAACTGAAGGACAGCCAAGGGTCCTTCCTCCGCCCTAACTGGTGGTGGGCAATCAGCCCAAATCCTGAATTTGGTGGATGGTTAATCACCTGCCTGACAGATGAACCAGTTTCGCCCTGATTGAGAAACGGCAGTCCATCTTCACAACTCTAGATCAGGCCCCTAGTCGTCTTATGCTTCATTGAAGAGACATTTCATTGGCTGCTGTCAGTAGCAATATACTGTTTAACAATTCCCCCCAAGCAATCTCAGGCATTGCAATTTTCTGTTTTATCAAGCCTAATATTTCATTTACTTGAAGCAATTCAGTTCCATTTGTTTCTTCGAATCCTTTATCCACTTTTAACTTAATTCATTAAGCTCTAATCAAGCCCATGATACAGCTTCTTTTAACATTTTAAATTTTATAGGTTGCCATTGAAAGAGATCATTACTGTTTCATTTTCTTCCATTTATTTGCCCAATTATTGATAGTCATCTGGTATTAGGTGCCAATGAAATGGCTCTTGTGTGAAGCATAGAAATATTAAGGGCCAGATGTACGACCATTCCAAATTGCGACTCGCAATTTGCGCTCAATTGCAAGTCGCAATTTGGAATGTACAACAGTGTTAGAGACACTGATTGCAATTTCCAATAGGGTCGCAAAATGCAAGGCTCATGAATATTAATGAGCCACTCGCAATTTGGAACCCCATTGGGAATGGCTGGCCCTCCCAGGGATGGTGGCCTGCTGGGCTCAGCAGACCTCCATGTCTGGGACTGCTTGTCAATAAAGCAGTTGTTTTTTTAATGAAATGCAGCCCGTTTTCCTTAAAGGAAAACGGGATGGATTTAAAAAAAAAAAAAAATGATATGTTTTCGTTTCATTTTTTAAGGGAGGTTAGTGGTCCCTTGGACCACTGCCTGCCCTTAAGGGGTCCCCCGGGGACCCCTTCCCATTTGCGACTGCATTACCACTGTTAGATTTGGGGGTCTCTAGTTGGCAGAGGTAGGTACCTTTGACCAAATAGGGACCCTTGCGTCTAGTCAGGGTAAGGGGGATACACTCCTAAAATAACCCCTGCTCACCCCCTTGGTAGCTTGGCACGAGCAGACAGGCTTATCTCAGAGGCAGTGTGTGAAGCATTTGTGAACACATACAGTAATCCAGTGACAACACTACAGATGGACACCACACCAGTTGTATATTAAAAATAAGTATCTTTTATATAGATTTAACACAAGACCACAAACGACAAAAATCCACAATACTGTACTTCAAAAATGGTAGAGGTAGCTCAGTTCTCTTTAAGATGGTAAATGCGACACTTTGAGTTCAATGTACCTTTGGATGCGTAACGCTATACAACTAAAGTGTTGCAGGGAAGGTGAAGCGTCGGTTCCTTACACGCAAGAACGGTGATGCGTCGGGTCCCTACTGATGCGTAGGGGATGCGTCGGTCCTTCTCGGCATGGGGAGGTGATGCGTCGGTTTCTTACTGCGCTTCCGTGGCGATGCGGCCAGCAACGCCGTGATGCGATGAAGATCCGGTGCAATGAAACAAAGATGGCGTCTTCTTCTTGATGCGACACGATGCGTGCACGCCCGACGGCCGTGCGTCGACTCAACGATTCTTCCGAGCCGCGACAGGCCCTATGACATGCTTCCCGGTGATGCGGCGGCGTCTGATGCGACGTCGATCCTCTTCTCCGGCGAGGCGCTTCGGCAACGATGCGACGGCCGTGCGGCGACTCAGCGATTCTTCTGAGCCGCGACAGGCCCTGCGACACGCTTCCCGGTGATGCAGCGGCGTCTGATGCGACGTCGGTCCTCTTCTCCGGCGATGCGAGGCGCTTTGGCAACGATGCGACAGCAGCAGCGGTGGCGACACTCTTCTCCGTTGATGCAGTGGCATCTGATGCGACGTCGATCCTTTTCTTCGGCAATGCGAGGCGCTTCGGCTGCGGTGGCGACACTTCTCCTTCGTGAGTCGCGCTTCCAGCTCCTTGCGACACGCAGTCCGTCAGAAAGTCCAGCACAGCAGCAGGCACTTTCCAGAAAGACTCTTGGGGAGCTGGTTGGTGAAGTCTGTTGTCCCTGAGACTTCAGCAGGAGGCAAGCTCTTCTCTCAAAGCCCTTGTAGATCTTTTGCAAGTTGATGAAAGTACACACAAAGTTCCTTTCTCCTTTCTTTGGCAGTCAGGCAACCACTGCAGGCCAATCCCCCAAACAGCACTCAGCTTAGGGATAGTCTCCTCCTCAGTTTCTCTGGTTCCTCTCCTCAGCAAAGGTTCTTCTTGTTTCCCAAAAGTGATCTGAGCTCAAGTTCTGGGGTTTGGGTCCCCTCTTTTATACTCATTTTCCCTTTGTTCTCTGAAGGCAGAGAGGCCTTTGCCCAGTCCAAACCAGTTCTGGTCAGTCCTGGAGCACTTTGTTGACAAGACTCCTTCTTTGTAGGCCAGGGACATCAGACACACCACAGGAGGTGGAGCCAGCATTGTGGAGGGAAGGCACAGCCCTATTCAGGTCCCAGGTGCAACTCCTCCCACCCATCTCCATGCAGATCTCTCTCTCTATTCAGCCCTGTGCTGACTCACCCTGTCTCCTGGAATCCCCCAGCCCCTGTCACTCACAAACCCAGACAAGGAATACACAACCTAGCAGAGACAGGCTTGGATAGTTAGGCAAGAAAATACCTACTTTCTAAAAGTGGTATTTTCAAACACAGAATGTTAAAACCAACTTCACTAAAATATGTATTTTATCATTCTGAGTTCAGGCATACTAAATTCGTTTTTCTACCATGTTCCCTGGGTTAGTTAGGATTATAAGATGTAATAATCAAACTGCCCACTCTGGCCTATGGGGAACAGGTAGCCTTGCAACAGTGAAAAACGAAAATGGCTGTAATTCACTATTAGGACATGCCACACACACACCAGGGCATGTCCTACCTTATACTTACAATGCATCCTGCTCTAGGGGTGACTAATATGCAGAAAAGAGAAGGTTTAGGGACTGGCAAGTGGGTGTACTTGCCCAGTCAACATGGCAGTACCAGACTGCACACAGGTTCTGCAATGGCAGACCTAAGACACACTTTTACAGGCTGCTTCTGTGGGTGGCACAGCCAGTGCTGCAAGCCCACCAGCAGCATTTGGTTTACAAGCCCTGGGCACACTCAGTGCACTGTACTAGGGTCTGACAAGTAAACCAAACCAACTAATCATGGAATCACTAATCCATATATCAATTTATAACAGAGAGCATATGCACTTTAGCACTGATCAGCAGTGGTAAAGTGCCCAGAGTCATAAAACAGCCAACAACAGGTCAGACAAAATACAGGAGGAAGGCAAAAAGTTCAGGGATGACCCTGCAAAAAGGGCCAAGTCCAACACAACCCCCTTCCAGCCAAAACGCAGGGTAGACCAATCACTACCTTGATGGGCTTCCCTGCTTTGGGCGATAGAACCTGGACCTGGCCCGCAACTGCAGGGGCATACTCCAGTTCTACGCCAATCTGAACCTATTGGAATCCCTCTGTCCATACTCTCAGGGCCCACCAAGCTAATCCATTGGGAACCCTTCTCCTCACATGTGGACACCACCTGTGCAGCACCTAACCTTAATTTGCTCACAGGTGTGTCCCAACAGACAGTCAGCAAGCCACAGTGGCCATTGACAGTGATCAGGGATGAGACCCAGGCCTTATGCCTCTCAGGGGTCTCAAACCTCTGTGGCGTCAGAGAGCGGGGGGCAGTAGCCCCAGGTGCTTGGCACCCTTTGTCCACTCTCCCTCCTGTCAGGTCAGGTATGACATCCTGACACTGACCTACCAGCCCCGGGCCTGTACCCGGCAGCTGGACTGGAGACTGGGGTGGGCTTTCCCACTCCTCCTCCTTGTTGGGGCTCTGTACCCTCCCACCTGGAGTGGTACCCCCTTCCAGAATTGCCAGGGCACCTGTGGCAGGTGTCCTGCACAATTCGCCCACCAGTTCAAGGGTTCTATCCTGCAACTGGGCGTCCAGGTCAGGGGGGATACCCCGAACCTGGCCCTCCACCCTAGGGTCTAAACCCTCCAGTTGAACCGGGGTCAGAGGCGAGGACTCCCTCCCTCTGCACCCCCTTCCAGAGTACTGCCCCTCCCATCAGGAGCGGTACCCCCAGAAGACAAACTGCTAGGGGCACTGTTAGCAGCTGCCCCTTCTTCCAGGTCAGGTGGGACACCCTGAACCTGGCTCTCCAACCCAGGGTCTGTACCCTTAGGCTGGACCTGTGCCTGGCAACCCAGGACTTCTGGGGGGGTACACCAACCCCCCTCCAAGGGAAACACACTCCTCTAGAGTTGTGTAAGAATCTGCCTGGCGCACCAGGACTTCCTGTGGAGCACGCATGCCCCCCCAGAGGGTAACACATCTCTCATGTGTTGTGTGACAGTCTGCCTGGCGTTGATCTCCCGACCCCTGTCCACCTGACAGTGCATGAAGACCCCCAAAACAGAAGTGGTGTCACCATGGTCACTCCTAGGAGGCTCAGCCCTTCTGGCTGGCCCCTGACCCACTGGCTCTCCCACTGGGGAACACATCCCCCTCTCACCCCTCAATCTGGACTTCTGCACCCTCCCAACTGGAGCGGCACTGCCAGACACCAGAACCACTGGAGCTCCATTTACAGACGCTCCAGGTTCTCTAGACCCTGGGAGATCCCCCTCCAATGGCCTACCAGTACAGTCTAGGCCCCCAACCTGGTGTTCCCTTTAGGAACCCTCCAGGCCCTGAGAATGGGTTTCGGGCACTTTGGGACACGCAGTCCCACACTCACTCCTTCTCCGCAGAGACAGGACGTGAGCCCCTACACCCCTCCCACTACCACGGGACCTAGCTGGGCTACACTGAACCTCTCCCACCACTCTGGGTTGGAAGACACCTGAGCCACTCCCCTTAGGGTCACTCCCCAAGGCCTCTTCAGATCCTCTGGAATCCACCAAAAGGTCTTCCTCCCTGTTGAGCTCCCTGGGGTCAGAGAACTCACTCTCCAACAGGTGTTGGCATAGCTCTGGAAAACAGGCACTTACAATATGCTCTCCCACAATTGGGTCACATAACCCCTCACAGGTGTTAACCAAACTATCCTTCACCTCACCATCCAGTGCCTCACACACGTACCCCACACCACTCTCCTGAGATTGGCAAGACTGTCTGACTGTCTCCGTCACTCAACCATCACTCTTCTGGGCGGTCTTCACACTCACACACAAGGACTTCACCCATGGGGGAACCCCTCTCCCTGCACCTCTCATCTAGAGTCAGTAGAGTGTCCCTCCCACCACTAGGACTATGAACCCCTGTGCCAGTTCCCCAATCCACCTCAGGGACACTGCGCACCACTGGAGCTACCTCATATCCTTGAACCTCCTGGTGTATATTAACCCCCTCCTTCAAGTCAGGTGCCACATCTCTGGGGGGGTGTACTACTCCCTCAGCACTAGATAACTCACTATTGCTGCCACCATCTGAGCTGGATTCCACCTCCAACTCAGCAGAGCTCATTTCTTGAGCTACCCAAATTTCTTCTTCTTGGGTTAAGGCCCTCTTAGCCTCATCAAGCTCTCTAAGCTCCTCATCAATCTCTCTCAGCCTCTGCTCACAAGCCAGAAGCCAGCTATCTTTTTCTGTTTCTCCCTCACTCTCAGGGAATTCCTCCTCCACAGACTCAACTGGTAGTGTTGCCTTCCAGCGTGGTAACTCAAACTGAAATAGGGATGCCTCTAGATCTTCCCTGGACCTTCTCCTCACAGGCAGCCCCCTTTTCTTGCAAAACACACGTAGCTTCTTCATTGTGTAGACAAACATGTGCCAGAAGTTAAGTTCCATTTTGCAACAACTAACCAGAGTCCTTGTATCAAAAATACTTCCAGGAGGACACCAGAAAACAGAAAAAACAGTATGTGGTTGCGTTTTGGTCTGCACTCACTAGTAGTGTTCACCAATCACTGTACATGAGTCACAAATGCAAGTCTAGAATCCTCACCGCTGACCACCAATGTTAGATTTGGGGGTCTCTAGTTGGCAGAGGTAGGTACTTTTGACCAAATAGGGACCCTTGCGTCTAGTCAGGGTAAGGGGGATACACTCCTAAAATAACCCCTGCTCACCCCCTTGGTAGCTTGGCACGAGCAGACAGGCTTATCTCAGAGGCAGTGTGTGAAGCATTTGTGAACACATACAGTAATCCAGTGACAACACTACAGATGGACACCACACCAGTTGTATATTAAAAATAAGTATCTTTTATATATATTTAACACACGACCACAAACGACAAAAATCCACAATACTGTACTTCAAAAACGGTAGAATTAGGTCAGTTCTCTTTAAGATGGTAAATGCGACACTTTGAGTTCAATGTACCTTTGGATGCGTAACGCTATACAACTAAAGTGTTGCAGGGAAGGTTCCTTACACGCAAGAACGGTGATGCGTTGGGTCCCTACTGATGCGTAGGGGATGCGTCGGTTCTTCTCGGCGTGGGGAGGTGATGCGTCGGTTTCTTACTGCGCTTCCGTGGTGATGCGACCAGCAACGCCGTGATGCGATGAAGATCCGGTGCAATGAAACAAAGATGGCGTCTTCTTCTTGATGCGACACGATGCGTGCACGCCCGACGGCCGCGCGTCGACTCAACGATTCTTTCGAGCCGCGACAGGCCCTGCGACACGCTTCCCGGTGATGCGACGCCGGTCCTCTTCTCCGGCGATGCGAGGCGCTTCGGCAACGATGCGACAGCGGCAGCGGCGGCGACACTCTTCTCCGTTGATGCGGCGGCGTCTGATGCGACGTCGATCCTTTTCTTTGGCGATACGAGGCGCTTCGGCTGCGGCGGCGACGCTTCTCCTTGGTGAGTTGCGCTTCCAGCTCCTTGCGACACGCAGTCCCTCAGAAAGTCCAGCACAGCAGCAAGCACTTTCCAGACAGACTCTTGGGGAGCTGGTTGGTGAAGTCTGTTGTCCCTGAGCCTTCAGTAGGAGGCAAGCTCTTCTCTCAAGCCCTTGGAGATCTTTTACAAGTTGATGAAAGTACACACAAAGTTCCTTTCTCCTTTCTTTGGCAGTCAGGCAACCACTGCAGGCCAATCCCCCAAACAGCACTCAGCTTAGGGATAGTCTCCTCCTCAGTTTCTCTGGTTCCTCTCCTCAGCAAAGGTTCTTCTTGTTTCCCAAAAGTGATCTGATCTCAAGTTCTGGGGTTTGGGTCCCCTCTTTTATACTCATTTTCCCTTTGTTCTCTGAAGGCAGAGAGGCCTTTGCCTAGTCCAAACCAGTTCTGGTCAGTCCTGGAGCACTTTGTTGACAAGACCCCTTCTTTCCTTTCACAGTGTAGGCCATGGACATCAGACACACCACAGGAGGTGGAGCCAGCATTGTGGAGGGAAGGCACAGCCCTATTCAGGTCCCAGGTGCAACTCCTCCCACCCATCTCCATGCAGATCTCTCTATTCAGCCCTGTGCTGACTCACCCTGTCTCCTGGAATCCCCCAGCCCCTGTCACTCACAAATCCAGACAAGGAATACACAACCTAGCAGAGGCAGGCTTGGATAGTTAGGCAAGAAAATACCTACTTTCTAAAAGTGGTATTTTCAAACACAGAATGTTAAAACCAACTTCACTAAAAGATGTATTTTATCATTCTGAGTTCAGGCATACTAAATTCGTTTTTCTACCATGTTCCCTGGGTCAGTTAGGATTATAAGATGTAATAATCAAACTGATCTGGCCTATGGGGAACAGGTAGCCTTGCAATAGTGAAAAACGAAAATGGCTGTAATTCACTATTAGGACATGCCACACACACCCGGGCATGTCGTACCTTATACTTACAATGCACCCTGCCCTTGGCCCTACCATAGGGGTGACTAATATGCAGAGAAGGGAAGGTTTAGGGACTGGCAAGTTGGTGTACTTGCCCAGTCAACATGGCAGTACCAGACTGCACAGAGGCTCTGCAATGGCAGACCTGAGACACACTTTTACAGGCTGCTTCTGTGGGTGGCACAACCAGTGCTGCAAGCCCACCAGCAGCATTTGGTTTACAAGCCCTGGGCACACTCAGTGCACTGTACTAGGGTCTGACAAGTAAACCAAAGCAACCAATCATGGAATCACTAATCCATATATCAATTTATAACAGAGAGCATATGCAATTTAGCACTGATCAGCAGTGGTAAAGTGCCCAGGGTCATAAAACAGCCAACAACAGGTCAGAAAAAATACAGGAGGAAGGCAAAAAGTTCAGGGATGACCCTGCAAAAAGGGCCAAGTCCAACAACCACCCTCTTGAAGAGGGTGGTAATTTGCGAGTGTTTTGCGACCGCAATTGCAGTCGCAAAACATTGGTACATGGCTTGTGACTCGCTATTAGGAAGGGAACGCCCCTTCCTAATAGTGACTTGCAAAACACTATTTTGCAAGTCACAAATTTTTTGTGAGTCGCAAAATAGTGTTTGTACATGGCCCTACCAGAATTAGCATGCACAAACGGGTCGCAAACCCGTTTGCGCATGCTAATTCTCGTCGTACATCAGGCCCTAAGAGTTTGGCGGAGAGGATACTCCATCGCAACTGCCTCATTTAAAGTCAGGAGGAAGTAAATCAGTCCCAGCCACTGATATACTCTTCCGACGGCCCGACAGAGTAATGGCTGTTGAAGGTTTGGCCACTTGCCCACCCACCCTATTTAGAGTGGGCAGACAGATGGCCACTATTTACTTACACACCCCACCATCCAAACTTGGCAGTAAGTAAAAGTGAAATAATTTTTAATTACCTCAACTCCATCTGAGAAGACTCCCATTGTGAAGGGGTAATTCTTTTTTGCATTTTCAAAAAGTAAATCCCGCTTTGGGATTTTGGTTTTGAAAAAAAAAAAGTATATTCAAAAGTGTGCTGTATGGCACCATCATGTTGTCCCAGCCGCACAGCACACTTTCAGTGCTTTGACAGGAACCAGTGTGATGGCTGTTCCTACCACTGGTGGGGTAGTAGACATCTCTAAATTTGTAGTGCAGTTACTCAGTCAGCGAGACGGGGTACTTTTTTCATTTCTGCATAGCAATAAATGACTGAAAATATTTGACGAATATTGTTTAATATTTGAGTGGATCAAAGAAATGAGTAATAAAATTTTGTTCAAAGACCTTTTAACAAATATGAGTTTGCTGTAATGTAGAACATTGTTGTGAATACTGTACTATGAGAGAATGTATTGATTCTCTGTAGCTGGTGACCCCCAATATGTTACACATGTATTTTGATTTGAAATAATAATGCGTAAGTAGCATGTGCACTCAGTAAAAATTGCGCCTGCCTAATTCCCAATTCCCAAGTCAACACATTCATACATATACACCTATATTCATACAAACATAAATGAATAAATGTGATTGTGATGTCATAGGCCCAACAGTCTACGAGGCTTTGACACATGACACAGTGCAAGCTCTGAAGGGTGCACCACTAACTTCACCCACAGTCATACATACCCTGACAATACAAATAAAACAAGCATTGGCATAGCCAATAGGTCTCGCCTTTGGGACCTTATAAGTGTTTAACCATGCAACAGTTGATGTTGTTGCACCAAGGATATTGTGGTGCATAACTAAATACTTATAAGGTTCCAAAAGCGAGACCTATTGGCTATGCCAATGCTGGTTTAGTTAGCTGCAATCTTTTGTATGCTTTATAAGCAGTACAATTTCAATTACTAAAAATGTGCATAGCATAATTTCTGTTTGTTATTTATTTTTTGGGCTAATAATAGCGTGGTTTTAGTTGCTTTTATAGTGGTTCCTTTCAAGCAATACAAGTGAGGGGGATATTATTATGTGGCACCTTTAGGCAGTTAATTTATCTAGTTAACCGGTTTAACGAAAAGCACACATTTTCCTCATAACATTTAATAGTGGCTTTTATTGTAATAACAACTTTACCATTTGATGTTTGCCGAATTGCATCACACAGATGCTGCAGACTATAAACGATAATTGGAAGGGGGTGTAGTTTTATGGCTATTAAGCAATGTAAAATCCATTCAGATGGATTTTATTCCAGTCTCACTATTTTATACAGCATGTTCATTTTTATTTAATGACTGTTTCAGAGTTAATTGAACAGAAAGAGACAATTAGCACATCCCGTCTATATTCATTATAAAGGCAACTTCCTACACATTGCACAGGTGCCAGCCAGCTGCAGTTCATATTTGTGTGCTGTCTGCAAATGAATGTGCTTAAAATTACTTGACACAATCAGCACTTGCGTCTATATTAATTTTAATGGCGAATTCCCACACAATGCATGTGTGCCCAGCCAGCTGCAGTTCATTCTGGTTTTCTTTTCTATAGAGGCGTAGTTATAATAGCTCTCCCAACTATCAATTTGTGAGGCAGATAATTTCCACTGTACATTTGTTTTATAACCTCACAACTCACAGTACATACATTAAATAATTACGGAACACATATTAGTTAAAAAGTAGAACTGCCAACGTTGTAAATGTGCCCTAAATCAAAATAATAACCCTACTCGCACAGCTATTTCACGTTCCACATCTGCAAAGTCAATAAACTATAAAATGTGCAACACGAGCTCGAATCCCATTTCAAAGCTCAGGCATGATGGGTGGAAGCTTTATTGTCAGCAGCTGCAAAACGACTTGGAATGATACTCCAGGCAGGATTCAGAAGTACTTCCCCAGATAGTATAAATACCCGGTGCACTTTGAGTCACAAATTAAGAGGGCTACATGGTATTTTCTGAAGAAACAGAGCAGGAGAGGGCTTTCTGTTGAACTGCGTCTGTCAAGGGCTTAATGTAAACAAGCAAAAGCGCGCCTCGCGCGGCAGCAGGGGGGAGGGGGGCCTGCCGATTGCCTTGCGGGAGCCAGGGGCAATAATTGATACCATATGGCGCTGCCGCTCGCTCCCGCAAGGCAATCGCCACACGTGCACGCGTTGCCATTGAAGGCAATGGAACGCGTGCACGTTTTTGGGGAATAAAGGGAACCGACGGCTAAAGGTCTCCTCCTATGCAGCGCATGCGCGCTGCGTAGGCGAGACCTAAAAATCCATTAACTGGGGCTTAGAAACTGCTGAACACAACTGCCAACCTCCATTCTTGCTATCCAAGTTAAATATCTATGCACTCACCTTGTACCCTATTGGATAAACGTAGTTAACCTCTATCTGGCTCAATGTGTTTTGTAGAATTTCTAAAAGTAGGCCAATTTTTTCTGCTCATATAGAAGCCTTTCGGTAACTCAAATGACTTTAATAATTGGTGTCCATTTTCAAGACTTTCTTTTCTTACTAATAGTCTTGTATTAATAACTTTAGAGATTCCTGGATGACATTCAGTCAGGATTTAGAGCCATTTGCAGCACTGAAATAAAGTTATAGAAGATGTTCCACACATCCTTAATAAGAGTGATTCATTCCTTCTGATCTATTATATTTATCCACAGCATTTGATAAATACAAACACTAGAAATCACCTGAGAATTGAAGACAAGGAGGCTCTTTTAGGGTTTGATGGAGCAATATTTCCACTGTGAATCAGTGGGAATCCTATTCCACCAAACCTGCAGTTTCCCGGATTTGTGCCAGTGGAGCTTATAATTGGCTTTGCTAGATCATAATCATTGGCGGCAACCTATCCACTACAGGGTGGTCTTTATTATATTGGCAGGCCATCCCTATTCAGGGTGGGTTTCCTGATGCAGATTTTCCCTTCCCCATGTGAGTCATCTGTAATAAAAGAGGCGCTCTTGTGATTTGGCACCGTATGATGACCCTCAACTACCACCATTTTAACTGACTTTAGTGTGTTATTTTACCTTAGCCTGGATATATGAGACGGTTCTGCATATGCCTGCTTCTCTTCTGTCTTGTAATCTTGCTGTCTTTTAGTGAGAGCTGTCACGGAGTAGAACAGTACATTTATATTATGAGTTCTTACTATTGGCTTTGACATGGCCTCATGTCATCTTGCTTTCTGACTGTGCCTTGCTTCTGCGTGCACAGAATTATGAGTTCTTACTATTGGCTTTGACATGGCCTCATGTCATCTTGTTTTCTGACTTTGACTATTGGCTTTGACATGGCCTCATGTCATCTTGTTTTCTGACTTTGCCTTGCTTAATTATGAGTTCTTACTATTGGCTTTGACATGACCTCATGTCATCTTGTTTTCTGACTTTGCTTTGCTTCTGCGCGCACAGCAGTGCTTGCAAGTTGTTTTGGGTTATGAGAATTATAGGTGCTTACTATTGACTTTGACATGGCCTCATGTCTGACTTTGCCTTATTTCTGCGTGTACAGCAGTGCTTGCGATTCATATTCAAGGTCTTTCTGCTCTTCACTTGTTTTTCGCTGTTCATTACTGACCAGAGTGAACTGGATATTATCTATAGAATGTGCAACACTGCCTCGAAGTCAAAATACGGGAGCTTGGCCAGCCCCCGTCTTGGCCTTGACGCAGACTGGTACAGCCAGCTCGCTTCTTTCTCATGAGAAGGGGGCGAGGTTTTCTAGAAGCTTCGCCTCACGTTGAATAATGATATTTAAGCTGGAAGCTTTCGTGGGCCAGATGGAAGTTCACCACAGAATAGACGTATTGCTGTGGATTGGTGCTGGAACTTGAGTCCTGACTGAAACTCCCACCTGGGCTTTTGACGGGCTTTCCAAGGCTTGAGCAGGCAGGATGATGCAAATTCAGTAGGAGTCGTCATTTTTTACGGAATTCCATGTCTCGCAATCATTCTAGATTTCGCTTTGCATCAAAAAGCATGGGCGGTAGCATTGGAATGCCCAAGTGCCACCCGTGGAACGTCTTTTGATACAAGGTTGTGCAAACCAATGAATAGCACTAAATGTCCCACCAAAATGGCAGCTTTGGCCCTGGAAAGTACATCCCCTATAAAGACTTTTCACCACAATGTATTACTTTGCATCAGCGCAAAGTTTTGATAAATCAGACCCCTTGTGTTATGACCTAGCTTGGGCCCCTTTAATCAAGTCAAGCAGCAGTAATTGAAATACACTTTACTTTGGTGTAACACGGTGGGGGCAACGAGGAACGACTATGAGAACGGTATAGACTGGTGGACTGCAATGCCACTCTCTCCCCCTCTTGTTTCCCCTCAGCAGGACGAGTGGAATACACCAACCATCCCCCTGTTGCACGATACGGAGGACCCAAGGGACGGCTCCTTTAACTGGGGATTCCCTGATGACGAGACTCCACCCCCGGATGACGTTACAGTGGTCAGCCCAATAAGGAGCGGAGATTCCCGGAACTGGGTGTGCGTCGACACCGGAGGAGAAGAAGGAGATCCGAGAGAGAAAGTTGTGTGCTACGGAGAAGGAGAACCGGAGGAGCTGAGACGGAGTCGTGTGGCGGAACCATCAGGAGCCCAGGGTGTGACAGGAGGCCAACGACACCGTGCTTCGCCAAGCCACGCTCCAGGAGGGGCGTGGCTGTCACAGGTACTGGAACGATTCACGGGGTGGATGGGGAGGAGGGACAGTTCTACCTCCTAACAAGCCAGGATCTCTCTATTGTTCCCGCTTGCACCCTACCCTGAGCACCCACACTTTACCTTAGTAGCGTGTCACGGTTTTGCGGTGTCCCTTCACTTCCCGTATCCTATACTACGTTCTTGGCGGAAGCCCTGACACCCGTTCTCCTTTTGTTTTCCCCCTCGCCATCATCACGGAGAGTACAACCCACCGACGACCTGGGTCTCGGGAGAAGGAGCGGATTAGCCTGGGAAGAACACGGAGCCCTGGCCGCAAGATGGATCCCGCCCCATATTCCCCCGAAAGACTGACGTCCAGGCAAAAACTTGTATTCAGAAAAATAAAGCCCTCTTTAAGCAGACCTAGCCTCCGACCCTTTTCTGCGTCCCCGCAACAACTGGTGTCAGAAGTGGGATCAACACATCAGTCCGTCAGTAAACCCATGATGTACGCGGTCATCCAGCACCTGATAAAAGGACAGGAGAAACTGGAATGGGCAATAGAGCGGAAAATGTCGTCGGCCCAGGCCGACAGAGACGTATTCAAAAACACCATCTCTGCTCAGATGGAAGGCTTGCAAAAGATGGTACCGGAGCCAGGGGAGACGGCGTTCAGGGAGCGTCGTAGTACAATGCATGAACCCTCCGGCATATCCCTGCAAAAATATGTGGCCGGGGAGGACCCGGACGCATTCCTATTGAACTTTGAACGTGCCACCAGAGCCTGCGGCTGGCCCGAAGAAAAATGGCCCTTTTTTCTGGCCCCGCTATTGACTGGGGAGGCACAGTCAGCCTACCAGGTGGCCAATGCCACAGGTGAAACTCCCTATCAAGAGATCAAGGACGTTATTCTGGATCACCGAGGCCTGGATGCCGAGGCCTACCGTGTGCGATTCAGGAAAAAAAGGGGTATCCCCGGGGAAAACCCTAAAACATTGTTTTTTCGCCTGAAGATGGCCGCCGATAAGTGGTTGAGACCAGCTACCAGCACCAAAGAAGACATTATGAATCGTATCTACTTGGAGCAGTTTCTTGAGGCCCTCCCATATGGCACACAGAGGTGGCTAAAACAACACTCACACCTCACCCCGGAACAGGCCATAGAGATGGCCACAACTTACTCACGTGCTCAACCACGTAATCTAGCATGGGACCATGAGAAATCCACACGGTCCATTCCCATAAAGAGTGAAAAAAGCAAAAACCCATGATGGACTTTCCGAATTATCGGCCTCCCAGAGCCAAGACACCAACATTACGAGGGCCACAATGTTTCGAGTGTGGCGACTGGGGCCACATCGCTCGGCTATGTCCCAAGCGGAAACCCGTTGATGAGCCCATGGAAGTGGGCTACATCCCTAGGTCTGTGTTATACACGGCGGAGATGGGGACCTCCTTTTATGTAAGTGTACAGATGAATGGGAAGGTGGTAAAGGCTTTACTAGACTCGGGCTGCAGACAGTCCGTGGTACAAAAACACCTCGTTCGGCCCTCACAGTAGGTTCCTGACACCTTAGTACACATAAGGTGCTTCCACGGAGATGTTAAGCCCTACCCTCTTGCTTCCGTCACCATCACCCCCATGCCCGGCACTCCTTGCACTGTAAGAGTAGGGGTGTTAGAAAGCCTGCCAGAGGAGCTCATTTTGGGAACAGACAACCCAGACTTTCTGTTTTTATTTCGAAACACCATGAAAAAAAAGGAAACTAGAAGCGTAGGAAACCCCGGTCCAGAACGACCCGCCCTCACTACCCTAGAACCATGGTTACTAGATAGGAGTTTTAGGTTCGCTCAGGCCAACGACGCTACCCTGTTCAATGCGTGGGAAGCACCCCACATTAATCAAGATAACCCGGCACCTTCTTATCCCCACTTCCTGATCAAAGACGGTTTGTTATACCGAAAAGGAAACCCAGACGACCCAGCACAACTCCTGGTTCCAATGTCCTTCCGAACAAATACTCTTCTTTTCTCATTCCCACCTTACCGCAGGACATACGGGTACGGAAAAAGCAACCCAAAACGTGTTACGTCACTTCTTTTGGCCAGGAGTGTATAAAGATATAAAGATCCATTGTCAAGAATGTGAAGTGTGCCAGAAGAAGAACCTACAACGACCGCCCGCAGTCCCCCTTCAACCTTTGCCAGTGGTTGGAAAACCGTTTGAGAGGGTGGGAATGGACCTGATTGGCCCACTACCCAAGACCCAGAGAGGAAACCAGTACGCTCTGGTGGTCGTGGATTATGCTACCAGATTTCCGGAGGCATTTCCCCTCAGAGCACCCACCACCAAGAACATTGCGGACAGGCTCTTGGAACTCTTTTCGAGGGTAGGATTCCCAAAAGAAATCCTGACGGACCAAGGAACGCCTTTTGTCTCTCGTCTGATGAAGGAGGTGTGCCGTTCCCTAGATCTTCACCATCTACGTACCTCCGTATACCACCCCCAGACCGACGGACTCGTCGAGAGGTATAACCGGCCCCTGAAGACCACCCTAAAGAAGATGCTGTCTGTGGAAGGGAGGGAGTGGGACCGTCTTCTTCCACTGGCACTATATGTGGTCCGAGCCCAAGTCCAGAGCAGCATGGGTTGCTCGTCATTCGAGTTGTTGTATGGACGGCAGCCCAGGTCTCTATTAGAAATGACCAAAGACGCATGGGAAAAAGAGGGTGAAGATGAAAAAAAAAGCTTGCTGGAATATACGCAACAATTAAGATCCAAGATCGGAAAACTGAGGGATCTCGCCTACTCCAACCTCGAAAAGAGTAGAGAAAAACAAAGGGCCTGTTACGACAAAGGAAAGAGGTGGAGAAGACTGGCAATTGGAGACTGGGTACTCGTCCTACTACCTTCTTCGACAAAGAAATTTCAGTCGGAATGGTTGGGCCCGTACAGAGTGGTAGGGGTTATAGGAAACACAACGTACCAAGTTCAAGTCACGTCAAACCGGAAACAGAGTTATCACATAAATCTGTTAAAGAAATGGTTGGGACCCCTTCCTAAAGCAGCCCACCTGACATTACCAACGTCCTCAACAGGTGACACAACCATTAACCAACTCGTAGTGAATGAAGACCTCACCGAGGAAGAAAAGGCCGACTTGTTCCAAACGTTGACCCCGTTCTCAGCCCTTCTTTCTGATATCCCTAGGAAAACTACGCTGGCCGAACATCGAATAGAGACACAAGAGGGGAAGACCATAAAACAGAGACCCTACAGAATCCCAGCCGCAAAGAGAGCCACAGTCAAGAAAGAAGTGCAAGAGATGCTACGGTTAGGAGTTATACGTCCATCACAAAGTGACTGGTCGTCACCGATAGTGATGGTACCCAAGCCGGATGGGTCAACGCGATTTTGTATGGACTTCCGAGCCTTGAATTCTATCTCTACGTTCGATGCCTACCCGATACCAAGGGTCGACGAACTCATCGAAAAATTGGGAGACTCCAAATACATCACTACATTCGACCTGACAAAAGGATATTGGCAGGTGCCCCTGCGAGAGGAGGACAGAAGGAAGACTGCGTTCGCAACATCTGAAGGCCTCTACGAATTCAACGTCCTCCCCTTCGGCCTCCACAGAGCACCTGCCACGTTCCAACGGCTTATGAACATGGTGCTCCAGAATTATTCCTCCTTTTGTTCAGCATACCTGGACGACATCGTGATCTTCAGCGCTTCATGGAAGGAACACTTGAAACACCTACAGATCATCCTCCAGGCCCTAGAATGGGCAGGACTCCATATAAATTCACGAAAATCGCGAGTGGCTTATCAAAAAGTAAAGTACCTGGGCTACGTTCTAGGTCATGGGATCATAGCCCCCCAGGCAGAAAAGGTGCGGGCCATAGCGGAAACTCCCTTTCCTACCACCAAAAGGGATCTGCGGGCCTTCTTGGGACTGTTGGGATACTACAGATGCTTTATTCCCCAGTTTTCAGAGGTGGCCTCCCCATTGACTGATATCCTTCGTAAAGATAGCACGCCTAAACTGTTACTACACCCCACCAGAGAAATGCAAGAGGCCTTTCAGAGTCAAAACAACACCATTACGACTGGGCCGGTACTGTCCTCTCCGGACTTTGTCAAACCCTTTATATTACACACAGACGCATCCAACTGTGGGCTGGGGGCAGTGTTGTCCCAGATAGCAGATGACGGGGTTGAGCATCCCATCTTATACATTAGTCAGAAACTGTTCCCAAGAGAGACTAGATACCCCACCATAGAAAAGGAGTGTTTGGCAGTGAAGTGGGCCGTAGACAAGTTAAGGTACTACATGGAGGGCCGACCATTCACTCTGTACACTGATCATGCTCCCCTGCAGTGGATGTGCCGAAACAAGTCCCAAAATCCTAGAGTTCTCCGATGGTTTTTATCATTACAACCCTTTTCCTTTGAGATACGTCACCGAAAGGGGAAAGACAACGGGAGTGCTGATTTTTTGTCCCGAGTGTTCCCTCTCCCCGATCGGGAGAATCCGAGGGGGGGGTGTGTAACACGGTGGGGGCAACGAGGAACGACTATGAGAATGGTATAGACTGGTGGACTGCAACACCACTCTCTCCCCCTGTTGTTTCCCCTCAGCAGGATGAGTGGAATACACCAACCATCCCCCTGTTGCATGATACGGAGGACCCAAGGGACAGCTCCTTTAACTGGGGATTCCCTGATGACGAGACTCCACCCCCGGATGACGTCACAGTGGTCAGCCCAATAAGGAGCGGAGATTCCCGGAACTGGGTGTGCGTCGACACCGGAGGAGAAGAAGGAGATCCGAGAGAGAAAGTCGTGTGCTACGGAGAAGGAGAACCGGAGGAGCCGAGACGGAGTCATGTAGCGGAACCATCAGGAGCCCAGGGTGTGCCAGGAGGCCAACGACACCGCGCTTTGCAGAGCCACGCTCCAGGAGGAGCGTGGCTGTCACAGGTACGGGAACGATTCACGGGGTGGATGGGGAGGAGGGATAGTTCTACCGCCTAACAAGCCAGGATCTCTCTATCGTTCCCGCTTGCACCCTACCCTGAGCACCCACACTTTACCTTAGTAGCGTGTCACGGTTTTGCGGTGTCCCTTCACTTCCCGTACCCTATACTACGTTCTTGGAGGAAGCCCTGACACCCGTTCTCCTTTTGTTTTCCCCCTCGCCATCATCACGGAGAGTACAACCCGCCGACGACCTGGGTCTCGGGAGAAGGAGCGGATTAGCCTGGGAAGAACATGGAGCCCTGGCCGCAAGACGGATCCCGCCCCATATTCCCCCGAAAAACTGACGTCCAGGCAAAAACGTGTATTCGGAAAAATAAAGCCCTCTTTAAGCAGACCTAGCTTCCGACCCTTTTCTGCGTCCCCGCAACATTTGGAAATGCAGATATTTCATTTGAAAAATTAGCCACTCTGTGTGCTGCTTAAGCAAATTAAGTGCTTGCAGTTCAGTTGAAAAATGCAAGCAAATATACTGGCCATATTGGGCACCATGCAAGGAGCACCTCAGAATGAAGCTGGAGGGGACATGGACCTTACCCCCTATTATCTCCAGGCCCTAGTGTCACTATATGGTATAGTAGCACAGAATCAGAATTCTCTTGATTCGGCTGTGAACAGCCATAAAAGCATGTAAGATGTGCACAAATAGCAGTAAAATACATGCAAGTTATTAAAACATTTAAGTAAAATCTGTAAAATCATCAGGTTTGGGATATTAATGTAAACAAAGAGAACGAGCTCTCAGCTACGCTCTACATCACCCAGTCATCAGGGTCATTGGAAAGCAGTCTCTTTAGCAAGGAACCCATTTGTTTTTTTTAGAAGAACCCTCACCTACCAACCTAGTTCGTGGCATGCTTCATCATCGGGTTCCCACCCAGGAAGCCGAGTGCCTCCTAGGTGTGCTTCGACGCCTAATTACAGCAGAGCTGGTTTTCTTGTGGTTATTTATCGTTTAGGTGAATAGTGGATACCGTGAAAGTGAAAGGTTAAAACTACCTTCAGGGTACCCAATTCTTTATTATGTGGTCCTTGACTAGGGGAGACGAACGAGCGCCTTTGCTTCCTCCTCTTTCTCTTTACTTTGTTAATTGGGATATTAATGACCAACAATCAGGATAAAACCAGACTGGGATTAATCAAACCGAAATTAAAACAGTCAAGTACTGATTCATCGATGCCCTAAAATTAATCAAAAATCATTTACTTCCTGGAGTGGACTGCGGCTTTAAGAAACAGTATCACGTAACCACGTTTCATCCTCTGGTAATGTCAATAAAAAATAATATGCTTGCATACAAAGCTGTAGATTCCTAAACTTCAAAAATGGTATGAGGAATTTTTTGGTATACGTTTTATAATATTCACAGAAGAAGATGAAATGTACCATTATTTATGTCAGTTAGTACATGGGCATTATCTTGAGTTAAGCTGGGGTTGGTGTCCAGCTGCAAAACAAAGTAAATCTCTCATAATACCAGCCCGAAAGCTGAACAATAAAAGACTATCCCACCTCTTATTAGTGTTCTGCAGGTAGTTGGTAGTGATAGCCCCAGGATTAAGATATAAATAATGCTTAACTTTGCTTTTTGTCTTTCAGCCCTCATCCTCTCTTCCTTGGCTCGTTCTAGCAGCAAGACTTGCACTTGATTTCTAACAGAAGCTGCCCCACAGCGTTATATCTAAAAACATATCAGCCAAATCAGTGGCTTCAAGAGATTTTTTGACGTACACTAGCCAGGAGATCGAAAGACCCGTATTGCAAGCCAAGGAGTGAAACTATCTCTCTAGATAATTTTGCTTCTTCCGAGCTCCAGATAGAAAGCCACAAGAGGACTGCCCGGCTATGGAGAAAGTCGGTCAGAAAGTCTTAGCCTAGTTCATTGTGGCAAATGAAGCTGGAGGTTGACACAGGAGCTGACAGTACGACAAAATCGATTTTCCTCCCTATGGAGGGTAGCCGAGTCACCCAGGCCCCATATGCCTGCCCCATAAGTTGCTGTAGGAATGCATTGTGCCAAATATATTTGCAAGAGGGGTGTGAGAATCCTCTCTCCCCTGGGTGACGGGAGACTTAGCAGTGAGCCAACAGCCCTGGAAAACTTGGTCCTTCTTTATGCAATATGCGCAGACCATGATCCAGACAAGCTGAAAGTGACCCCCAGGTAAGAAAAGGAGCTGGTGCTTAAAAGCACTTTCTTACCCACCATAATAGTTAAGGGTCACATGCGCTTTGGGCCACAAGTCATTATAAAAGTCTTAGTAAAATTAGTTGATAAATCCAGATTGGCCATAAAATTGACAAAGGAGTGAACTAGATAAATAAATAAATCCAGTATTTGTAAAGCGCGAACAGCTACCCGAAGGCATCCTGGCGCTGGGGGCCGTCGGGAAGATTAAGCGAGCTATTGCCCAGAGTCACATGGTGCTGGGCAATAGCTGCCGCCGGGATCGAACCGTGAGCCCCAGATTCCAGCGTCAGTCGCCCTGGCCGCGGCACCACACCTCTTCCCTCTAGATCACGCAAGGCTTTGGGGGTGCGAGCAATTAACACCACATCATCCTCATATAATAATGCTGGTAGTGGGGCACCATTCACCATGGGCACGTATCGGGTGACTTACTTAGCTCCTTGCTACGATCATTTATGTACAAAATAAAAAGAAGTGGGGCTAAAATGCACCCCTGGCGAACCCCCTGGCTGATACTAAATTCATCCACGACTTCTCCTTTGTTCCCAAACCTGACTCGGGTCTTAGTATCTGTATGCAAGGAGGCCAACAAGTGGAATCCATTTGCAAGTTAATGAGAGATTGCCACAGCTTAGCCGGATTAACAAAATCAAAGGCCATTGTCAGATCCATAAAGGCTAGATGTAAAGCAGACTGCTTGGCCACCGTATATTTTCCAGTGATCAGGTTTAAGTTGAGGCATTAATCAATTGTCCCTATACCACTGAGGAATCCATATTGGCATTTATTTAACATGCTATTTTCTGTGACCCAATCTACTACTCTATTATACAGGACTCTGTCTAAAATTGTGGCTGGTATATCTAACAGGGAAATTGGGCAGTAACATTTAGGCTCCGCCCTGTTACCCTTTTTAAAGTTAGGGATTATGACTGAGGAAGCTCAGGAGCAGAGGATCAGTGACCTGTTCGGGGTGTTATAAACATTTGTCAATAGTGGGGCCAAAAGATCCATGTTACACTTAATAATGTCAATCAGGACACCATCCAGTCCTGGTGCTTTCTAACCCTGGGCGGTGAACTCCGCTCCGCTCGCGGAGTTTGCGGAGTTTTCCGCACTCCGCATTATGCGTAGATCGCGGAGTTCCCAAAAACTCTGCTTCGTGTTGCAGAGCGGAGTTTTTTCCCTCTCTCAAGTTTGTCAACGTCATGTGGCGAGTGCAAGCGAGGAAAATCCTCCTCCCGGCGAGATTTTTCCTCGTTCGCGATCGTCAACATCAAGTTGGCGAGCGGGAGCGTGGAAAATCAACCTCCCAGCGAGATTTCTCAATGCGGGGGGGTCAGATTTCTCATTGCGAGTGGTCGCGTATGCTCGCGACTGCTCGCGTTGAGAAAACTGTCCATTCGCGTTGAGAAAGCTGCAGCTCGAGTAAAAATCTACTCGAGCGGCAGAAAGAAAAGCAGCGCCCACTTGCGCTGTGTATGGTGCCGTTCGTGATGATTGCACAATGCGGACAAGCATCCGGCACCGCAAATCACCACGAACGGCATTTTTCTATCGCACTCCGCCGCTTGTGGAGCTCTGCGTAGCGCGGCAGAGTTTTTTTCCACTTCGCGGAACTCTGCAAACTCCGCCCAGGGTTAGTGCTTTCCCTCCCTCACTCTCCTGGTTGGCAGCCTTCACCTCCTGTAAAGAAATGGATGGGAATGATGAAGCCTCCCCAGGCCATAGCTGCTAACCGACTAAACTGGCATCAGAATACAGTTTTCCAAAGTGTACCACCCAGTCCTCCCCGTTTATGTGTCAACTAACTGCTGATCCACCTTGATCTAGGGAATGCATACAAGAGACAGTTTTCCAGAATGACTTGCCATCCCTTGTGAGGGCAGTGTCACTTAGAAGGGACCACTGCTGGGAGATGACTTCTTTCCTCCTATTTATAGTTAATTTATAGGCTTTGCGTTGAGTGGCCACTAAGTTACTATCATGGGTCATGTGTTGAAAGCCCTTCAAAGGAGTCGGTTTGCCCGTGAACAACTGTGATCAACCATTAAGGGCACCCAGACTGTGGTCTGATAGGTTTAGAGAGAGAGAGTCTTATTCTCTCACAGAGAGCAGCGAAGGAGATTACAATTGCTTCACCAGTATCGGTCTCTCATAGGCAGTCCAAAACCATCAGCAGGTTTGCAGCTACTAGCCCATTGAGAAACTTAGATGGATCTGGCTGCTTTCAGCATAACCTGAGGTTGTCAGGAGATGCAGTTAGGTTTCCCAGAATTGGCATCTCTTGGTAAGTCTCCCTATATGGCGCCTTCAGTGTTATTTCTTTCGGATTGTGATCCCCATAGTCAGTTGGAACAATTGCACCATCCAGCAGCATAGTATAGTAGCACAGGTTGGAGTGTGTGCACATGCTGGACACAGAAGGACGCTTAGCGTGAACTCTCCAGGGGTTAGCAGCTTGCGTGTGATGCCATCTGCCAGTTTTTCTAAAATAGTTGAAGTTGTTTATTTTTGTTTTAATCAATGTCATGAGACATCTTTACGCTCAAGCGTGCCCCCTGGGGCACTACAGTGTTTTGACACACTCAGTTTGCAAAAACAGCAATTATGTCTAAAGGGTATAAATAAACCTTCTTCTCTTAAGATGCAGGATTCTTCAGAGGCAGGAGGAAAGGCTGGCTCTGGGCTCAGCCGTAAAGAGCCCATAGATTTTACTATGGGAAGAACGTGTTCGTGAACATTGTTCGGCGCCATCCCCAGAATATTTAAGAAAATCCATAAACAGAGAATTCCAGAAGGTAGCGCCAGCTGTTCAACACAAAGCACTCTCCAGGACGGCCTCACCACAAATGAACAAACAGATCAAATGTTTGAACTGAGTTCAACTTGGGCAGGTAATTTTCAGCTCGAGTGGTATCCCTTGCAAAGAAGCTCTAATAATAAATAAATAATTCAGCATGTTTAAGAAGTGTTGAAATGTTTTAGCAGAAAGGGGCTTATATTATAGAGACCACAGAACCCCTGAGGAACTATTGGATGAGGACCTAATGTAACATTAAGCAACTAGGTAGATGAGCACTGACTAGAGAAATATAAATAATAAACAAAAGTTTATATTTTGTTTATCGGTAGAACGCATTTTAACCAGTGTCACAGAATGATGTACAGAACAAATAAAGATAAAACAGCATTAACCACTTGCGGCCTCGAGATCTGTTTTCCATAAAAATCCAAGAAGCTTTCGCCGAGTGCAGTTACATTGGGGCAAGAGTATCAATTATTCCAGAAGAAAAAAACGTCCTAATAAACTTGTGTTTTTTAAAAGTTTTTTTTAAGAGAGGATGCTCATTGCCTCCTTGCCTCAATAAATGTTTCTTGCACTTGATGGTGCTTGTTCTACTAATTCAGATGTCATATAGAAAGTCCACAAAATAATAATAATACGCTTATTTATCTTATATGTTAAAAGCAGCAATAATTGCTAATTCTGACATATTAAAGAGGCAATTTGCGAAGTAATATCTCCATCTTTTCCAGTCACCATTTTTTGTGCTACATCAGTGAAAAAAATAACCCAAAAGGGTTTGGCCACTGTGGACTTCATTTAAAAAAATGCAGTTTGAAAAGTTACGAAAGTGACAGCATTGATGATGCTCAACGCACAGAGCAAACATTGCTTACAAAACTGATTGAGCCTAAAATCGTGTCTTCTGAAAGAGAAAAAATAATTGTTTTGCGCACAGAGAGCATGATGTTTATTGAGGGTAGTGATTTTGTGTTGCTGGTGCTTCCGGCCAATGGTTTCTGATCACACATAAAAATGCAAGCACCGGAAAGCTATTCATTTCATTAGGAAGTTGAGGATGGCTAGCCAGTTAGCTGTGTGTGCCCAGCTAGACCTATGGTAAATTGGTTAATTGAAAAGCTAGTGTGTTAAACCTTTCAGCCTTAGGGTGGTCTTCAACCAAACCTTTTGCCTTAACCCTCCACGTTTTGCTGAAATTTGTTTTTGTTGGTCTAAGGACTATGTGCCCTTTACCACTGCTAACCAGTGCTAAAGTGCTTGTGTTACTCCCTAAAACATAGTGAAATTGGCTTACACCTAATTGGCATATATATTTTACTTATAAATCCCTTGGAGGGAGCTTCACCCACTTTCCCACCATGGCAAATCACTGTCTTGTGCAGTTGATCTACAAGGCTACACTCTACCCTTCTGTTTCGCCCCTCCAAGGCCAGACTGGCCGTACCAGGCATCAGGCATTTCCCAGGGAGGCTGGAAGGGTGTGGTGGAGGGGGGCAGGTTTTGTCCCTGGGGGCCGTTTTTGTGGCAGTGCAGCAGTTTTGGAAGCATCCGCTGCAGAGTTCCTTGTATATCCAGTAGTTTTCAGGCAACAATAAAGGTGTCAAGATAACCCTGGTGATTAATGTACCTGCTAGAAAGAGATCAGAGTTTTGTCTAGTGGTAGTTTTGACTCATCTAAGGTAGTGCAGAGGGTTAATATGCCTGCTGCAAAGGACATGTACCATGCAGATCACAGAGCAGTATTTTATGTGCATAGCTTAGTGGGTTACTGCTTTTGTCATAGAGACTCTTTTATTATTGTGCAGTTGATAAGTTACAATCATAATCTAGCAGAGTGAGTGATGAAGTGTCATCAAAGAGCTAAGAAAGAATCTTTCATTATCCTAATGTTGTTAAAAAGGTTTTGTTTGGGTAGAAATACATTCTTATTGGTATAGCTAACCCTAACCACTGTGTTACGTTCTGAGTCCTGGGTTTGTGCTTCCCTTCACCAAGCACTCTTAAAAAATGCCTACCATTATGAATGGCGTCTGAATCCTACTCCTTGTAATTTCCCTTTGTGTTTGTTACATTTTCTAAACACTGATTTTCACATGTATTGCTCATTGTCTCTGTATTTGTGTATGATGTAAAGTGCTCCGACATCCTACACTGTTATGAGAGGCACTATAAAACACATGAAATACATGTGAGAGAGACGCTATGGAGAGATAAGGGGCACTGTTGGAGGGTGATGGTGAAGGAATCATTGAAAGGCTCCAACAAAGATTGTTGTATCCTGTTGTATAAGCTAATGCAATTGAATATTATTGAAAACTATGTTGTAGAATGTGCCATCTTTGGCCACATTTTCTTGGGGTAGAATCCCCCCCGCCCCCAAACCCTCCTTGTAGTGGTCAGGCTCACTCGCTACACTTGCCATGCTGGTCTGACAAAATTTGCCAGGGCTGATTTGGGCCCCCATTCTGGCCCTGCACCCCTCGACTAGGACGTGTTCTCCACCACATCTTTTGCTATTAGAGGTGCTTGCCTTATGGAGCCGTAGCGGTTGTGCTTCTGGAAGAAAGAGGCACACAATTACACTCTATTTACTTGAAGGGCCCAAATAAAGACTGACTCACTCATCCTGAAATGTCACCTTTTCAAACCGTTCATACAGCAGGACAAGTTAAAGATGTCTGCAAACCAAGCTCTTCTGGCCCTCTCCTCAAATGTAACAGATGAACTGGTGTCCCTGGACCTCTAGGATACCTATTTACATCTACCCTCACTTCCCTTCACAGGCTTCACCTGAGTTCTACAGTGTGGTCCCAGCACTATTAGTTTGTTGTGCTACTGTTTACAGTGATGTTCTTCTCACACATCTTCACTAAAGTGCTGACAAATGTGGGGGCTTCAATATAAATATCAAGAGTCCAAATAATCCCATACTTGGACAAAAGGCTAGTGAAAGCAGCATCCCGGCTCTGTTTGAAGAACACCTTCAACACACAATGACTCTCCTTCATGACTTGAGCTTTACAGACTACAGCTAGAAATCTAATTTCTCTCTCACACAGAGGTTTCATAGGATTGTTGCAAGACATGACCCACATGAAAGTTTTTCCTCCTTCTGCTCGAAGATAATTGGGAGATTACTTGATTTTGTATTTGTGGAAAGCCACCAAATATACAATCCAAAAGTTGTAAAAAATCTGTATTAAATAATGGTCTGCTCTATGAGTTACTCATGGGTTCTTTTATTGCTTTGATTTCATTTAGATAAAATTCAAATTTCATAAAAGTGAATTTTTCACAGCCAATTTGTGTGCTTTATCAGAGCTGTAAATATCAAGAAAATATAAAGAAAAAATAACTAACATAACATACCATAACTGCGAAACCAATGATTTAGACACATAGAAAATAAATAATATATGTGGTGAAAGTAAACAGCATTGATTGGTTCTAACAAAGTGAAGAAGTCTTCCCTCACAACATACCTACATTTACCACTATTATCTCCATTATAACCCTTCTAGACTCTTCCCTCCTCTATCACTACTTTATCCTATTCAATCAAACTAAAAGACTCGCATGTCCACCACCCAAATAAACAACTTATATTTCCCGATACTAATCCACCACTAATCCTTTGGATTTCGGAGTAGCATTCTATTCACTGAAAAGCGCTTAAAGGCCTCGACAGGGGTAGAAAGCATTATATGAATACAATTACAATTTCAATTACAAATAATCACTGTTCCTCATTTCAACTCATACCCTATTGACACTGGAGCACAGTTTTAAACAAAATTAAACCTAACCACCAATCTAGCATTACATTATCTATCATGTTGTGCAGCTGTGTATACTCTGAGCATATTTTCAGTGCAGCAGGGGGAAGGGGCAAATGTCACTGTTAGAAGTACTGGCCTGTTTCCTCAAAATGGGAAGAGACTCAGAGTAATCAAAATGAACAAGAATTTTAACCTAAAAATTATAACGCTCCAGAATGCTTCAGAAGATGTAAATAGAAATAGACTAGTGTGTTCAGTGATCAGTGGCACATATAGAGGATCAAGAAAGCAATTTATGTCTGGAGACTACATACAAAGACAAATAATTAATCCTTCAGGTCTACCACTTTGCCATGAACAGAGGTCTATTCAATGAATAGTGCCATTTACTGAGAGAAGAACTAAATGCCACATGGGCATTCATCCCAAAACATTTATTTCCCATGCTTGCCTGTTTGCAGATTGAGACTTGAAAGGACTGCACTGCTCGTGTGTTTGGCTACTGTGGAAAAATAGAGGCACACAACTCAGGTGGAAACAGGCGACTAATGGAGAATAAGGATGAATCATTATTTCAGTGCCAAATACAAAATGATTAATGTGGTGTGAGGTGCTTTGCAAAACATCCTTCTTTAATCTTTGGGTGATCAGAGCACATGCTGCTACTGGTCTGTGAGTGGTAATTGATTGGCTTTAATTGAGCCACATGCCAACAAATGCTCTACTTTACATGCTCAAGCTGTCATTTCTTCCGTCCTTCTCAGACCACTCCATATGTTTGTCATCATTCAAAAGTTATTTTGGTAGGGAACATAGGATGTCCATCAAGTTGAGTGCCTCTATCATGGCTACCATGGTAAAAGAGAGACACACTACTGGAAAGAGTTGATTTGGCTCAATTGATGGATGCAAAATTATAAATGCTGCTCAATTGAGTGGCTTAGATAAACTTTCAGTCTTAAAAATTTAGTTGACCAATCATCAGGGTAGTAGGGCTCATGTTGCTAAATGTCTGTGAGTGTTACTCGATTGGCCTTCAATGAACTGTATATGCTCAATGTGTCACCTCCTCTGTTTTTCTCCATATGTACATAGCCTCTCAAATCTTGTTTTTCTTATTTAGCAGGACTTTTGGGAGAAAAAAGGCCATCTGTCAAGTTCAGGACTCCTCTGCTGCCTAAAAGAAAAACACAGTTACATCATCCTTGATTTGAAAACAGGTAATTTGGAATGTTTAATAAATATAAAATGATTGATGAGGCTTGGGTTAAGGGTTTAGTTCAACTTTTTTGGGTGGACTCACAAAAGACAACATTATTGCAGAGAGCATTGTAACGTAACAGCTATTTACCCGGCTGCAAGGTAAATAGTAAAAATGTTTTGGCTATTTACTCAGCCGCTGGCTCAATAGTCGAAATTATTTACTATTTGGCCAGTGGCCTTGAAAATACCAGAGAAACTTCATTATTTACCTGGCCGCTGGCTAAATAATAGAGATTCTGCACTGTTTGGCTGATGGGCGTGCAAATAGCTGAAAAACATCACTATTTACCTGCTCGCTGGCTAAGTAGTAGAGATTCTACACTGATTGGCTGGCAGCAGTGAAAATAGCAGAAAAACCTCATTATTTACCTGGCCCCTGGCTAAATAGTAGAGATACTAAACTGTTCGGCCAGCAGCTGTGCATATAGCAGAAAAATTTCACTATTTACCCAACCGCTAGCGAAACAGTTGAGATTTCGAACTGTTCGGCTGGTGGCCGTGCAAATAGCAGAAAAAATTCACAGTTTACCAGGCCACTAGTTAAATAGTAGAGAGTCTGAACTGACCACCTGGTGGCTATACAAAGAGCAGGAAAACCAAAATATTTACCTGGCTGATGACTAAATAGTAGAGATTTTGCTCTGTCTGGCTGGAAGCTGTGAAATTGCAGAAAACATTACTATTTACATGGCCGCTGGCTAAACAGTAGAGATTCTGCATTGTGGGGCTGGCGGTCATGCAAATAGCAGAAATCTTTACTTTTTACCCGGTGGCGTGTCATATGGTAGAGATTCTGCACTGTTTGTCCATCAGCTGTGCAAATAGCAGGAAACTTCACTATTCACTCAGCCGCAGTCTAAATAGTAGAGATTTTACACTGTTTGGCCGGCAGTTTTGGGAAAATGCCCCCCACCCACCCAAGGCTGTCAACAATACTGTTCTATGGGGGACCCTTCCCCTTTGCAAATTAGCTACCACCCCAACTCAGAGGTCATTAGCTCATCAATGGTTTGCAACTGCAGTCACAAACTATCAATAAATTCCTTTCTAAATTTGAAAATGGAGGGAGGAAATTCCTTTCATGAATCCTCCGATTTGCAATTCAGAATCGATCACATATTTCATTTTACTAGTCTAAAGAAATTTCCAAATCATACAAGGGTTGTGTACATAATGATAAGTATGCTTGTGGTCACGAGCCTTGTGATTTTTTGACATGAGGCCCTTAGTGCTAAAACTGGTTAGATGCAGACACTAACCTATAGCTCTAAAGGTCCTAAATGTTTGAATGTTTCAAACTTATTTTGAGAGGCATGGAATAGAATGCCACTTCATCACACCATGGGTCAAGACATAGCGACTTGGGAGGCCCTTTATGGAGCTGTCTCATGCTCCACAAATGCTCCGACTCCTTTACATTTAAAAACATAACATGTGTATTTGTAAAGCGCACGTATCACCCAAGAGTCTCAAGGCGCTGAATAACAGATGTATATTGTTACCCAACTCAATGGTACTCATTTTATCGACCTCAGATGGATGAAAGGCTGAGTGGACCTGCCGGGATTAGAACCTGTGCCCATGAGGTCAAACATAGGTCCCTACAGTGGATGCATTAGTCCACTGCACCACCAGACCTGCTGATGTGAAGATGATAAAGATTATTAGAACTTTTGAAAGACTAGTTAAAGTTGTTTACTCTTCTAAAGCTATAAGATAAACCTAATTTCCCTTGGAAGACACGACACACAGAGAAGTCTCATTCATTCACTGATTACGCTCAAAATCAATCATAACCCACACGGGACTTAAAACCTATACAAGGTTTTTTTTACAATAAACCCAAAATCTGATGTAGCGTTATCACAATTTTATTACATGTAATTCATAAAAGACAAATAAATTTCAAATTAAAAAATATACATAAAAATATTCATTTGGTACATACAAAACAATTTCATTTCTAAAAATACCAAAATGCCTATGTTAAAAATATCCCCGTGAAACACTCTAAAAGTGAAAGTAAAAACCCAGAGAGGCACAATGATTTACACTGTTGCTGAAATTGATCCAACACTATATTGACAAACAGAAGAACTGGTGAGAATCTTAATCTTATCCGAGTAGATCTGGTTTGTTGGATTCTCAAAAAGACTAGCGTCGACGCATTTCGGTGGCATTACAACTCCTATATACAACCACCTTCTTCAGGACTCAACATTAATATGGGTTTATTCTTGTGGAAAGTTGATTACTATCTTAGGCAAAATCTAGTCGTTTCCACACGTAATATGGAAAATGTGGAAGATACTGCTTCGTTTGTTAAAAAACTGCCGTTACTCGGCGTCATGGGCGTATATTCGGACTCAGGACCGTTTGGCTATTACTTGCATGTTATAATGATCATGGCTCCACTTCTTATGTTTAACCGAAATGGTGGTGTTTCCGGGTCCTCGGTACCTCAGTATGTCCTCGTTTTCTGATACAGAAAACGAGGACATACTGAGGTACCGAGGACCCGGAAATAAAAAGGATTAACCACCAGCCGATTATACATGGCGGCTTGAAAAAGTAGACGATCCGGCCAATAATAGTTATGGGTAGCTTATTCCAATTCTTAAACTGTTTAATTACTGTCTGTAACAATGCTCCATAATTTAATTTCCAGATTTGGTCCACATTTTTAGTGATCCTAATACCTAAATATGTGGCCTCTGTACAAGTTCCACGAATAGATGTATCAGGTGGCAGATTATGTATTATTTGTGTTTTACTTATATTGAGCTTATAGCCCGAGAAAAGCCCAACATTTTTGCTTCTTCCTTTATTATATCAGCAGTAGTTACTGGGTCTGATGTAAATATCGCAATGTCATCCGCATATGCGGCTACTTTAAGTTGATACGCACCGTTATTGAATGGGGTGATATCTACATTTTGATTCAATGTTTCGATGAAAGGCTCGATATAAAGAGCAAAAAGTAGAGGAGAAAGTGGACACCCTTGTCTCGTACCACGTTGTATGCAGAATATCTTAGAGTTCAGATTAGCATATATTAGCTTGGCCTGCGGGTTAGTATATAGTGCCTTAATCCAGTTCATAAACCGATCTGGTATTGCATTATTACGTAGTATCTGCCATAATGCATCCCATACCACCCGGTCGAATGCTTTCTCAGCATCTAATAGAATCATCCCCATGGTACTCGATGTTTTATGAGCGATATCAAATGCAGTTATAGCCGTGTTAACATGTGCGGTAGTATCCCTGCCTGAAATAAATCTGTGTTGGTGTTCAGATACCAGATCTGGCATATATGATGCCAGACGATTTGCCAATACTTTAGAGAATATTTTAGCATCAGTATTTATAAGGGATATTGGTCGATAAGACCCACATTCATCTGCGCTCTTCCCTTTTTTAAGAAAAAAAACAATATTAATCATATTCCAAGAATCAGGAACTTGCTTGCACTCAGCTATCTGGTGCATCACTTCTTGGAACAGTGGGAGAATTAAAGTTTTAAAAGTTTTATAAAACTCCAGTGGTAGGGCGTCGTCTCCGGCTGCTTTGCCTAAAGGCAGCGCAGCTATAGCAGTTGCGATTTCATCTTCTGATATATCAAGTTGTAGGTGTTCTATAGCCTCTGGATCAAGAACAGAGGGCCTCAATGATTGTAAATATTCTTCAGCCACCACTGAATCATAATTTTCTGACAGAGCATATAATTCCAAGTAGAATTGATAAAATTGCTCCAAAATTAGATTAGTCGAGTTGTATATAATACCATCTTTGCCTTTAATTGAGTCTATCCTGGTTTTAGCTTTCTTATCTGCTACCTGATAAGCCAATAAGCGACCGACTTGATCCCCGTATTCATATCTATTCTTTCGACTTTTATTATAAGCAGCAGCCACTTTCTCTTTAAATCGCCGGGTCATAAGTGCCCTTGTACTTATTAATTCAGGATTAATATAATATAATTAAAATGATCATTCTACCTACATTTTTATATCTGTTTCAGGCGATTCGGGCGATTCCTTTACGGGTTCCCAATTATTTTTTTCATAAATTAGAGGGTGCAATCAGTAGTTTTATTTGGGGCTATAAAAAAGCTCGTCGATCGATAAAACTTCTTAAGTTTCCTTATAAATTTGGGGGTTTGCAACTTCCTGACTTTAAATTGTACTTCTGGGCAGCATTTACAGGACGTATACAAAGCCTTTTAACTGATAAGCTCTCATATTATGGGCTTACTTTAGCTTTAGGTAATGACAATCGTATGTTCTTGTATAGGATTAACGACCCTAATTACTATAAAAGAGTTCGATTTAAGACTATAAGGGACATTGTATGTATTTGGAAGGAAATTCTTTGTTATCTATCGCTTACTTTTGATGACCTTGTTAGACATGAATATTTTCAACTATGGCACAATCCATCTCTTCCAAATATATTTCATGACGGATCTGCTTCCAATTGGGCTAAACATGGTATTGATAGATTGGGACAGCTATATGATCATTCTGGCTTCTCCACCTACTTATCATTACAACAATCTTTTGGTCTCCCACATCAGTCATTTTTTAAGTATCTGCAACTCAGAGACTATTTCTTCAAACAAAAACTAACGCATTTGCCGCACCCTCATATAGTCCTTACTTGTTTTTAAATCCTGCTCACAAAATTAGAATTAGTACAATGTACGGACATTTGTGGAGTGTTAAAAGTGCTGATCTTAGCGAATTAGCAAATAAATGGAATCAGACTTTGAATGTGGATATAGAAACATCTGAAATCACAATGGCTCTAGACAAATTAAATAACTCAGTACATTCTGTAAGTCTAAAGTTACAACAGTTTCGAACTATCTGCATGTTATATTATACTCCAGACAAAATAACAAAATGGCAACTAGTAACACAAGTACCAGGCAGTAGGAGTATGGATAGAACAATCTGTCCTAAATGCGGCAAAAGGCGGCTGATATCCTTCATATGTTTTATCTATGCCCTAAATTATCAGAGTTCTGGGAAAGAGTCACACAATATATTGGTCAACAGTTGAATCTTGATCTAACTATATCGATCAAAGAAATAATGCTGGGGTATAAGATATGTGATGATCCTTATATGGGAAACTTAATGTCTATTCTATTAGTGGCAGCCCGTCTATGTATAGCTAGAGAGTGGATTAATTCTAATCCACCTTCATTTTTTGATTGGCTGATTCTTATGAAGGATATTTATGAAAAGGAACGAGCATTAGCCAAAACTCGATCTATTCGTTCAATGATAAGATTTAATCGTATTTGGAATTTCCTCGAATGTTAATATGATATGTTTTCTAATTGACTATGGATGGTCTCGGATTGTTTTTGCCTAAGTATTAATTTTTTTATTTTTTTTATTTTTTTGTCTTATCTGAATGTATAATATTTGTCTGCTTTCCAATTTATATGTGTACACCTCGCTAAAATAAAAAAATTGAAAAAAAAAAAAAGTAGACGATACAGATATAAGACCAGGTGGAGGACAGATTCACAAGAGTCGTGAGCTCCCCGCATAAAGAACCGCTTTTTTCTTTCCCGATATTTGCGAGGAAATCCTTTATAAAGTTAGGTATATGAGAACTAGTCACTGCACTGAATATTGGAAGAACACCACCATTTCGGTTAAACATAAGAAGTGGAGCCATGATCATTATAACATGCAAGTAATAGCCAAACGGTCCTGAGTCCGAATATACGCCCATGACGCCGAGTAACGGCAGTTTTTTAACAAACGAAGCAGTATCTTCCACATTTTCTATATTACGTGTGGAAACGACTAGATTTTGCCTAAGATAGTAATCAACTTTCCACAAGAATAAACCCATATTAATGTTGAGTCCTGAAGAAGGTGGTTGTATATAGGAGTTGTTATGCCACCGAAACGCATCGACGCTAGTCTTTTGAGAATCCAACAAACCAGATCTAATCGGATAAGATTAAGATTCTCACCAGTTCTTCTGTTTGTCAATATAGTGTTGGATCAATTTCAGCAACAGTGTAAATCATTGTGCCTCTCTGGGTTTTTACTTTCACTTTTAGAGTGTTTCACGGGGATATTTTTAACATAGGCATTTTGGTATTTTTAGAAATGAAATTGTTTTGTATGTACCAAATGAATATTTTTATGTATATTTTTTAATTTGAAATTTATTTGTCTTTTATGAATTACATGTAATAAAATTGTGATAACGCTACATCAGATTTTGGGTTTATTGTAAAAAAACCTTGTATAGGTTTTAAGTCCCGTGTGGGTTATGATTGATTTTGAGCGTAATCAGTGAATGAATGAGACTTCTCTGTGTGTCGTGTCTTCCAAGGGAAATTAGGTTTATCTTATAGATATTGAGTGCTCTGTTCCCTTGGACTGTAGAGCCACCTCTCTGGTTTTTCACACATACTCTTCTAAAGCTACATACTCGCTCTTACTCACAAAGCCATGGGAATGTTTAACGGCCAGATATAGGATTACCAAAAGGCTCCATGGTATGAGAGCACCTCTTTTCTGCAGCAAATCAATGCATTCAGAAATTATTAATTGTAGTTCAGTTCAATTAAACAAATCAGACTAAAACACCTGAAAACAATGATTTGTAAAAGCAAAAACCAGAAATGGAAATGTTGTATCCAAGTAACATAGAGCCATCTAATATTTAGGGTGATATAAAAATGGAAACAATTGTATACGGCCCTTATGAAGTGAGCAACACAGTATAATTGAGAGGCGTAATTCCAATCTCATGACAGAAGTGTGAAACACTGTGTGCCAGATTTAGAGATTTGAGGATGAAGTTAACTATTGTCAGGAAGGCAGAGGACAATACCTCTGACATCCTGAGGGACCTTTGCCTGCCAAATTTAGAGTTGTCTGATGACCCCGTGGACAACTCTTTATATTGACACAAACTCCTGTCATGGTGGTTCCTGCCTATGTACGGAACATTTGAAGGATAGGACAGTCAGACATGATGGCCTGCTAGCAAACTTCAAAAAAAGTTTGTTTTCACAAACTCCCAAAGCAGGAGTTTGTTTTTGAAAAACAAAAACATTTTGTTTCCACATACTGGGAGTTTTCTCCGAAGGTGGTGGTGTCATTATGATATTTTCCTGTCCCTCACAGCCAGGTTTTACTCTAAGTAGGGTAGATAGTCCTTCCTTCGATGGCCCGTACTTTGTCAGCCATCAGAGGAAGTACTCTGTTAAGAAACCACAAACAAAGGATTAGAACAATAATTAATTGAACTGTATGTCATTGGAATATCAATTAATTTTACCATTAAATAATAGAAAGACATATAGGCATCAAAAAGACAGAAGAAAAGAAACTCACAGAGATTTTATTCATTGACTTTATTATAAATAAGAAATCAGACAAAAAGGCCAAGAATTAGGCAAAAAGAAGAGCGCAATCAGAAAAAAAAGTACAAGAATTAAGCAAAAAGAATAGCACCATCAGACAGAGCTATAAGAATTAGGCAGCAGAATTAACGAAGCAGCGGTGAGGGCTGGCAACATGAAGGAGAAGTGGGTCATGATACTCTTGGACCTGGTCCTTCTGATCCTGTCTCTGGCTGTTCTAGTCTTCCTGATCTTCCTCACTCTGGTCCTGCTATCCCTAGGTCCTGGTCTTTCTGCTCCACTTGGCCATCTGGGCCCTGATCCTGTGGTCTTGCGCCTCCTGGAACTCCTAGGCCTTTTCCTGATCCTATTGGTGCTGATCCTTCTAATCCTCCTTGCTGTGGTCCTCCTGGCTTTGGTCCTCCTGGTATTCTTGGTACTGACCCTCTCGTCTTCCTTGCTTATTCTGGCACCTGTCACATTGGCCTGGACCTTGTCTTCCTGGATCTGGTTCTGATCATCCTGGCCCTGGTCTTCCTGCTGCTTGTCCTCATGCTTCCACACTAACTCATCATGGTGCTCCTTTATCTGGTCCTCCTGGGCCTGGCCATCCTGTTCCTAGCCCTGGATCTCTAAGCTGTAATCATCCTGATGCCCCTAGTCCAGATCCTCCTGATCCTCCGTTTCCTCCACATCCCTGGTCATCCTGGTCCTGGTACTCAAGGTCCTGATCCTCTTTTCCCTGATCTTCTTGGTCCCCTTAGTCCTTTGTTCACTGGACCTCTAAGAACCTTTCCTTCTGACTCTGGCTGCCTGTGTCCCCATCCTCAGTTACCTGGCACTCCTGGCCAAGGTCATGCTATTCTTGTTTTTCATACTCCCTGCCCTTCTCGAGATTCTGTGCCCACCCTCATCCTCTTGATCCTGTTTCTTATAGTTTTCGTTCACCTGGACCTAGTTATCCTGGATCTGACCCACCTGCAATCTTAGTCTTCGTCTCCTTGGTCCTGGTCGTTATAGTCCTTCCTGTCCTATTCTTGTCATAAACTTTGTCTTTTGGCCATCATGGCCCTTCCTGGTTCCCCTAGTCTTGGCCCATCTGACCCTGATATTTTGTGGTCCTCTTGGTCCTAGTCACCTTGTCCTGGTTCCCCTCACTGTCAACCTTCTAGCCCTGGTCATGGTCCAGATTGCTTATCGTGTCCTGGCACTCTTAGTGTTCGCCCTACTGGTTTGAGTTGTCCTTGGTCTTCTGCACCTGTTACTTGTCCATTCACTCCTACTGGTACTGCAGCCACTGATCAAGGTCCTCTTGATCCAGGTTCTCCTTATTTGGGTCCTCAAGAGCCTGGCGATTTGGATTCTGGTTCTTCTGCTCACCACTGTCCATTCCACTTGGTCTTCCAGATGCTAATTGTCCTGCTACATTTAATGAATGCTCTGCCTCACTTTTTAATCCAAGCCCTGATCACCCAGGTCATGATCTCCATGACCTTCTAAGCCCTATTTCTGGACCTCCTGGTCATGATCCTTTTAATTTACCAGAGCTTCTTGCTCTGGTCTTCTGGGTGCCCTTGGTACGGCCCCCTCTTGGTCTTCCTGATCCCTGTCCTGCTTATCCTAGAAATACTGGTCATTGCCCTTCAGGTCCTTATCTTCTTAGTCCTCTTCAATCTGGTCCTGATCCTTCTGTCCCTTATCCTCCTGCTCGTTGCCCACATGGCACTGCAATAACTTGTCCTGTCACAGATCATCCAAGCCTTTCCTAGTTCTGATGTTCCTTGACCTCCGGTTCATGCTATTCTAAGAACTTCCTGGCCATGTACTTCCTGGTCTTGGATTGATTGGTCGTCATTCCCATGTACTCCTGCTCCATATCATTTGGTTCCTTGGTCTCCTGTTTCACAGGCTCTTGATACTAGACCTTTTCATCCTTCTCACGCTAATTCTCATTCATCAGTCCTCCTGGTTGAGAGTCCTCTTGTTTGTATGTTCCTAATCCTTCTGATCCTGGTCACTGTGATCCTGGCAGTCCTGGTCTTAGTTCTGCTACTCGTCTAGCCTTCATGTATCAGGTCTTCTGATGCTAGTTCCACTGGCCTTGGTTTCCCTAGCCCTCTTAGTCCCCAGTCCTCTTGCCCCATCCTACTCCTACTAGTCCTCCTGGTCTCCTGGTTTGATTATTCTACCTTTTCTTGTCCATCTGACCATGGGCCTCTCTATCATGGTCCTCCTCAAAATGGTCCTATTGGGTCTGGTCTTCCTCATCCCTCTTGCACTGGTCCTTCTATTTCCTATGTTAGGGTCACCCTGGTTCATGTAGTTCTTGTCACCCTGGTTTAGGATCCCCCTGAGTCTGACACTCATAGACCTTCTGATCCTGGTCCAACAGGACCTAGACTTTCTCATCCTTTATAACCCGCCTGGTCATTCTCCAGGTCCTGCTAGCCCAGGTCCTTTCTGGTTGTGATCTTCCTGGTCCTGGTCCTTTTGCTTCTGGCCCATTGGTCCTACTTGATCTGATGTTTGTGGTCTGGGCCCTCCTATCCTTCTCTCCATTTGTCTCCAGGTTCTGGTCCTCTTTGGTAAGTCTACTTGGGTCTGCTACTTTTGGCCCTGGTTGTCCTTGTCCCTCTGGTTATGGTTGGTGAGCACAGGCCCTCACAGCCCTCCTTGTCGGTATGGTCCAAGGCCTTCTGTTCCTTCTAGCTCTAGACCTTCTGTTCCTTCGGGCCCTTGCCCACTGGGTCTAGATCCCCCTGCACCACATCTCCCTGGCCCTCCTGATCCTTCTAACCCTTGTCCTGCTACTCCTAGTGCTGTTTTTAATTGTTCTGTTCCTCATCGTCTATTTGTTCCTGGTCAGCTCTGGCATTGGTAACTCTGGTCCTCATAGATTGGGTATCCCTGGGCCTGGCTCTTCTTGTCCTGGGGCCATGGCTGTGATCGTCCCAACCCCCCTAGTGGTGCACTTCCTGGCCCTTATTCTCCTACATTTCATCCTCCTCCTCCTACTGCTTCCTTCCCCAGCGCCCCCTCCACAATGACTTTAGTCAAGTACACCTTTTGAGTCTGTGATACAGATTTTTATTTTTGCCTTACAGATTTCTTTTGCTGAGACAACACTGTCAAATACAGAAATATGGGCTTAGTGAAGATAGGACCTTGCACACCTTAAACACTGCTTAACATGTTAAAAATCAAAATTACCATTCCCAAGATGCATTGTGCAGGTGACTAAAATGTCAGTGTGGCTGAAGAGGCTGCTCATGAGTCATGGCATAGGACCAATAAGCATCAGTGCGTGAATAGTATGAAAAACGTTTGTTTATTTACAGGCAGCAGAGTGAACTCCTCCTGTGAACTACCCAGATGCATTACTTACCTGTCACTTGTTTTCACTTGCCCATTCCAAAGAGGCCACATTACAGTGTCTCATTCAGTTTACCTCCTGCAAGTGCTCCAAAGCACTGTGCCCCCAAACACTGATTACCTCCCTCTGGGGCCCAGATACCATCTATGTGTCTTCATTCCCTTATTGCTGCTGCTTGTTGACTGCTTCTAAGTAGCCACATTTGAAATACTAAGCAAGTACAATCCCCTTTAAACAGAAGCCTAAAGCTAGCACAAGGCCTTCTATAAGAAACCCAAAAAGATCCCAGTCTTAAAAAATCTTCAAAACGAACATCATGAACATTAAAATTTACTCTCATATGTAACATGCTTTAAAACCATACTCCGTATTCTTTGCTGTCAGCCAAATACTCCCTGAATGAAGCACAACATATCTGAATACCATATCCTGAAGCTTCTGTTTGATTTCTACATGTCCTATTTTCATATACCAAACATAAATGCTTTTTTATTCAAAATTGATTTATGTTTCTTTCATCTGTAAACAGCTTAGCTTACTTTATGCACTTACCTTTTTACAAACTATTGTATATTTGCATATGGACTTACTTTCAAATGCTTCACACATGTTGCATCCCTATTAAACCATTGCCTGGAGTCCCTTTTTAGGTTGAGCGTGGGCCAGCGCGCAAGCGCTGCTCTTCGAAGAGCTGTGGTAGTTGAGTACGGAGAGAAGCTTTGCCCACTCCCCCTGCCCTTATTTTTCATTGGCTTGTGTGTTTGTCCTTTGTAAATGCTGGTTTCTGATTCATTATGAGGCTTGTTAGTCACTCCTTAGTACAGTCATGTCGTCATTTGTATCCTCCCATGGCTACTGGCCCCTTTACTTTGTTGTTACACGGGGCATGTGCAATTTCCTTCATGCACTCGTAGCCTCACGCAGCTTTGTCAGTGCCTTCTCCTCTCCTCCCCCAGCCTCTACCCCCTCCCCCGCCTGCCCGCCCTCCCGTTGTCCGTGCCTTCTCTCCCCCCACCCTCCCTCTCTCCCGATGTCCATGCAAAAGCTACCAGCAAATGCCTGATGCAGAAAAATAAGTGCCCGTGCCCCCCACCTTAAACCACCGTCTCAAATTAAGCACTGATTTCTATAGCACTTCCCAGCCCTTATACACACAGAAGTGCACCTTCAGCACTCTCTCACACATACCTTTAAGCAATGGCATCTATTCGCAGCAGGCACATCTGGACAAACAAAGTTGAGTGAACGCTCAGCCGCATACACTTATATGCAAGCAACACAGAGGGACTGATGCAGACATCAAACAAGCAAGTACAGAAAGAGCAATGTACACGAAAAGGCATTACTTGGTTTGGATGGGCCATGTGCTCTCACAATATTCATTGCAATTGACAGATAACATTTATTTTCAGGTCAAATGAAAGCAAAAAATAAAATCATAATATACTTTGTTACCTCGATCCTGCTCTACTTTCTGTACTCCCACCCCACCCCACCCCACCCCGAAAGCCATCTGAAAACTCTATGATCAGGACCCTCCATAAGCGGGGTGGATCCCTGTGGCTAGGCAATGTTGGATGCAGCGAAAGACTGATGGTGGTTCAGTCATATTTATTTTTTTGTAAGCGCCCCATTCCGCGCTCTACCTTTAATGGCAGCTGTGTCCCTTTCTTTAGACGAGCCGCATCTAAAGAAACGGAGTTGCTGGCCAAGGAAACAACAAGCATTATTGCATTGCAAATGCTTGTTATTTCCTTAGCCTGCAACTTTGTTTCTTTGCACGAGCCAGGTCTAAAGAAAGGTGTGCGCCTGCCATTAAAGTGAAAGTGCGGCATTGGGTGCTTTTACAACAAATAAAAAAAGTTTGTGAATTTCACAAACAAATGTTTTTTTCTATAAAGCGCACAATGCCGCTCTTTCATTTTAAGAATGTCTGCTGCACTTCGTTTGTATCACTGATGGCACGTCTGACTTGTTTTTGCTACCAGTGGCGGCCCCGCCTACTTTCCTTAGAAAGTGCCCACACTGTTGCAGCCACACCTCCCGGCTCCTCCGAGTTGCATTTACCAGCACGACGGAATAGTCTGCAGCCTTTCCCACAGAGCCTGCACCATGAACTCCGACGGCAGGAGAACAAGCCTGGTAGGTGCCGAGTGGGGGGAGGCAGAGGGGAGCACCTCCTTGTGTACAGGCACTGTGGACTCGGAGCCTGCTTGTTTTCTCTGCTTCCCGAACACTCTCCACAGGAGCTTTCGCTAAGTTACTGAAGTTAGGGAGAAGGCGGTTCTTCTTGGAGCATGCAGTTGGAGAACTCACGATCTTCAGTTTTATTTACAAGTGTTGATTTTTTTACAACGTGATCTGTACATTTCAAATGTACCTTTTTTCATGCAGCTCCATTAGAGGTCAAACAGATTAGGGGTTCAGGACTAAAGAACCTGATCCTGAAGCAAATTACATCTCAGGGCTGATATGTAGTGGCTGACTGGTAGATCTCAGTTTTTTTTATCACAGTGGTGGGTGGTCCTCCTGCAGTTTCACAGTATGAACCGCAGGCCCTATAAGCCTTGTTTTTTGTGTGAGGGGACAAAGTCTGAATAGGCATGGAGGCTATCCCATTTTCTTAGGTGGAGTAACCTTACCTGCATTACTGCTGGCACACGTGTGTTTCCAAGTACTGCACCACCTGGATGACCTCCAGCACCTGTGCACCTCACCACCTGTGCACCACTGATACCTGCCTTTTTTTCCGCATTATACACCCTGTATCACCCCGTTACCCATAACAGCCCCTAGCATCACACAAAGTCAAGGGTGGAACCTTTTGTTTCTTCTACTATTTTTACAACACTGAGACCGTTTCAGTCGAATATATGACGTTACAATGCATGCAATTCAACGCATGCCTTTACAACGCAGTCTTTACATCGCAACTACCACTACATTGCATGATTTTACAACGCATGCCATTACAATGCATTTTTTAAAACTACCATTATAACGCATTTCATTACAACGCATACCATTACAACGCATACCATTACAATCCATAATACTTTTAGGGCAACAGTAGAGTAAGTGTTGGATAGTGTAGGGGTAAAAATTACTATTCCCACGCCAGTGAGTGCAACAGTAGGGTGAGTGTTGGATAGTGTGGGGGTAAACATTACTATTCCCATGTACCCCATAACCCATACCCACCCTAATACTAAAAAAAATCTCCATTACTTACCTTATAATGCGTTGTAATGGCATGTATTGTAATGGTATGCGTTGTAAAGGCATGCGTTGTAGTGACATGCGTTGTAATGGCATGCATTGTAATGGCATGCATTGTAAGGGCAGTTGCGTTGTAACAGTTGTGTTGTAAAGGTAGGTTGTTGTAATGACTGCGTTGTAATGGATGTTTCCCGTCAGCAACAGGGCTGCCAAATAATAAAATTGTAATTTGGGCAAAGCGATACCATCCTGGTAAAGACTCCTGGTGAGCGTACAGAGTGCGATCTTCGAGAGCCCCCATCCCTCAAGAGCTGTTGGATCTCCTCTTCCACTGCACTAAAGACCCTGTCTGGCACCTCGAACAGTGTATTTTGCAACATATATAGGAATGTGGGCAAGGATATAATTTTGAATAGCGAAGGTCTTCCGAGTAGGGATTGGGAAAGCCATCTCCTATGGCTTACATTCCTTTTACACTTTGCTAAGATTCTGCCTACAATGGTGCAGTGCAACGTCGATAGATCTTTTGTTATATGGAGCCCCAGATAGGTGGAGCCCTAGAAAGACTACTTCAGGGGGAGCTCCCAGCCATCGGGTGGCGTCCATTGGGTGATCGGGAATAGTATTGATTTGTGCAAGTTTGTCAGTATGACTGAGTACCTCCCTGAAATTAACATTTCTAGTATACCAATGACTGAATGCTCCAGATCCACCAGGTACAGCAGATCATTAGCAAAAAGGATGATTGTATCCTCCCGTTTAAAGTCCCACTGAATGCCCCGCAATTGGGCATCTCTTCTCACACAGCACATTAGGCGTTCCACTACCAAGACAAAGAGCAGCAGAGATGGTGGGCAACCCAGCCTGGTTCTCCTGCTCAGTGTGAACTTGTCTGAGAATGACCAAGTGATCCTGACCCTAGCCACTGAGTTGGTGTACAGTAATCTCATCCAGGAGCAAAACTCAGGACCGAACCCTATCTTCTCCAAGATGGCAAGCAGATATGGCCACTCAGGGAGTCAAACCATTTTTCTGTGTCTAACAACAACATAGTATGTTCGCCCATCATATCTCTGTATGCCATGCACCCGAACAGGCGCCTGAGGTTGTGCCTGGTAGTCCTGGGGGACATAAAACCTGACTGGTCCGGGACAATCAATTTATTGACAATCTAACCCAGGCGAGATGCTAACACCTTCATCAACACAATAACCTCGATATTCAATTGTAGATGGGTCCGTAGGACCCACAGTCCTCACGTGGTTTTCCTTTATTCTGGATAAGAACTATTATTGCCTTCCGAAAATCAGTCGGGAGGCTTCCCTCCTCCTGCACCCCATAAAACATGTCTTGCAGGGGTTCCCTCACTCTGCCCAGTACCCACTAAAAAAAGCCTGGGGGGAAAGCATTGGGCCCGGAGGATCTTCTACTCTCAATGTGTTTGATGGCTTCTAGCAGTTCATCCGTTTCTGTGGGGGCCTCAAGCGTGAGTCTATCGCTTTCATTCAGGAGTGGGAATAGAATATCCTCTACAAACCTACTCAAAACTTTGCCAGGAACCTGGAATTGCGACTGATATAGGATACTAAGGAAGTCTCTAAAGGCCCTAGCGATATTCTGTACCGAATCTGCATTTCCCCTGCCCATGATGTTGTCGGGTTCCCCTCGAGGATTCCACTGGTGTCACATGGACTGATGGCAGGAACCCTTTTTCTCCCCTCCAGCTCCCAGACCCGGAGGTATGCCCACCCGAGGGTGGCTCTGTCAGTGAGGTGTACCACTGGCCCTTTAAGGATCCTCTACAGGCCGACTGGAGCCCCGCCCCTTGGGGGTGGGATGACAGTGCGTCATCCATTGATAGGGGGCCGCGCTCCAATGAAGGGTCGTCTCAGAACCGGAAGGCGGAAGGAGGAGAAGCCAGACGGAGCATCCGGACGGAGGAACCTCGGCTGGACGAGAGAGCTACGACCGAAGAGGAGATCGGACGACCGGAGGAAAAGCCAGGAGGCCAACGACCCTGTGTTGCGCCCAGCCACGCTCCTGGAGGAACGTGGCTAGAACAGGTGCGTAACCGATTACGGGGCCCGGGAAGGTCGGGAGTATCTCCATCGGGTGGCGGGAGGGAACCGGGAACCTAGACAGGGAGATCCAGGCAGCGTGCGCTGCGTAACTTCCTCTCCACGGTGACGGTCCCGTACCCTGCACTACCCTAGAAACCGGCGGTGTAACCTCCCATCACTCCCTTCCTCCACGAGACCACTCACACCGAGCCCTAACCAAGTAGCTCTCCTTTGTCTTTCCCCACTCTCCCGGAGCCGCTGCCAACCCGGACCAGAGCGACGCCAAGGAGGAAGCTGACATTCCCCCTGACGAAGACGTCGCTGGGACCGCCAAGAAACACCACCCCTGTACTATAAATAAATCACGTTAAGCCATAACCCCCTGGTCTCACGTAATTGCTTGACCTGCGTCACATGTGGTGGAGAATGCAGGCAGGCGAGCATCATCTGTGAGCCCAAAGATGGAAGCCCTAATACAGCACATCGTGGAGGGACAACAGAAGCTTGAGTGGGCCGTCCGAACGGCAGATGACCTCTGCCCAGGCCGACCGGGACACCCTTAAAGAGTTCATGAAAAACCAGGTGGAGGCCCTCCGCCGACCCACCGACGATCCCCCTACAGAACCAGCAGGACAGAAAGCCACACGCAGTGCACTAGCTACCCCTAACATATCCCTACAGAAATACACTCCAGGGGAGGACCCCGACGCCTTTTTGTTGAATTTCGAAAGGGCAGCCAGAGCGGCCGGTTGGCCTCTCGTGAAATGGCCTTTTTTCTTGGCCCCCTTGCTCACTGGAGAGGCACAGGCGGCCTATCAGGTCGCCAACTCCGACGGTGTTACGCCATATGAGGAAATCAAGGCGGTGATATTAGACCACCTTGGAATGGACGCGGAAGCATATCGTCTCCGGTTTAGGAAAGAAAAAGGCGGCGCCGGCGACAATCCAAAGACTTTATACTTTAAGTTAAAACTCGCCGCCGACAAGTGGTTGAAGCCCAATGACAGGACCAAGGAAGACATTATGAGGTCCATTTACTTGGAACAGTTTTTGGACTCCCTGCCATACAACACCCAGCGCTGGTTACGGCAACATGCCAATCTGACGGCCGAGCAGGCGGTGGAAATGGCCACCTCATTCTCTAGGGCACAACCGCGCCTCGGTCCCTGGGAGACCGACAAACCACCCCGGACATTGCCCACGCCCCGAAAAGCCCTCAGACCTATCCGAGAGCCAGAAAGAGTCCGCCCTCAGAAGCCCGAGAACACCTTGATTCGAGGCCCCCAGTGTTTCGACTGCGGGGAGTGGGGCCACATCGCCCGAGCCTGCCCTCGAAGGAAAACAGAAGAACCCATGGACATAAGCTACGTACCAAAGAACCTCATGTACACGGCTGAATTGGGCTCCTGTTTCTACGTAAGTCTAACTGTCAATAACACATCTGTGTTGGCCCTCCTAGACTCAGGATGTCGCCAATCCGTGATCAAGCAGGACTTAGTCAAGTCCGACCAACTACTTCCGGGGAAACGGGTTTTAATTCGCTGTGTGCCCGGGGACGTTCGTCCTTACCCTGTAGCCCAAATACCCCTTCGTTGTCCTAAAGGCCCCCTTTCCCTGGTCACCGTGGGGGTTCTGTCCACCCTTCCAGAAGACCTCATCCTTGGTACCGATAATCCCAACTTCCTCTCCTTATTCACTGGCCTTATAAAGAAGGGTTCCACCTCCACCTTCAACACCAATCACATAGGTTCCAAGGCTCTGTTATCCCAGAGTCCTTGGCAAGGGGATAAAAACTTCCGATGGGCCCAGAAGAATGATGCCACGCTCGCCCATGCGTGGCAAGAGGCTCTCCACCTCCAGTCACATACCCCTAAACATTATCCACATTTCCAAGTCACCAACGACTTGCTTTACCGAGTAGCCGAAAAGGACGCCAACCCTCAATTACTGGTTCCCAAAGACTTTCGAGACCAACTCTCCTTTTTTGCCCATTCCCACCTCCTCGCGGGACATTCAGGGGCCCTAAAGACCAGTCAAAACCTTCTACGAATGTTTTATTGGCCAGGGATACATGCACACGTCAAATGGTACTGTCAGGAGTGCCCCGTCTGCCAACGGAAGAATCCCTATAGGCCCCCTCCCGTTCCCCTGCAGCCTTTACCCATTATTGGTCGGCCCTTCGAGAGGGTAGGGATGGACCTCATCGGCCCTCTACCTAAATCAACAAAGGGGTTCCAGTACGTTCTGGTCTTGGTAGATTATTGTACTCGGTTCCCTGAGGCCTTCCCCCTAAGAGCCCCGACCACCGTCAACATAGCCGATAAACTATTAGAATACTTCTCACGGGTTGGGTTTCCCACTCAAATTCTCACAGACCAGGGTACTCCTTTTGTCTCCCGTCTTATGTCCCAGGTCTGTAAGCTGTTGGATGTAAAGCATCTGAGAACCTCAGTTTATCATCCACAGACTGACGGCCTGGTCGAAAGATATAATGGGACCCTAAAACTTACCCTAAAGAAGATGTTGACCGGGGAAGGAAAAAACTGGGATCGGCTCCTGCCTCTTGCGCTCTTTGTCATACGAGGGCAGGTTCAGAGCAGCCTGGGGTGTTCCTCGTTTGAGATGCTCTACGGCAGACAACCCCGGACCTTGCTCGAGATGACAAAGGAGACATGGGAGACGGAGAAAGATAACAGCTCTGACCTCCTCGAATATGCCCAACATCTTCGATCTCGCATAGGGAAGCTAAGGGATCTTGCACATACCAACTTAGAGAAAAGTCAACAAAAGCAAAAATGTCATTATGACAAAGGGAAAAAGTGGAGAAATTTACAGGTGAATGATTGGGTCTTGGTTCTCCTCCCTTCCTCCATTTCAAAAATAAAGACAGAGTGGAAGGGTCCATACAAAGTAGTCTCCACTATCGGAAAGACCAGTTACCGAATACAGCTGAGACCCAACAAATATCAGACCTATCACATCAACCTACTAAAAAATGGATAGGTCCTCCCCCCCAGAGAGTAGCCTATTCACCTACGGCGAACACCTCTACCCTGGAACAATTGGTCGTCAACTCGGAACTAACAGCGCCTCAACAAAAGGGACTGCTAGACATCTTAGAACCCTTTTCTCCCCTACTTTCCGACCTCCCCGGCAGAACCACCCTCACAGAGCATAGCATAGAGACCTTACCCAGAGAAATAGTCAAACAAAGACCCTATAGGATACCGGCAGCCAGGAGAGACGCCGTATCCCAGGAAGTGGATAAGATGTTACAGATGGGAGTTATTCGTCCCTCCCGGAGTAACTGGTCTTCACCCATCGTAATGGTACCAAAACCCGATGGGTCGATTCGCTTCTGTATAGACTTCCGCCGGGTGAACGCTATTTCTAAGCTAGACGCCTATCCCCTTCCCAGGGTAGACGAGCTCATTGAACGCCTCGGGGAGGCACAGTATATTTCCACTCTTGATCTTACCAAAGGTTATTGGCAAGTACCCCTCCGTCGTTCGGACCGTGAAAAGACCGCCTTCTCTACTCCTGATGGTCTTTTCGAATTTACGGTCCTACCCTTCGGGTTACACGGAGCCCCTGCAACCTTCCAGAGATTAATGAATACAGTGTTGCAACCGCATCAGGCATATACATCGGCATACTTAGATGACATTATCATTTTCAGTCCTTCCTGGGAAACACACATAGAGCATTGTCACCGTGTATTTATGGAACTACAGAAGGCTGGTCTCCATGTAAATGCAAAGAAATCTCGCATGGGGTTCCAAAAGGTTAAATATCTAGGCTATCTGTTGGGTAACGGTAGTATAGAACCACAGGAAGAAAAGATCAGGGCCATCACTAAAACACCTTTACCCACTAACAAAAAAGAGGTGAGAGCGTTTCTAGGACTATTAGGGTATTACAGGAGATTCATACCCCAATTCTCCGAAATTGCTGCCCCTTTGTCTGACTTGCTGAAGAAGGGCGTCCCCAACCATGCGCTGACCAACCCCTCCTCCTCGGTCAGACAAGCTTTCCAGGAACTTAAGACCCTGATCACAAGCAGTCCCATTCTGGTGTGTCCTGACTACAGTCGTCCCTTCGTTCTCCAGACCGACGCCTCCGAGACAGGACTGGGGGCCGTCCTCTCTCAGGTTTCCGGGGACGGGTCGGAACGACCCATTCTATACCTCAGCAGGAAACTCTTCCCCCGTGAGCAACACTATCCGGTGGTCGAGAAGGAGTGTTTAGCCATCAAATGGGCCGTCGAGAAGCTGCGTTACTACCTGGAAGGCCGGCAGTTTACCCTGTATACAGACCATGCCCCCCTCGTTTGGATGAGTAGGAATAAAGGCAACAACCCCCGCGTGATGCGCTGGTTCCTATCCCTCCAACCCTTCAGTTTCGTTGTGCTACACTACAAGGGGACCCTGAATGCCAATGCTGACTATCTCTCCCGCTTTCCCGTCGTCCCCGACCGGGACGATTCACGGGGAGGGGTGTGTCGGGTTCCCCTCGAGGATTCCACTGGTGTCACATGGACTGATGGCAGGAACCCTTTTTCTCCCCTCCAGCTCCCGGACCCGGAGGTATGCCCACCCGAGGGTGGCTCTGTCAGTGAGGTGTACCACTGGCCCTTTAAGGATCCTCTACAGGCCGACTGGAGCCCCGCCCCTTGGGGGTGGGATGACAGTGCGTCATCCATTGATAGGGGGCCGCGCTCCAATGAAGGGTCGTCTCAGAACCGGAAGGCGGAAGGAGGAGAAGCCAGACGGAGCATCCGGACGGAGGAACCTCGGCTGGACGAGAGAGCTACGACCGAAGAGGAGATCGGACGACCGGAGGAAAAGCCAGGAGGCCAATGACCCTGTGTTGCGCCCAGCCACGCTCCTGGAGGAACGTGGCTAGAACAGGTGCGTAACCGATTACGGGGCCCGGGAAGGTTGGGAGTATCTCCATCGGGTGGCGGGAGGGAACCGGGAACCTAGACAGGGAGATCCAGGCAGCGTACGCTGCGTAACTTCCTCTCCACGGTGACGGTCCCGTACCCTGCACTACCCTAGAAACCGGCGGTGTAACCTCCCATCACTCCCTTCCTCCACGAGACCACTCACACCGAGCCCTAACCAAGTACCTCTTGCACACCATGCTCTCAGACATAAAGATTTCATGGTGTTAGGAGACTTAAATCTACACTTTGACAATAAACTTCACTCCGAGGCAATTACTATCTGCAACGACCTATTAACACTAAACTTAACACAAAGTGTAAAAACAAAAACACATCAAGGGGGACATATCCTAGATCCCATTTTCTCTAACATCATGGAGATAGAGGTGGACACCCCATGGCCTGTTCCCTGGTCAGACCATTTCTTAGTCCAATTTACAGTCCCGTCACAGAGGAAGAGGTCTAAGCAACAGGTAAAAAAATCACCACTAGGGCCTGGAAAGGTTTTAACTCTGCCTCTTTCACACAGGCATTAGAAGAAACAAAGCCCGTACTAGCCAGCGATGTGAATCAGGCCAATAACCAACTGGAAGGCTGGATTACAGAAGCACTAGACAAAACAGCTCCCTGGAGCACAACGATGCCCAGGAGGATGAAAGAAAAGGCACCTTGGTTCAACGAAGAACTGAGGGTGGCCAAAAAACAATGCAAAAAATAGAACGCATCTGGAGGAAGGACTACAGCAATGGGGTTAAAGAAAAGTATAAAAAGGAATTAAAACAATACCATATACTGATTAAGAAAACCCGCTGTAAGTTTTACACGGAGAAAATCGAGAGTGCTAATAACTCCTCTAAAGAAATGTTTTCCATATTGAACTCCCTCAGAACCCAGGAGACGGGGGAGGAGTTACCTGACTCGGTGGAAAACTGTAATAAGGTAGCAGACTTCTTTGCAAAAAAAGTGATGAAGATTTATGACACCTTCCCAGATGAAGCGAAACAGGGCACGGAGCTGACCAAGGGTAATCAAATGAATCCTGTAGGGGTGACATTGGATGTCTTTAAGATCCAGGACCTTGAAGAACTCACGTCCATAGCCAAAGGGATTAAATCTGGCTCTCCGTTGGATCCAGCCCATCCAAATATAGTTATGGAAGGAGCGAAGGCAATCATGCCCCGCTTTCAGGAGCTCATTTCGTGCTCCTTTCTAACCGGAACAATCCCTAATAAATGGAAACAGGCCATCGTTAAGCCACTAAAAAAAAATCCATCTGTGAAGTCAACTAGTCTAGATAATCTTCGCCCTATCTCTCTACTACCTTTCGTAGCTAAGATCGCAGAGAAAGTAACGAACATCCAACTAGTAGAACATGTAGAGAGGAATAATATACTGCATCCCTCTCAGTCAGGTTTTAGAATGGCCCACTCCACTGAGTCGGCCCTTCTTATCGCCACTGAGACTCTAAGGAAATATGCAGATGAAGGTCAAACAGCCGCACTAATCCTGCTTGACCTAAGTGCGGCGTTTGATACTGTCTCCCATAAAATATTTCTGCAGAGGCTAGAGAAATGTGGCATTAGGCATAGTGCGCTCAGTTGGATGAAATCTTTTCTCTCAGCACGAAGTTTCCAAGTCAGGCAGCAGTCCTCTGTATCGGAAAGTTTTCCTTTGGCACAGGGGGTGCCACAGGGCTCCATTTTGAGCCCCACTCTGTTCAACCTATATGTGGGGCCGCTTGCAGAACTAGTGGAGAAATATAATGTATCGATCGTCTCCTATGCTGATGATACACAGGTAATTGTGATGTTAACACAGGAGAATAATCAGGCTCCCATCCGTTTTGCAGAGTGCCTAGATGAGGTCGCGGATTGGATGTCAAATCATTGCCTCAAATTAAATGGGAGCAAAACTGAAGTGCTGGTGGTTGGTAAAACCCCGTCCATATGGTCATCCGCCTGGTGGCCTGAATCCCTAGGCCAATTCCCTACCCCTAAGCCCGTAGTCAAGAATCTCGGAGTCTGGATGGATTCCGGACTTACTTTTGACTCCCAAATATGTAAAGTGGCTGGCAAATGCTATGGTGCTATGAGGGTTCTGCGTAAAATCCTAAACCTCCTACCAGCTAACTCCAGGAAGACTATAGTACATGCAGTCATTACCTCCCAATTAGACTATGGGAATGTACTGTACCTTGGAGCTACTAAACAAGGTTTAGCAAAACTACAGAGGGTCCAAAATGCGGCCGCACGGTTGGTACTTAGCCTCCCTAGAAGGTCTAACACTAAGAAAGCACTGGAAGCTTTGCATTGGCTACCAGTGGAGAAAAGAGTGTCCTTCAAGGCAATGTGCTACTGCCACCGTATCTTACTAAACAAAGGCCCGAAGTATCTCCATTCATTAATAACCAAGTACATCCCTGGCCGCAGTCTAAGATCTTCAGAGTTGGCATTGGTTACGGTGCCTAGAATATTTAGAGCGAGAATGGGCGAACGCTCTTTTAGATATAAGGCAGCAAAAATGTGGAACAGGTTGCCTATTGAACTTCGAGTAGAGCCATGCGAAAAGAGATTTCGTAGGCAACTGAAAACATGGCTATATGTGAAGTCCGATGGGTTTTAGGGGTCCTAGTACCTCTACCTCTGTAGTCCGCTTGTCTCACACGCCCTCTCTCTCCTATTGAGCGTCTTAGCGCGGGGACACACCGGTGGTGTAACCATGCGCTCTATAAATGCTTAAACTAAACTAAACTAAACTTTGTCTTTCCCCACTCACCCGGAGCCGCTGCCAACCCGGACCAGAGCGACGCCAAGGAGGAAGCTGACATTCCCCCTGACGAAGACGTCGCTGGGACCGCCAAGAAACACCACCCCTGTACTATAAATAAATCACGTTAAGCCATAACCCCCTGGTCTCACGTAATTGCTTGACCTGCGTCACAGATGTTGAACCTGTGGGCCAACCTTTGACCCGCCTCTTGCCTTGCCAACCAGGCCAGCAATTTTACTTCCTTGTTCCTCATCTCATACAGATTGTGTTGCTTGCCTCTATAGTGCGCCCTAGCCTTTTGCTCTGTAATTTTTCTATATTCTTCTTTATCTATTGCAATTCAATGCTTTAGGTCCATGTGGATCAGGCACTTCTCCATCTCCACCACCTCTTGATATGTGTGCGTCAACAGTCTCGCCCCATCAAGAGCAACAATCGGGATCCCCCTGATAATGGGTTCATAAGCCTCCCAGACAGTGACCTTTGACCATATTGAACCTGTGTTTTCCCTGCAGTGCCACTTGATTGACTGAGCCAGGAATCATCTGGTCCCTCAATCAGTGAGTTGGGTCCAGTCACCATCCGCCTGCTCCCCAGGCAGCGGCAACACAAATCTCTTTATCATCAGGGAAGGGTCAGATATCCAGTCCAGTCCAGTCACGTGTATTTCTATAATAGCTACCCAATGTCTGAGAGATCTGGAGATAACCTAAGCTCAACATCGCCCTTCGGGTGGTGGTCATTGAGGAGTACTGCCAAACCGTTGGATGTTCCACCTCCAGAGGTCCAAAGACGCCATTGCTTATGTGAAATGGGATAGGCGTGTGTCTTCCCTGCTTCATAGTTAAGTTGCACCCCCTCCATTAATCAATATGGACTCCGGGCCCCAGCTATTTAAGCTCCCAGGTCCCCCAGCAGCATCGTCTGAAGGCCCAGTGGAAGTACCATGAGGCCACTGTCAGCTTGGGCCTGTTCCACTCCCCCAATATTGAAGCACTATGCCACCTCTGGTTGGGCCACGTCCTAGAGACAGTCAGGGTGAGTGTCTTCTGGGCCAGGATTCCCACTCCTTCAGGAACCCGAAGAGAAGCCAGAATGGACCTTATACCTTCCCCTCTATAGGAAACTACAATTGTTGCCCACCAGGTAGGTCTCTTGTTTGATGATATGGTCTTGGTTGTGACCTATCAGGAATTTAAACACCATCCCCCACATAAGTCTACAAGCCAGGATATTTACGTTCCTGGACAGGAGTGTGAGGCCCAATCTCTGTTCATCACACTGCTCACCCAAGTCTCCTATTCCAAGTGGTCCCAATAAGGTGAGTGTGCCTTGTCTCCTTGCTCTACGTTTGCAGTGTATGGTTCCTTTGGTTTCTTCGAACTCTCACCCCAGCATGAACAACCCTACTAACTTATCCTGCGAGAAAAACTACCCGCTTCCCCAACATCTGAGGTGTCTGTCACCCCCGATATAAATAACAACTCTTTTGTCTATGTTATGTTTCTACTCTTTACTTGTGTTACTTGTTGTCAATACCTTACTGTCCAGCATTAAAGACCTGGAATTCATTTGATAGTTTAGCTATTCCCCTCAGCTCTCCAACATGTTGGAGGGTGATATGTTGCCTCCTCATCCATGTTCTTCCATATTTCATCAATCTCAGTCCCTCTTGTTGATGTCACCTCATACTGGCGCCTCTCCAAATGTGTTTCCTGCACCCCCTGTGGTTCCTGTGCTCAGTGGACCATCAGTCGTCTAGCCAGTCCCATGTTTCCTTAGATGCTGAAAAAAACACAACTTCCCATCCTTACCCTTAACTTGGCAGGGAGGATCATGGATGGCTTATTGCACCTCCCGTATGCGCAGGATCCCCTTCACCTTGTCAAAGGAGCTTTGTTGCACTTGCACCTCCTGAGTGAAATCTTGGAAGACCACGATGGTGTCATTTTTGTAAAAGAGTGGGGCACGTTATCTCGCTGCTCTGAAGCTTGCATCCCTATCGCTGAAGAGTAGGGGCAGGAGTTTGGACCCAGCCATATGCAAATCAGGCTTGACCCTTCTCCCCATTGGATCAGTCCAGCCTGAACTGCCAGGCCAGGTCCTCCCTGGACTAGAAACAAGCATCCTACGACCGGTTTTGGGGTATCACCCCTCATCAGCCAGGATAGCCTGAATCCAGTGGCATGGTGAGCACAGGACTCAAGTCATCCCCGACCCACTTGGGGTGACAAATGCAAATGCTGAACAATGTCGCACACTCACCCATAGTACAGAGATCTGGACCTAAAGCCATCGTTTTTTTGCTCACCACACCACCACTGTATGGTCTCTTGGTACGCCCTCCACACTCTGCACCTGGGCCACGGATCTTCTGGACATCTGCCTGCAGTAGGTCAATGTCTATGGCCATGGTGTCAATTTTCCATTCCAGGGTCGATTTTTGGCTTACTTATTACAGCCAGCAAATCCTTGAGAGAGGGTTCCCTCCATCACGCATCCCCTTGTCTCAGTCCAGAGAGGAACCGTTGTCTCCGTGGGGCACTCTACCCTTTATTGCGTATCTGTCCATTGGTTTGGATTGCATGGCCTTCAGCCCCTTGTCTCAGCCCATGCTGGTCTTGCCTTGGGCATAGGGTGTCACCAACACACACACACTCGGTAGTCCAACCCCTTTCTCCACTGCTCACCATCTGCTGGGATTCCTGCTGTGAAGGATGGGTTCACCACAACTACTACTTCGGCTCCTCCTGGTGCCACGAATGCAAGAGCTCCTAACAATGAGCCCAGGACTTGCTGCCAGGCCCCACTGGATCCTCCGCTTCTGATATATTATCTGTGGTCTCTGTAAAATCCGTCAAGGATCTATCTGCCTCAGTCCCATGTCCCCTCTTCCTCACTAGAGCCCCGCACAGGATCTCTGCCTCCTCCTCGGGTCTTCATCCCCACGGTGTGTCATGCATGTCTTGACGGCCTTCTCTGTACTTAATGTGGTGTTCTCATTCATTCCACACCAACACCTAGGAGAGCTCCTTCGGGTAGGGCCACACAGCACCGCCGGCCCAGTCCCGGTTGGATCGCAGGCCCCATACCGATCAGCTGCAGTGGATGTCGGATGACCATCCCCAGCACGCCATGCCCAGCGGACACTCAGGCCCTTTATATGACTGTGGCAATAGATGGCAGCCACCATCTTGACTCCCTGCCTCCCAGTAGGATGGGTCTCTGAGCCTCAACTTGGCTTCAGGATATTTTCCAGTTGCCCGGATGCCCCAGTCACCGCTCTGATGGTGTCTACTGGATTGGTGGTCGATTGCAGGCTGATATTCCTGGGAGATGTCAGATTTTGGCCGGGTCTCATTCTCATCGGTGGGAGCTCATGGCAGCTGTGCCATCTTGGGTCACGTGACAGCCATATTATTGCCCCCCATATTGCAAATATGTTGATAGCTATTTTCCAAAATATACTCTTTGATGAGAAACCTTCTTATGTTTTCTTTAAACATCTATGGTTATTGGGTTTCCAAAGATGGGACAAACACAAGAATATGGAGCAAAGCCAACACATCAGGAGGTGCAAAGTTAAACAGACAAATAAGCCATCCAGTCATGAGCAAACATGGGGCCAACAATAAGAGTTATAGATGTACTAATTACAATGCAGAAGTGTCTTTTTACCCAGGCGCAGGCCACATTGTACAAAATCTCTACTATTTATTCAGCGGCCTGCAAAATAGTACATAATCTCTGCCGTTTAGCCATCCATAGACTACATTTTAGAGATGATGTACAATTTGAGCAGCGGCCGATAAATAGTGTGAACGAGGCCTTTATTTAGTCAGCCATGAAGAAACAAGCATTTGCAGAGCAATAGGTCTCGCATTTTAGAAACTTTGACCTATTGGCATTGTAAATGACAATGCATTTTATTATTGCAGGTGTGGTTTAAACACATAAATAAATGGCATTGTGAGATCTATTGCATTGCAAATGCTTGTTAAGTTTAACTTTAACTCAGTTCAATAATTTTCACTTTGAATTAAATTTTAACTCTGCGTATGACCTATGTGGTTGTGCCTTCCCATCGTCGTCAAAGACAAGATTTGCTTTTAGACTGCCACTGTACAGACAGCAAGGATGTCTTCCATAAACATTTGCTCTCTCCTGGTACAATAACTGTACACTCTCTGCTCAAATGGATGGAGAGGTGGTCTTTTGCACTCAGAGCTTGCACCAACACTGAGTGAAAGAGAGAAAGACAGAAATATTTATAGAACGAGACTGGGAAAGCTGGATTTCTCATTAGAAAGACAGATAAATGAGGGAACTTCTATTTTGCTGAACATGGCTGAACTGCATTTGCTAAGGTAGCCATTTACACCATTCTAGACAAAGCTGAACAGCAACCTTATGTTTTGTTTTTTAGTAGCTATTATCTTGGGAACTATTAAGTATTTAGTGAATTTCACACCCATTGTAGAAGGCTGAGATCACACTATCGAAGTGAAAATAATAATATATGCTGTTTTCCACATAACATAAAGGCCACTATATACATTGAGTCATAACATGGCAACATTTCACAAGTTGAGCCTTGCCCCACTTGATTTCATAACGTTTGTTTTCCAAGACAAGTAAACAAACACAATAAAAAATACAAAATGTAGTCTATATTTTAAATGGACACATTTGAAGTCCCTGTTGAACAAAGTCATCATCACAGGCATTCATCAGCAGTGTTCCTTTTGGCAAAGAATCTATTCGCTTTACATTTTTTGTCACATATTCTTTTGCACACCAAGAAACCTCTATGGTTTGTTACCCTAAAGGGTAAATTCTCATCACAAAAATGTGAGTGTGCATCCCGTTCTTGCTAAACGACTTCACAGAAACCTTCATCCCTCATGTTTTATGCAAAAGGTCATCAAATGACAGTAATTGTTAAAACCACCACAATTGATTCTGGGGTCACTTCCGAGCCTGCTGATCTATAGCTCACACGCACGTCTCAAACATTCTTTGGTGATTATTTTCAATATAAGTTCCGAAAAGTTTGCTTCAGCGTTGCGTGCAGTGGCTGTTAGAATCTTTTGCGCGTTTTTGATTTGAAACATCCCAGTAACGGGTGTGATTCTACACGGGTCCCTGAGAGTGTATCGTGTCTGATTCGCTGTCTCCGGTGTGCATGCTTTAGACGGACAGATACAGATCTCTTGCAGTCTTTAGGAGTGACACATATGGAAGTGCTTAGTTTTTATTTCCCTGTATTTATTTGTATGAGAACAAGGCTTGAGGAAGAATGTTGCACAATAGGTAGCGTTCAGGACACTGGCATACACATTTTTATTTGATAAATAAGGATGTATGCATTATGTTTTTATTTATAAATCCATGCCAGAAAATACTTTTTTTTATTTTTATTTTTATTTTTTTAAATAATTTTTATTATATACCCATAAAATCATTTACAGTACATTGATTCATTAAATTCATTCGCGGTAAGGCAGTGTGTTACATTTATAAAGAACAGATAAATACTTGACTGCTTCTTTAAAATATTTAGTTCAACCTTAGAAGAAAGTTAATCAAACATATTATTAGCATATTAAATACAGTGCGAAATAGACATTGGGTAAAAGAAAGAACGAGATCTTTAAGAAAATGGGATTAAATAATAGCAGATCATGTTTGTATAAAAATCCCTGAGTATATCATAGTTTATGTTGCGTCCCAAATTTCTCCGCTCCTACTTCTATCAGGGCAACCCACATTCTTTCTCCACCTTACAATGAGTGACCAAATTGCCCGCCCCAGTTTTCTTGACTCTTTACCCCTGCACGAATATAGAGCTGTCTCTTGGTTATAGATCCCCAAAAGGCGTGTTAGCCACATTTGAAAGGTGTGGGGGTCCACATCCTTCCATCTTGTTGCTATCAGGATTCTAAAGACAGCTGTGCAGATAAATACAAAATATTTCTCCGTGGTATTCAAACCTATACAGCTATCGTAGCCCATAAGCATCAGGGTAGGGGATAGCGTAACCTTGCGTCCTAGCAGCCCCTCCCAGAAACTAGCCATCTCGTTCTTTATGGAGAGCAGCCTAACACAATCGTAAAACATGTGCACTAGCTTCGCGGGCCCTTCCCCACATCTTGGACAGCTATCATCAGCTCTCTTGCCCCATCTAAAGAGTTTGGCAGGGGTATAATATAGATTGAACTAAGTCTTGTAGTGCTGTGCCTTAAGATTTGTTGAGCGAAGGGTTTTACCCGCTAGTAGCAGAGCCATATACACATCTACATCGGGGTCATTCAGTTTCACCACCCACTTCGATTCAGTTTCCTCCAAATCATCCTGAATGCTTTGTAGCAACATGCTATAGATATTCTTTTTTTTTTATAGTTCTTTTTATTTAACAATAGGAATCAAATCACAAGGCAAGATACAGTACATTCATGATTCATAACTTGACGAGGCTCTCATTCAATAATTGTACACAATATACGAACAATGGTTAAGAGTTTCACGTCTACAGTGATTCATCTTGAGCTGGCACCAGTGGTGGGGTACAGACATTCCCTCTATATTCATTCCAGTCGTTCCAGATGCGGCACCATTTTTTGGGGCATCCCTAGCTACATATACATATTTTTCACGAAACATGCACCAGTCCATGTCCCTCTCCCATGCGGACACCGCAGGTGCCCGTGATGCCCCCATGTCTGAGCGATATTACGTTTCGTTATCATCAACCCCAACGTGACCCAGATGATACGTGTATTGTTTAGATCTGTGGGCTCCCACACGTTTAGGAGACATCTCTTAGCTTCCAGAGGAGTGCATGCTCTAACACTTCGCTCATCACCTCGTGAATCTTCCTCCAATACTTCCGGACAAACGCACATTCCCAGAGTATGTGGAGGAAGGTACCCTCACTTCCGCAGCCTCTTCTACATTTGCCATCTACTGCTCTTCCCATCTGTACCATACCGGGTCCCGTGATATAAATCCGGTGCAAGATTTTGAGCTGCACTAGCCTCAGCCTCGCCGCCATGGCTACCTCCCGAGGTGACGCTGCCGCTATTGCCCAATCTTCGTCATCCAGTATTAAGCCATCCCTTTCCCACTTTTCCCGCAGTTTCACCAGGGGGTCTCCAGAGTGATTCACTAACTTCTTGTACGTGAGCGAGATGGCCTTTGTTGGTAAATATCCATCGAGAGTCTGTCCTCAAGAGGGGTGGATTCCGGGGGTCTCCCCTTTGGAGGCAGGAGTGTAAAGCGTGGCGGACCTGTAGGTATCTAAAGTGCTCTGTAGGAGCGAGATCATACTCGCGCTGCAGGGCGGAAAATGACTTGACCTCACCTTTGACCCATAGGTCGCCTATTTTTGAGATGCCTATGAGGTCCCACTTGTCGAAACCTTTAGTTGACCACAGGTTCCCGAGCCGCTCCGAATCCCATAGTGGCGTAGCCAGGGTTATCCTATGCTCCCACCCCATGCTTCTAGTGGCTGCCTTCCAGACCTGTACTGTTTGCTCGGTTGGACCGGTCAGATGATATTTCCCGGTGGCCGAATAGAGCACACGGTTATAGTTCCCCCCAGGCAGTACCCAGCGATCCATCGCATATCCCGGGTCGCCCGCCTGCCTGTAGGTGCCATGGTTAATGGCTGCTAGGTGAGCTGCCCAATAATATTTTTGAGATCGGGAGGGCGATCCCCCATCATACCAGGTAAGGTTCAGTTTCGATAGTGCAATACGGGGCTTCCCATTCCATAGTAAACAACGTTGTAGAGTCTCGATTTCTTTGAAGTAGCTAGCGGGAACGAGGTCTAGTGAGTTTTGTAGGACGTAGAGGAACCGGGGCAAGGACATCATCTTGAAAAGGGAAGCTCTGCCCAGCAGCGAGTGGAAGCTTCATCCAGCGCTCCGAGTCTGTCTTCAATCTCTGCAAGGGAGGGAGCAGATTCTGTGCGAATCTATCGGCGGGGTTAGAGGTGATGTAGATACCGAGATATTTGAAGCCCTGTGTAGTGATCTGTATCGGACAGTTCCTAGGAAGCCCGGTGAGGGGTCCCTTCAGGACATACAATACTGATTTGAGCCAATTAATGGAATACCCTGAATATCTGCCAAAGATGGCAAAAATATCGAATACTGCAGTGAGCGAGGCCTTCGGGGATGTCAGGAACAACAGAATGTCGTCCGCATACAATGAGATGCGGTCCTCCCGGGCCTCGGCCCACTTAAATCCACGAATCACCGGGTTCCTCCGTACCCAGGATGCCAAGGGGTCCAGGGCCAGGGCGAACAAGAGGGGAGAGAGGGGGCATCCCTGCCTGGTGCCTCTACCCAGTTCGAACACTTCAGATTTTTTGTTGTTCACTACGATCTGGGCTAGTGGTTTCGAATAGAGGAGTCGCACCCACTGAATAAATTGGGGCCCAAAACCCATTTTCTCAAGAACTCCAAATAGATACGGCCATTCGAGCATATCGAATGCCATGGAGGCGTCCAAGGACACCAACACCGCCTCTTCCTGTATGGTATCCGCCCTCCCCATCACCCCGTGAACTCTACGCAAGTTTAACGCCGTATTGCGCTGGGGCATAAAACCGGATTGATCCGGGCGTACCAGGTTATTGATGACTTTGCTCAGTCTGGTGGCGAGGAGTTTAGCTAAGATCTTTGGCTCGGCATTCAATAGGGAGATCGGCCTATAAGAGGAACAATCTGTCCGGCATTTACCTTCTTTATGGATCATCACTAGGGTTGCGATTCTTTGGTCGCGAGGCAACTCCCCACGCTCCTTACTCTCCTCAAACATTTTGCACATGTGAGGGGCAAGAGTGTCTATCCCGAGTTTATACAGCTCGATCGGTAGACCATTGGGTCCCGATGCCTTCCCCGACTTAAGCCCCCGAACCGCCAGTGCCACCTCGTCCGGTGTGAGCTCCCCTTCAAGGTATTCTAACTCTGACTCCGAGAGTTTCGGCAACGCTATGTCTCGTAAGAGGTCGATGGAGTCGTGTACCGTGTAGGGGTTCTGGGAGGTATAGATCTGTTCGAAGTGGGCGGCGAATGTGTTTGCAATGTCCTGGGGGTCTGTGATTATATGCGCATCTTTGTCAGTTAGTTCCGGCACCAGTCTACTTGCTAGTTTTTGTCTGTCCAGCCATGCGATTAGTTTCCCTGCTTTATCCCCTTGGTCGTATATTCTACCTAGCGTCTCTCTTCCCAGTTCTCTGGCCCTGTCCGTCACTAAGGCCCTATAGCTATCTCGTTTTAGCTGTAAGCTGTGGGTGGTGTCTGGATGAGGGCGCTCCGTCATTTCCGCTTCCAGTCGGAGGATCTCCGTCTCTAGCGCTTCCTCCTCCTTAACCTTTTCCTTTCTTACCCCCGCTATTTGGGAAAGGGCTTGGCCCCTAATCACCGTCTTAAAAGCCTCCCAGAGTGTCTGAGGCAGAGCTCACCGATCCCTCATTTTCTTGGAAGTATTGTTCGATCGTGGTGTGGAGTGCTTTGTGGACTACCGGATTACGGAGATGCCAAGGGTTGATGGGGGCCACCCTTCCCACTCTGTGGTGGCCCACCACCAAGTGCATCCACAACGGGGAATGGTCCGAGATGCCCCTCGCCATGTGTCTGACCTCTTGTATGTGTTGCAGGTGGTCTGGGGAACCAACAAATAGTCTATCCTGGATTGGGAGTTGTGGGCACCCGAGTGGAAGGTGTATTGGGTAGTATCAGGGTGGAATGAGCGCCATGTGTCCTGCAACCCCAGAGCCCCCAGAAAATTCGGTAACCAGCTATTTGATGGGCGGAGTTTTCTCGGCGGGCTCCTGTCTTGTGTGCCATCCAACACTGCGTTCATATCCCCTCCCACTATTAGGAGTCCCTCTGGGACTGTCAACAGAATGGATCCCAAGTCTTTGAAGGCTAATTCCTGGAGAGCCGGCGGTACATAAATTGACATGAGGGTCAGCTCCCTCCCCTCCCATCTTCCCGTGACACCCGCATATCTCCCCCCAGAATCCGCCCATGTAGATTTAATCGACAGGGGAAAGGAGTTCCTCAGTAATATACCCGTCCCTCTCGATCCAGAGGTAAAGCCTGAATGTGCCACCATGGTGTAACCCCACCTATTGAGGGCTTTACACGAGTTACCCACCAGGTGAGTCTCCTGTAGCAGTACTACGTCAGGGGCATGTCTCTTCACATATTGGAGCACCACTGTTCTTTTGACTTTGACCCCCAGACCATTGACATTCCAGCTCATCAATTTGAACCCTTTGTCCCATTGCGTACTCATTGACATTTACGTGTCACCTATGTGTCTTTGTTGTCGGATTACGGTGCCTTGACGATTCCTTAAAAACATATAACAATACGTAAACCCCTCCCAACTCCCCCCCTCCCTGCTCCCCTGCACTCTGGGCTCAAACCTGCCCATGATTACAACTATGCAGAGTGCCTGTCGCCCGATAACTTGAACTAAGTGAAGAAAATTGGGGGTATACTCTCCTGCCTCCCTCCCCTCCCTCCCACTATGGTACAGGCCCGATGTGCCCCTATGAGTCCGACCCGTATCACTGTCAACATTCATCGTTAATGGAGTCCATTAATGTACGATCACCCCAACACAGTACATTACCACCGGCCATGCTATAGATATTCTTAATCCTATTGCCTCTCCCTACAATTAGCTCCAATAGCGGAATTCTTCCCCCTGGGGATACTGCTGGCCTTCGACTAGCAAGAGACTCACAAATCTTTACATATTTAAAATAATGTCTAGACAGGATCCCGTACTCCATTTGTAGGGTGCCAAAGGGGTGTAGCTGATCTGATTCACATATATCTCCTATCGTCCTTACGCCAAGTTGTTCCCATTGCCTACCCATGGTATCGTAAAAGGAGTGCAGAAAAGCATGCGATCGTCACAATGGGGTGTAATAGTTAATTTTTGGAATTGCCATAGCTTTGCGCACCTTGGTCCACACTTCACAAACACTGGACATGATCTTAGATCGTAACTTCTTATAATAGCTTGGCTCCACTCGGCGTAATAGCAGCCCCATAGCCTCCCTCCCTATAATAAGTTCATATATTGTTGGGACCCTTTCTTTTCTTACCTCCTCTGTCTCTTCCCTTATAACAGTGCAAAATAAAATCGACATCTGGAATAAAAGGCACGCTCAGTGATATATTATAATATTAGGGAATGCCAGCCCGCCCTGTGCCTTTGGGAGTGACAGATATTTTAAAGAACGTCTGATTTTTCCATATTGCCAAGTGAATTTTGAAAATACAGTTTCTAGCGTTTTCAAAATATCTGCGTCTATCGTAAGTGGGATAGAGCAAAACAAGTATAGAATTTTGGGCAGCATTGTCCTTTTAAGGACGTTTCCTCTCCCTACAACAGATAAGTGCAATCTATTTATCCTTTTAAGATCTGCTGTAATTGTCTTAATCAAAGGATTAAAATTAATCTTAACTATTGTGTTCACTACTGGACTGATACGAACCCCCAGATAGGTAGCACTCTCTACGCATCGTGGATCATTAAAACTTATGTTATCTGTACATATTATCAGCGTCTTACCTTCATTCAACGAATAGCCTGATGTCTGCCCAAATACTTTCGCAATAGCCGTGGCCTCCCTGATTGCGCTAGTCGGATCGATGGTTAAAATGGCTATATCGTCTGCGTAAGCCAGTACCTTCGATTCATAGCCTCTTGAGATAATTGGTTTAGTAGCCTGGCTTACTAATAGTTTTTTTATCAGAGGATTTATATATAGGGCAAACAATATGGGTGAACAGGGACACCCCTGTCTTGTCCCACTTGACATAAAAATGTTGTCTGATGTTTCCCCCATCAGCTGTAACCGGGCTCTAGGATTCATATACATTGCCTTGATTGCCCTAATAACTCTTGGCCCAAAACCTTTCAGCTCTAGTAGTCCCCATAGGAACCCCCAGGCCACCCGATCGAACGCTTTTTCTGCGTCGAGGAGGATCATGGCCATCTGCCCTCCCGTAGCAGCCTGGATATCAAATAGCGTTATGGCCCGCCTGATGTGATCGGTTGTGTCTTTCCCGGGGATAAACCCGTGCTGCCAGGGAGAGACCAGATGGCCGATAACCCTCCCCAGTCTAGTAGCCAATATTTTGGAGTAAAGTTTTGTGTCCGAGTTAAATCAAAGATATGGGCCTATATGAGGATGGGTTATCTGATGGTTTGCCTTTCTTATGAAAGATGATGATATCTGTCTCCTTCCAAGATTCGGGTACTTGCCCATTATGTTGTATCCCTTAAAACAAATCCAATAGCAATGGAGCAATCACTGTTTCTATTTGTTTGTAAATTTCAAGAGGAATGCTATCTGGCCCAGCAGCCTTTCCTGATGGTAGTTCATGTAGTGCTGTTAATACCTCCTCTAGAGAGAAATCCCTGTCTAGCTCCTCTTTAGCCTGGCTATCCAATAGAGGCCCCAATTCAGTTTCTGTTATTCTGAGTGCGGCTTCATGCGCTGTCCCTCCATCTTCTTTATAAAGAAGCTGATAGTACTCCTGGAATACCCCAAGTATATCCCTGGTCTCTGTATATGTTTGGCCATCATTCCTTATAACAGCAATTTGATTCTTAACATTTTTCTGCCTAATGCGCAGCGCTAGAAGTCTCCCAGCTTGTTCCCCGGTCTCATATACTTTACTCTGTTGCGTCTGATATATTTCGGCCGATTTCTGCGTGAGCCAGCTGTTTAATTCGGCTTTAAGGGAGATAATACGAAGTTGGAGATCTGTTGCTTCCCTACCCTGCGTTATTAAAGCTGTGTGATCTTCTTCTGCCCTAGCTAACTCAGCTAGTAGCCGTTCATTCTCTAGCCGGCCCTCTCTCTTTTTACGTGCTGCAAATCTAGCCGTCTCTCCCCTTAGGGCAGCTTTGAATGTGTCCCATACTATATTACGGCTAGCACTATATCTGTTGTTATCTAGGAATTCCTGTGCCCACTTTTTGATATGTTCTATATAGGGCTTATTAACTAGGAGCCGTTTATCGAATGTCCATTTATTGTATATTTTGTTGAGTGTGTTAACATCAATATCCAGTATTAACGGATTGTGATCCGAGATCACTTTCGGAAGCTTTTTGATCCCAACTTTGTTAACGAGGCTTGTTGAGGTGAGAAAGCAGTCCAGCCTGGTATATTTTTTATGAGGACAAGAGTAGTACGTATGTCCTGGATTATTGGGTTGTTTACTACCCCAGATGTCAATCAGGCCATGGCTACTAATAAGAGAGGTCAGTGCTCCATGTACTCTAGGCTTGCGACCTAGTTATCTTTGATTTCCTCCCAGTTTGGCTGATATATTAAAATCGCCACAGACAATTAATGGGCAGGGCCAAGTAGCCAGTTCTATTTCAAGTTCCTCGAAGATATCTGGGTCATCTTGGTTTGAGCCGTATATTGCACATATGGTGTAACCTACCTCGAGATCTACCACTGCCCATCGCCCAAGTGCATCAGTTATTTTCCGCTTAGCCTCCCCATAGCAGCCTTTGCGAAAATTGCAACCCCCCGAATATTAGAGGTCTGGGATGTACAGGCCAGAATATTGTATCCTCTCATACTCATCAAATCCCTTTTTCCCCAGGGAGCATGCGTTTCTTGTACAAACACGACATCTAAGGAATTCAATCTGACGAACTCAGCCATCCGATGCCTTTTATTCCGATCATTTAAACCACCCACATTTATTGTGCATACATTTATCTTACCTATTAGCAATTGTTTTTGAGCCAGTCTGATAAGTCTTTACTGCCTTAATTACCTTAACCTGTTCACAGCTTAGTGTTCCTTCGGCAACCATTAGTTCATCTCTGGGTATATATTGTTTTAGCTTTCCCCCCCACCTCCCGCCACCACCCTCTCCCACCGTAGCCCTTCCCCCCTACTCCCAAACTCCTACCCTCCCTTCACCCACCTTCGCTCCCCCGCCACCTCCCTAGTGAAGCGCTCAGACCTAGGTCTGTGCGTGAGATGAGCGCAGCTTGCTCGACCGAGGGCTGTACATTAAATCAATTACCATGTATTGACCCTGTGGTATCTTCTCGAAAAAAAAAAGCTATTGCTACACGTTTGGGACACGGAGCAAGATGGCGGCCGCTTAGGAGGCTGGTAGCAGCACCTCGACCTATGGGCTGTATTCTAATAGAGTGAAAGACCTGTGGTGGTATGAATAATTTGGGAACGAATCCTGCGAGTTAATGTACCCCGGAACAAAAACCCGCTCATGCCGCTGCTGTGTATGGGCACACTGGGTCAGTTTGGGGCTGAGGATTATTAAACAAATTGTAACCACGCACTCACCTCACGTGGATTGTGGCGATTGGAGGAGACTCTCGGTGGCAATGGGCCCGAAAAATGCAGGAGTCGGAGGTGCCTCTAAGATGGGAGAACCCGGCAGGCGCGTGGCGGATCTGCGGTGGAGCAGGACTCGGTGAGCCCGGTGGAGCCAGCGCCTGGGCGCGGGCGTCGGACGCAGACACAGGCACAGGCGCAGCACAGCGATCTGCTCTAGGAGAAGAGGGGAAGAGGCGGGACTACAGGGAAGCTGCGTCCTGCCGGCCCCTAGGTGGCTGATTTGTTTCAGAGGAGCCGGGAGATGCAGCCGGGGGCCGATGGTAGAGGAACCAGTAAACCAGGACGGGAGCAGAAACCGGGGGCATACCTAGGAGCGGAATGCCTCCAAGCCCAGCCAAACACAGAGACTGCAGGCCCATTGCTGTGTGAAGGTAGGCTGGAAGAATCAAATATCCTATCTACACAAGTACCAACTCCGAGTAATCCTTTGCAAGTTGGGGGTGAGACCTTAGCCCCGGGCATGATAACCGCGGGTGGGGACTTTAATGGGTTACACGAAGTAGGTGGAGCAGGAGGGAGTGTTGAATCCCTACCCAAACACGATGCTTTAATATCCCAGGATCAGCAGGAAACTGCCCCCGTAATAAAGTGCAATATGCAATCTGGTAGCACTATTGATGGACAGGAAATTAAAAAAGGCACGGAGCACTGTCCAGTGATAGCCATACTACATTCTTAGCAAGGCAAGGAGGAGACTGACAAAGGGGATAAAGGAGATCTCGAGAGAGAACCTAGCGATTGTTTTTTCTCAGTCTCAGAGGGGGCTGAATGGTCCGAGGATGGCCTGGATTCCTCTTCTGAACTTAGCAATATCGAGATCGATCCTGAAGAAAGTGATGGACCTCAAGCCTTAACTGCCCGGAAAGCAAGGTGAAAATCTACTATACAACGCTCAGGGGGCAAAGATCTCAAATGGGATTATACATCTGTAACCCAATTGGCAGGCTCTCCACTAAGGGGGACCACAGTTCTAGATAATCCGGACCCTCCAGTTCTAGAGGCTATTTACCAGGCTATACTGTTGCACCGGGAAGAGACACGACAGGATGGCTGGAAAGCCCAGTCTGCCTTGCGTAAGGTGCAGGGGGTGGTCAGAAAGCTGACCAAGTCGTGTAACACCATCGGGGAACGAATGTCGGACCTCGAGACCAGGATTGTCGCAGTTGAGTCTGATCTCACTGCAACGTCAGCACAGACAGAAGCACACAAAGCCCAGCTAAAGGACATCCAGTGGAAGCTGGAGGATCACGAAAATCGGCAGAGGAGGAACAATCTGCGCGTGCTTGGGGTTCCGGAATATGCAAAAGAAACAATTGATGGACGGAATGCTGGACAATGCAAAAATTCACCCCCAGTCAAAGGGATCTGGGTTAAATCCATCATTCTTTTGCTCACCACACCACCCCAGTTTAGACCCAGCCATATGCAAATCAGTCTTGACCCTGTTCCTTGTGGGAACAGTTCAGCCCGAACTGCCAAGTCAGGTCCTCCCTGGACCAGAAACAAGCATCCTGGGACCTGTTTCAGGGCATCACCCTTCTTCAGCCAGGCTAGCTTGAAGCCAGTGGTGTAGTGAGCACGGGACCCACGTCTGGGCATACCCTTCCCACTTAGGGCGACATATGCAAAGGAAACAATTGATGGACGGAATGCTGGACAATGCAAACATTCACCCCCAGTCAGAGGGATCTGGGTTAAATCCATCATTCTTTTGCTCACCACACCACCCCAGTTTGGAACCAGCCATATGCAAATCAGTCTTGACCCTGGAAGGCATGGAGGGGTCCGATACCCGGACATACATAGTGGAGATGTTATAGGCTGCTTTTCACGAACTGTCTAAATGGAACTGGTCGCACGAGATACAGCGGGCTCATCGAACCCCCTTTAAACCAAGATACCCAATAAAAGGAGATGCAAAGCCCTGAGCTATACTTGTTTATTTTGGAAATTTTCTGCTTCACCAAGCGATATCAGAAAAAGTTAGGTCTGAATCAAAGAGGTCCAGCGGTTGGTGTCCTTTTTTGTGCACCCCGATTTTTGCCACGCCACGGTGGCGAGACGATGGAGACTCAGACAGATGATTAAGCCCTTCCAGGACAAAAAGATGCAAGCTTATTTGATCAATCCAGCACAATTGAAAGTGATATGGGAGGGAAAAACGCGCTTTTTCTCCTCTGAAATTAAGGCTAAAGAGTTTCTGGAAGGCCTGGATAACTTAAAATGAAGAGAGATGTAGAAACTTGATATGAGGCATGGTTAGTGGGTTAAATTAACACCTTTTTGGATGGGGAAGAAACTGTATATGTAAATGATATACAATGAATGAAATGAAATATAGGCCAGAAAAGACTTTGTGAGGCACTTAGTGGCTAGGAAGTGCGAAATTGCATCTTCTGTGTGATACAAAGGACTGAAAGGGAAACACCCATTACAACGCAGTCATTACAACGACCTACCTTTACAACGCAACTGTTACAACACAACTGCCCTCACATCACATGCCATTACAATGCCTGCCATTACAACGCATGTCACTACAACGCATTCCATTACAACGCATACCATTACAACGCATGCCATTACAACTCATTATAAGGTAAGTAATGGAGATTTATTTAGTATTAGGGTGAGTATGGGTTTTGGGGTACATGGGAATAGTACTTTTTACCCCTACACAATCCAACACCTTCCCTACTGTTGCACTCACTGGAGTGGGAATACTAATTTTTACCCCTACACTATCCAACACTTACCCTACTGTTGCACTCACTGGAGTGGGAATAGTAATTTTTACCTCTAAACTATCCAACACTTACCCTACTGTTGCCCTAAAAGTATTATGCGTTGTAATGGTATGCGTTGTAATGGTATGCGTTGTAATGGAATGCGTTGTAATGGTAATTTAAAAAAATGTTTTTGTAATGGCATGCCTTGTAAAATCATGCAATGTAGTGGTAGTTGCGATGTAAAGACTGCATTGTAAAAGCATGCGTTGTAACGTCATATATTGCTGTTTTTCTGTGGAGTTGGAAATTGTATGAAACCATAAGAAACTGCGTTTTGAGAAAAAATTACTTACTTACCCTTTATCCAGGAAATGTCCCAGTGTGAAATCTAGGCATATCACACTGAGTAAAAGAAGGTATCCTGAAAAAGTAATCCTGAAAGGTAATAAAAAGTAATACAAAAGTAATTACAACTGTATTTGCACATTTTTACAAACCTGTAAGAAAAGTCCTTCTTCATCCAGCTTGTTTTTTAACAATCTTTCCTGAAAAGTACAATCCTATTTACCTGCGCCAAGTCCTGTGTGGTTCTATAAATAAAAATGCAACAGAGAAATATTTTTAGATACAAACTTTTGGTCTCAGTTCAGTCTTTGAGTGTGTGACATCGTTTCTTGTCTGAGTGTGTACAATAAATGCTTAGCACTACCCTCTGATAAAGCCTTACTGCTCGCCCCCACACTACCACAAATAGAGAGTATGGTATTATCTTCTTTTACCTCTGTAAGTCATTGGGGATCCACTGGATTCTGTACACACTATACCTCACTTTGGTATAGTATATACAGAGCCAATCATGTCTTGGAACATGTTATGAGTGACGTAATATGTGGAGAAATTAGTAGTGAATGGTGAGGGCGTGATTTTTAGTTACCTTAGGAGATGAATTATAGTTACCAGAGATTTAAAAACTTGTGAATTTCTTTGTTTTTTTTGTTTAAAATGCTATGTTGTCACTGAAAGTTTCACCTAACTATAATGTCCATTTAACTTTTGTTTTTTTCATTTAAGTTCTAAGGATTTTTAACGTAAAGTAATATTCTATTACCATACATAAAGCCAATCCCTCACTGTGCACGGCCTGTGGCTGATGCCATGCAGGCAAGCAACCGCACTCTGCGCATGCACTTCAGTCGTGTGCAGCATAGGGCTGGCCGCAGGGCCTGGTCTGCGGTTAGGCCCTGCGTCCAACCCATATGGGTAGTGTGGGGTCTTTGTGGAGACTGCGGCCGGGCCCTGCGTACCCAAACCAATCCATCAGCCGCAGGGTGTGGCTGGAGTAGGCAATTTTTTGGGTTTAATACTGGAGTGGGCGCAAAGCCCCCTTCTCAGAGCTTTTAGCGCCCCAGAAACACCATCCCTCGGGCCCATTTTATTTAATTAAGGAAAAAGGAGTTGCAGCCCCCCTTCTCAAGCCTCTACAGGCTTCTGGGACCCCATCCCTTAGGACTTTTTCAAATTTAAGAGGAAGGGGCCCCACGGCCCGCCCTCCTGGAGCCAATAGTGGCACTGTGGAGTCCATCCCTCTGAGCCTTCTCTTTTAAAAAAGGGGAGCATGGTGCGCACCCCGCCTCCCCAAGCCACTATCCCCTGGGCCTTTTCTTTTTTTAAATTGGTGTGGGCCCAAGGCCTCCCATCCCCATACCTCTAGGAGCCTGGGGACCCCACAGGGCCTAATGCCAGAATCTAATATGTTATAAGTTGGTGCCCACCCGGAGCACGCACAAAAAATAACATTGGGGCTGTGTGGGGAGCCCCATAGCCACACACCGCTCTCCCCTAATTTCCTAATATAAATGTTTTCTACTATATATATTATTGATATATATTCACTGATGTCATCAGTGATGTCATTTGAGATGTCATCAGTGGTGTCACTGACCTTGTCATGAGTGATGTAATATGTGAGGTCATAAGCAGTGCATTGCTGGGGCGTAAGTTATAGTTAGCTCAGGTAACAATAACTGCTAATTTCTATGGTTTTATGCGTGTGAAATCTCAGCCTAACTATAACATCCCTGTAACCTTTCTTTTTTTCTGTGAATTTCTACAGTGTTTTTAATGTTATTTCCTAACTAGAAAGTCCCTGTAACCTTTGCTTTTTTAAGTGAATTTCAAAGGTTTCAAAAAAAAAATCCTAATTGTAACATGTAACCTTTAAAATTGGGTGTGTGAGTGGCTGTATGGGTCTGTGAGTGGGTGTCTGAGTGGTGGTTTTGTGGGTGTGAGAGCGGCTGTATAAGCTGGAAGGGTCTGTGACTGGGTTTGTGAGTGGCTGTATGGGTCTGTGAGTGGGTGTGTGAGTAGTTTTGAGGGTGTATGAGTGGATTTGTGAGTCAGTGAGTGGGTGTGTGAGTGGCAGTATAGGTCTATGAGTGGGTGTGTGTTAGAAATGGGGGTCTCTAGTTGGCAAGGGTTTGCACCTTTGTCCAAGTAGGGCCCCTTCCTTCTAGTCAGGATAAGGGAGTTACACTCCTAAAATAACCCCTGCTCACCTCCTTGGTAGCTTGGCACGAGCAGCCAGGCTTATCTTAGAGGCAGTGTGTAAAGCATTTGCACATAACCAACAGTAATACAGTGAACACACTACAAAAGGACACCACACCAGTTTTGAAAAATATCCAATATTTTTATATATCCAAAACAAGACCAAAAACTATAAAAATCCACCATACAGTTCTCAGAAATCTTCAATAATGAAAATAGACTTGAAATACAGTTCCTTGAAGTCAATAGCTCCGTCTGGGGCTATCATGGCGTCGTGAACAACAAATCCAAACAGTTCTGGCTGACCGCGGCGTTGCGGGCCAGCTACGGTGTGGGGAACACCCGCAAAACAGTACCTTTAAAAATGCAAGGTGTCGGCGACCTGTCGATGAGCCCCGAAGAGCCGGCATCTGCAGGCGTCAGTTCCGGAGGTCGGTGCAGGAGTGGTCGGGCCCTTAAAGTCACACACTTTGCAGATCGAACTCCTCTCGGCTGAAGTCGGGTGCAGCGGCTGGCATAGGGGCTGCAGTGCGGAGTGCAGCGGTGCGGCGTGCGGTGCCCACAGGTCTCATTGCAGGCAGCAGCTCGGTGATGGTCATCCAGCGGCATTGGTGAGACCAGGTCTGCGGTGCGAAGTGATGGGGTGCTCGTCACGGTGCTGGCAGGTCACGGTGCAAGCAGCGTCGTCGTCGTTGCTGAAGCGCTGTCGTCGGCTGACGAACTGGAGTCGATGGCGCCGGCGTCCGTAGGCCAAGGCGGCAGTGCGGGATGAGGACGGTGCATCATGTAACTTACGAGCGGTGCCCTTGAACCACGGTGCAAGCAGCGGCGTCAATGTTAGCAAGGAGCGGAGTCGTCGGGGATACCAAGGCGGCATCGTGAAGCAAGGCGGTGCTAAGTGCGGTGCCCACAGGTCGCTGTGCAAGCAGCGGCTCGGTGGCAGCATCGGGTGGCAGCATCTGTGAGACCAGGGTTATTATTATTATTTTTAAACTTGTAAGGCGCACAGCTACCCGGAGGTTTCCCGGCGCCGCCTGACAGGAACAAAGAAGAGGGGAAAAGAAAAAACTATTGATTAAACAGCCAAGTTTTTACTCTCTTTCGGAAGTTTTCATAAACTGTTTCAATTCGAAGTGACAACGGAAGGGAATTCCATAAGGAGAGGCCTAGACAAGAAAAGGACCGACCGCCCATTCGTGACAGTCTGATCCTAGGGACCATGAATTTAGCCTGAGTGGAGGAGCGGAGCAGGCGAGTGGGTAAGTAAGGAAAAGCTACGGCATTTAGATACTGTGGTGCTTTGCCAGTTTTGATCTTAAACATATAGCTCAGGGCTTTGAATTTAATTCGGTTCTCCACCCTGAGCCAGTGGAGGTCCCGAAGATATCCTGAGATGGGAGCCGATTTGGGGACCTGGCAAAGCAATCTTGCGGCCGCATTCTGCACCACTTGCAGTTTGCGTAGTACATCCTTGTTGACTCCCAGATACAGGATGTTGCCATAATCCAACCTCGAGGTGACCAGGGCCTGGACTACAGTTCTTTGAGTGGGACCGGGCAACATCCAAAGGATTTTTCTGAGCCATTTAAGGATAGTGAAGCATGTTGAGGCCACTTTCACAACCTGCTGCTTCATTGTTAGATATTCATCAATGATAAAGCCTAGGTTGCGGACCTGCTGTGTAGGCTGGAGTAGTGGACCCATTTCAGTGGGCCAATGTTGAGGACCCCAGAGATCCTTGTTCTTCCCCAGAATTAGCACTTCAGTCTTTTCCCTGTTAAGTTTTAGCAGGTTGGCTTGCATCCAGCCTGCAATATTCCTTAATCCAGTCTGAAGAGGAGATGATTTAGAGGCCCGTTCCGCACATAGGGAAAAGATAATCTCGGTGTCATCGGTATAGGAAAAGATAGACAACCCAGCTTCCTCTGCGATATCGGCCAGAGGCCTGACATAGATATTGAACAACAAAGGCCTAAGGATGGAGCCCTGCGGGACCCCATAGGGTGATTTATGAGTTGTGGAACTAGCCATGGAAGAAAAGACTTGGAACGTGCGATCTGTCAAAAAGTCAGCCAGCCAACTAAGTGCCGAACCGTTAACACCTATGGACTGCAAGGCTTTCAACAATACGGAATGAGATATCGTGTCAAAAGCGGCACTTAAGTCAAGCAATATAAGGGCCACTGTCTCCCCTGCATCCAAGCGGTATCGCATCATTTCAGTCACTCCAAGAAGAGTAGTTTCTGTCGAATAGCCTGCTCTGAATCCAGACTGTGAAGGGTGTAGAAACCAGGGTGGTGGTGCGGCGTGCAGCAGTGCCCTCTGCGATGCCTTCAGGTCACGGAGTCAGCAGTAGCATCGTAGACGGCGTCGGGTTGCTTTTTCTTCCTTTGCAGCACAAAACACAAAGTCCCCAGTGCTGATGGCAGAAGAACTTGAAGTCTTTGCTGTTCCTGAGACTTCTTGAACAGGGGGCAAGCTCTACCTCAAGCCCTTGGAGAAACTCACAAAAAGGAAGTTGCAGAAAATTCAGTCCAGTCCTTTCACTGCCGAAAACAGAAGCAACCACTGCAGGCCAACACAGCAAAGCACACAGCAAAGTGGTAGTCTCTCCTCACAGCTTCTCCAGCTCTTCTTCTTGGCAGTCTTCTTGGTTCCAAAAGAGTTCTCTGAAGTCTTTTATATCCCTGATACTTCCAATAGGAGGCAAGCTCTACTTCAAGCCCTTGGAGAAAACTCCAAAACAGGATGATGAAAGTACAATCCAGTCCTTTCCCTACCCAAGACAGAAGCAGCAAGCAGCAGGCCAACACAGCAGGGGCACGCAGCAAAGTGGCAGTTCCTCCTGACAGCTTTTCCAGCCCTTCTTCCTGGCAGGTTCCTTAGTTCAGAAGTGATCTAAAATACTGGGGTCTGGCTCCACTATTCATACACCAAATCCTTTGCTCTCTGGAGGCAGAGAGTGGCTGTGCTTCGTCCAAACCAGTTTGGTCCTCTCTGGCCCAGCTTCCCAGCAGGAGGTGGAGACAGCATTGTCCAAGGCAGACAGGGCCTATTCAGGTGCAAGGGAAATCTCCTCCCACCATTCTAAATGCAGACCGGGCCTATTCAGGTGCTAGTGAAAACCCCTCCCACTACTCTGAATTCAGCCCAGGTCGTTTCAGCCCAGCCCTGACTCATTCAGGAAAGGCAGGACACACATCAACCCACCCACCCCCCCGGTGGCTGTCTGAGAGAATGCACCTCCCCAGCCCCTGTCACTCCAAAGTCAGACAGTCAGTACACAAACTAGCAGAGGCACATAGAATGGATAAGCAAGAAAATTCCTACTTTCTAAAAGTGGTATTTTCAAACACATAATATAAAAATCATCTTTACTAAAAGATGCATCTTTATATTCAGGCATACTAAACTTTATTTTCCTATCTGGTCCCAATGTGAAGTTATATTTATAAGATGTTATAAATTAACTCCCATGCTTTCCTGTGAGCCAAATAGCCTTTCAATAGTGAAAAACGAAATTGGCAGTATTTTACTATCAGGACATGCCACACATATCAGGGCATGCCCTACCTTTCACATACACTGCACCCTGCCCACAGGGGTACCTTGGGCCTACCTTAGGGGTCACTTATGTGTAAGAAAAGGGATGATTAGGGCCTGTCAAGTGGGTGCACTTGCCAAATCGACATGGCAGTCACAACTGCATGCAGACACTGCAGTGGAAGGTCTGAGTTACCTTTACAGGGCTACTTCTGTGGGTGGCACAATCAGTGCTGCAGGCCCACTGGTAGCATTTGATTTACAGGCCCTGGCACACTCAGTGCACCATACTAGAAAATTACCAGTAAATCAAATATGCCAATCATGGAAACACCAATCCATAATACAATTTAAACAGAGAGCATATGCACTTTAGCACTGATCAGCAGTGGTAAAGTGCCCAGAGCCCTAAAACCAACAAAGACCGGTCAGGAAAAATAGGAGGAAGAAGCAAAACGTTTGGGCATAACCCTGCAAAAAGGGCCATTTCCAACAGTGTGTGAGTAGCTGTGTGGGTCTGTGGTTGGGTGCATGAGTGGATGTATGGTTTTGTAAGTGGGGGTGTAAGGCTGTATGGGTATCTGAGTGAGTGTGGGATTGGTTTTGTGGGTGTGTGAGTGGGTGTGTAAATGGCTGTATAGTTCTGTGAGTGGGTGTGTGAGTGGCTATGTGGGTCTGTGAGTGGCTGTATGGGTCTGAGAGTGGGTGTGTGAGTGGTTTTGTAGTTATGGGAGTATGTGTGTGAGTGAAGTATGGGTGTGTCAGTGGACATGTGAGAGGCTGTGTGGGTATGTGAGTGTATGTGAGAGTGGCTGAATGGGTGTGTGAGTGGGTGTCTGTGTGGGTGTGTCAGTAGCTGTGTGAGTTACTGGGCCAGAACAGTACCTCGCCTGCCCCGTTATCCAACAAGAGTCCACAGTTTTGCACAAAATGTCTACCCAACTGGAGTACTTTCTACTGGTTAATTAGTAAGTGCTAACTCATTGGGTAAATGTCTAGTGCATATTCTACACTACTGTGTAATGGACCAGGAGGATATGTCTCCAATGACATTCTGTGCATTTAATTTCAGCAATGTGATTGTTCCTCCTGTGGCTTCTTCCAATAATCTGTGCTAACATGAATTCTTCTATAGAGAAGATGACGAGACTACAAAGAGGTGAATCTCCACCAAACAAGGGTATTTCCTCTTAACTATAAGAAGTAAGTGGTTCTTTGTTTGGCGAAAATGCCCTCATATTCATCACATCAAGAAAGCATCACCAAAATCGCTGGGAGACCTTTTGGTAAGCTGCCCATCATCCTGGCAAAAGGCAGGAAGACCTTTGCTTACTACTAAGGTGGACAGGGCGGGGCCAAGTGGACGGGGCTTCCAGGTGATCTTGCACATTTACATACTTGTAGTAATTTAATGGGAGGACCTTGGACTCTGCTCTTACCAGGAGAGGACAAGAAAGAACCCACTCTTCACAGTCACTACAGATTGCACTCCAATAGATCAACAATGCATTCACCTCCATCAAGGAGGTCTTTTAAAGAAGGGGCCAATTTTGGCACCAGGGACCCCATCCCCTCAGACCCGGCCAGTTAATGCTGGGTACCCTGGAGCCCACTCATTGCACACAGTGTGCACTTTTGGGGAACACAGGGAGAGGCCCAATGAACCAGCAGCCCATGCTGGCTCCCCGCCCCCATCGGGAGCCAACATTGCTCCAGCACACAGGGAGCAGCATAAAATGCTGCTTCCTGCATGTCGGATCAATTTTTTCATTTGGTTTGCTCCCCGCTTGACAGCAAACAGGAAACCAGATCAAAAGTCCTGCTCCTGCCCACTTGTGTAATGTAAATATCATAAAAAGCATTGTGAATTGATTTAATTGGGATTAAATTGAGCCAGACAAATCCATAAATATTAGATTTATTAGCACAATTACCTCCTTCCGGAGTTTATTCTCATACTCTTCTTCTATGTACCATGATTCCTAAGATATTACTGAGTTCCCCTGTTAGTGATAAATAAGCAGTCATATAGGAAGCCTGTTGCCAACAGAATATAAACTAACCCATAACTAAGATATTTTAGATAGGCTTGTCCTTGTGCCCAAAGATTTAACTGTGCAAGGCTCTCAGACACACACAGCAGCACCTGATTCTGGAGTATGGGCTTTGTTAACACCCCAGTCGATTACGTCTTCAATAGGTCTTCAATATGTGGGGCGTTCGGCCATGGAGGGATGTGGCAGTATGACCAGGGGGGTTCAAATGCCTCTGCAAATATTTGTAAATGAACATAGCCTGGAAGTGCAACCTTGTTTATCTGTCGCAATTCTAGGCTGATTTTATTTACATTGCTGATGTTCCTGAAGGCCGTTGGAGCTGAGTGAGGGGGGTTAGCAAGTGTGGTGGTCAGCGACTGTGCAGTCAAAGACTGGCTAAAAGGAACATTCTGTAATTATTTTGTTGTTCTTTCACATTTAGGTTACTGCATACAGAATAATGCAAACACCTGAAGTGAAAAATAAAAGCAAGTTTAAATAATCAGCAGGAAATCCACTCTTTTATGTTATGAACCCTCAATTGGTTAATGAAATCAATGCAGATGTTTGTATGTGCAACCAGAGAGTCACAGAATTGAATCCTGATTGGAGCAGTGAGTAATAGTGACTTGTGTCTTTTTACTGCTATGATGTCCCTCCCTGTGACACAAATCACTGGGAGTATGCAAGTCATTATTTCAAAACGGTATTACAGCATAAGATAGGCTGCTGCAAAATGATTTAGCATTTAAGATTAAAGAATTGCTTTTGAAGTATTTATTTTAGCAATACGTAATCAGACTGAACCTAGTACATACAATAAATGTTTGATGATTGACTGGACCCCTGAGACCTCAAAGAAATGCCCAGGAGAAAGAGGAAAAGAGTGTTATCCACAGATACCATCAACACGATGGCCCTGATGTGGTGGTACTAGGTGGGAGTTCATTGTTAAGTCTCACCTGTGACAGAGCATTTATGTGCTCTACCTTGCGAGGGGTACTGTTTACCATAAAGTGCATGGAGCCCACCTATTACTTACCATTCATTGGCTCCATTATCACTATTCTTTGCTGCTTCATAACTGGCCAACAAATGCTGGGAGTCACTTCCTTTTATTCATGTGGAGCTTGGACCAAGTACAGGTTGATTTAACTTAATTTGTGTCAGTCCGCTGATCGTGCTGCGATTGAGGTACTATTTCTTTCACTGCTGCACTTTTACATAATTTTTTCATATTATATATCATACTTGTATGTGTATCAGGACACTTCCTCTCCAGTTCTTGCGCTTCTTCCTCCATTCCCCTTTATGCCTCAAACCTTTGTTACTCCCACCCACAACTGTAGTGCTCTACGCCACTATATGCTACCGCACTCTGTAGTACACCACTTTACTTTACGCCACTCTATTTTCCTCTACACTACTCCACTTTACTATGTGCCACTCCACTCCAATCTACCCCACTACATTCCACTCTATGCCACTCCTTGCCCCTTCACTCTATGCCATACTACTCTACTCTACGGCTCTCTATGTCACTCCACTCCTCACAAGGCCGTTCTATGCCACTGCCACTCTACTCTACACCACTCCACTTGATGTTGGGCCACTCCATGCCAATCTACTCAACACCAATCCATTCCCATCTATACCAATCTACTCTACTCTACTCCACTCCATGGCATTCTATGCCATTCTAAGCCACTCTATGCCACTCCACTCTATGCCACCATACTCTAAGCTACTCTATAGTACTCCACTTTATGCCACTCTACTCCACTCCACTCTACTTTATGCTGCTCCACACCACTCAACTTCTCTCCATGTCATGCCACTATACTCCACACCATTCCACTCCACTTTATGCCATTTCACTGTATGGCACTTCAGTCTACACCACTTTACTCTACACCATTCTACTGTATGCCACTCTACTATGCCACTCTACTATACACCAGTCCACTCTACTAACCACACTCCGTTCCACTCCACGCCATTCTACTTTGCGTCACTCCACTCTACACCACTCTATACCACTCCACTTTACACTACGCTACTCCACTCTATGCCACTCTACTTCATGCTACTCTTCTCCAGGCCACTCCACTCTATTCCACTATTTTCCACTTTACTATCCTCCAGTCTGTGCTACTCTTCTATACGCCACTCCACTCTGCACCACTCAACTTCCCTCTATGCTGCTCTACCCCACTCCATATCACTCCACTCAATGTGACTCCACTCTATGTCACTCTACACTACTCCACTCCACTCTACGCCACTCCTCTCTAGGCCACTCTACTCTATGCCACACTACCCTGCATCACTCCATGCCTCTCCATGCCACTCTACACCACAACATTCTGCATAATTCCACTCAAAGCCACTCTACTCTGCCCCACTCCTCTCTACACCAATCTACTCTACTACACTCTACTCTACACCACACCACCATACTCTATGCCACTCTACTCTACACCACTCTGCTCTAGGCCACTTCACTCCACTATACTCAACTCCACAATACTTCATTCTACGCCACTCTACTCTGTACCCTACTCTCAACACCATACCACTACACTCTACACTATGCTATGCCACTCTACTCCATTCCACTCTATGCCACTCCACTCTATGCTACCTCACTCTATCCCACTCTCCCTCTCTACTCTATGCCACTTCATTTCACTCTATGCCACACTACTTCACTCTGTCATTCCACTCTACACCACTGTACTCTATGCCATTTCACTCTACTCTACGCCACTTGACTCCCTTCTTCCCTATGCCTCACCACGCCACACCACTAATTTTTAGCCATACTGAACAGCAGCCATGCTGCTGTAGAACAAGTCTAAAATACACTGGCTATGCCAAGAGCTTTTGCATAGATGAGACCTGTTGGCTTTGCCAATGCTTCTTTAATTTACAAATGAACAGAGACTATCCATTCTTGCTTGCATTAAGGCCTAGTGCACCTTAGCTGTGTCAAGGTTGCTTTGAGGCCCAGCGGTGTGAGGGGCCCATTACATCACAGTTATGACTGCCTTACTTTACAAAAGGTGCAAGAGGGCAAGACGCAGCGTGTTTGCTGGGGCTACCCCCTGTTCCCACTTTCTATGCAGCTAAACACAATGAAAATGGCTTTGGGCCATAAGCACCTGTCAATTAGTGCCTCTAACCAAGCCCTATACCCAGTCACCTGAATTTCGACCTTACTCTTTGTGTTCTTTAGCTATATGCGAACCACAATCACCTCTGCTGTTGGAATCTTCCACCAGCGCAGTCACAATGGCAACCTTGTGTTAGGGTCTGCACTCTGGCAGACTAGCACAGCCCACATTATTTTAGGTGGTTACTAGGTCAGGGCCTTCAGTATCCTGAGGATCACTCCTCCTCAAACTCTGACACATCTGCCACCAAAGTCAAAACATCTAGCAGGGTTGGCTGGTGTTGATGGGAGTAAGGGCTATCGACCTACCACCCTAGAGGTCAAAGAAGAGGATGAAAAGAAACACTGAGTATCTGGAAATAACGTGGAGTTGCTGCTCTGTGACAAAGTGGTATGAATGTGTTTATTTGAGGCAGCGGTTGGAGGATGGCCTCTTGCGCATGCACTGGTTGGGCAAGATCTTCCTCACCCTGGTATCATAAGGTAGGGTAGTGATCCCATACTGGTGGATTTTATCATTAGTTATAGGGTTTAATTTGGGCCATTAACAACAATGGCCCAGGGCGGTATTACAAAAGTGAATTAAACAAAAGGGCCCAGGGTGGGGCTGGTTGAGCGGTACAATGTTGGATTGGGTGTGGTGTCAGGGACTTCTGCCTCCTTCATTCCACCGAGCAACTGCTTTTGTCCCTTCTTTCTTACTATTGATTGGCGGACTGAGGCTTAAGGTGGGGGCGGAGGGTCCAACAGCCTCCTTCAGGTTAATTAAAACTTGTACCACATTCTTTCAAAGTTACTGCTTGTGTTTCTTCAGGGCACATAGTTCAGATGTTCCAGTTATGGTGGCAGCACTTTGAGGCCTCAGCTCACTCTTTTTTTTGTTGGCGCTCTGAAGTTTTCACATTGCAGTGTGTCCGACATTCTGTGTTACCAATCATCAGTCCTGCCTTTGGCCACTTTGATTATGTTCTCAAACAAGAGTTTGCTGTTGTGGGCAGAAGGACCAGACAGATCCATTAGGATAAAAGGATCAGGAACCGGTTTAATCTGCATCCTCTGCATCGTTCTGCTGTCATTAACCATTGGCTCCATGCCAATTTGTTGGTAGGGGCTGACAGTAGGACACACACACCTCTCCCTCCTCCTCCTGGAGTTCTTGTACATCTAGCGCCATAAAGCCGAGCTCCGAGGCAGGCTGTGTAGTGGGCCATAGACTGCTCACTAGAGCAGCCTCCTGCTGGGCTGGGGTTGTGTGGGCTACAAATTGATTTGAGGCCTTTCACAGCACTGCCCATTGCCACCAGCTTTGTTAGATGGCTAAGGCATTACATGTTATGTCACCACATTGATGCAAGGCTTGAAATGTGTTGCAAATTGCACTTGGCAGAGGCTAGCTATGTATTACCAGCCTGGCCGGTCCTTGCACAATTTTGATTATCGCTCCCTATGCCCCTTTCATATGAAGATCATTCAGAACCCAACCAGGTAAGTTAAATGGCTGCCAGGAGAAGCAGCATGGTAAAATATATTTGCTCCATCCTTTGAGGTGGGGGTAGGGTGGGAGCGGAGGAGGGTAATGATGTTGGGATGGAGTTGCTCGAGTGCCTGGTAGTACTACCGAAGCCTCACTGTATATTTCAAACTTGGATGCGATTTGCCGAAGCTCGAACTAGGATGGGATTTGCCAAAGTTCACACTGATTGGCATATGTACAAGAAATTGTCAAAGCGTTTCTTTAAGCCAAGAAGGCTAACGACCCGCTTCGTCACTTTAGAAACACGAGGCATCACCATATTTACAAGAATATGGTGCAGCCCTGCGTTTCCCCTTGCCCTGGCGGTAAATGTAGCTGCCTGCTTAATGCAACACACATAGAAGTTGCAAAACGTCATATTTGAAAAAGATTGTTTAGGTGCAGGAAGGGACACTTTCCTTCACATAAACAATCATTGGCGTTTTGCTGTTTGTATGTGTGCTGCACAACGCAGCTCACATGGAAACAGCAAAAATGAGGAAAAATAAAGCATTTCTCCTGATTTCGCCTGTTTAAGATCAGGTTCTCCCTGGTCTTAATTTTGATGCTGTGTCCTATTTACGCTGCCCTTGTAAATAAGGGGCAGTGCCAAAATCAGACCTGGGCGTAGTTCGCAGAGTTTTGCTACGCGGAACCCCGCAAAGTTACAAAAAAACTCTGCGAAGTTCCGCGAGTGGCGGAGTGCAGTGCGAACTGCAGTTTGTGCTGATATTCCTGCCGCTCAGGTAGAAATTCTACCTGAGCGGCAGCTCGAGCTCGCGAACTTACCGTTCCCGATTGCGAACTTACCGTTCGCGATCGCAAGCGGGGGAAAAACTCCGCTGCACATCGCGAAGCGGAGTTTTCTGCACTCCGCGAGCTCCGCGGAATGAGGAGTGCAGAAAACTACGTAAACTCCGCGAATGGAGCGAAGTTCACTGCCCAGGCCTAGCCAAAATAAATGGGTGTTGCAGTGGAACGGCCACCGCAACACCCATTGCCTTCCCCTTTCACGCTAAGTGTAGTGTGAAAGGGTGCCTTATTTACAATCCCCTATTGCCACCACAACGTCTAAAAAAGTGACATTGTGGTGGCGATAGGGGCTTGTAAATATGCCCCTGAGGGTCTGTAGGGCTCAGCAGAGCCACTTTTCTGTGCGGGTAGAGCCATGGACGACATTGTTTTCACAAGTGTACCTGCAGGGCTGTAGTATCTTAAGGCAATGAGCGCCAGGACCCCGCAGTTCTCAGAGGACTCAATAAAAGAACTATGTAACTATTTGGGAGGTTGATCGATTTGCACTGTTTATGTGATTTTAATGTTTGATATTCATGTGGATATTGTATTTTATGTATTTTAGTGATTACTAAAAACCTTAAATAAGGAAGTAATCTTTTAAACCAACCTAATAAACATTTCTTACATATTTGACTTTCTGGCTACTGTGATTTTGATTCGGTGACAATTGAGTGTTGCATGTGGTGTGGTAGTTTTATGGTATGCAATTAAAGTATCCCAAAGGGAGTTTATTTTAGACATAAAATAGCAAGTAGCCCATCATTTCTTTGTCGGATTTAATAGTCCATTTACTTAGATGAAGTGTCATGTGATGCCGGAAAACAAATAATCACATCACAGTGCATATTTTTTTCTGCCTGACAAATGTTTTCCTCAAACGTAGCGTTTTGTTTGTGAAACATCTACCCCACTGCAGAAGTCAGTCATACTCTTCAAATACATGTAGGTCCCAGCTTTTTCAAAAGTAGTGCAATTCTTTTGACTACAGCGCCATGTTCATGTCTAACAATAGCTGCCAATACTCTTGCCAATCTTCCACGTTCCACATTTAGTTGAGTGAGAATATTTTAGTATCTGGCACCTGCATATTTTGTGAAGAGCAATTGATAAACAGAGAGTTCCAAGTTAAAAACACAGGGCCATATTCTCAAGAACGGCGATAACATTATCGCCGCTTTAGCGGCAGGAAACTGCTGCTAAAGTGGCGATAAAGCCCCTTATCGCCGCTTTAGCGGCAGGAAACTGCCGCTAAAGCGGCGATAATGTTATCGCCGTTCTTGAGAATATGGCCCACAATCTATTGTAAACCTGTAATAGCATGTCGATGCTTTCAGAGGCTGGGTATGTAACACGTAACCAAATTTGCTTTGTCATACATTACTAGCAAGCAGCACCTAAAAAGTCCATGCATTATAATGAGAAAAGTAAAGCTACACGTCCCAGAATACACAAATTGCCTTACATAAAATGTCAGCATTTGCTGGTATCATGATAAGCGGTCCCCTGGGAGCTGTGCTTTGACAACAGGCCAGACAAGTCAATTGATTTCGCACGACATTTTGTATACATCAAGTTATATTGCAGGTTTCATGGGAAACAGTTCTGTGACCTAAATTGCATCACAAGTTCACCCATGTAATTCCAGTTTCTTAAGTGTGATTTGCTGTGAAAGAAGTGTGTTTGAGATTTAAGTGGATATTTACAAACTCCTTGCGCCACCGGAGAGTCACTTTTTTTGATGCTGCGGTGGCACACAGTGCAGGCCCATGTCTACGGGGCCATGCAAAGCACCCTGTGTGGCTTTTCATGGCTTTGTAGATATGGTGTAAGGCAACGCAGCAGAAGTCACTGTGCTGCCTTACACTGTGTCAGGGAGGCATGCCATGGGTGTTGCTGTGGGTCTTCCCACTCAACACCCATAGATTTTTATACTGCCCCAGATTTACAACATAGCGTTAATCTGGTGCAGCGTAAAAAACGTACTCCTCCCCAGAGCTAGCATAATGAGGAGAAATGTTGACATTTCTCCTCATTTCTTCCTTTTTCTTTGTGAGCTGCATTCTGTGGCACACATAGAAAGAGGAAAATGCCTCTTGTGATTGTTTTTGTGCAGGAAGGTATTTTGTGATTGTTTTTGTGCAGGGAGGTATCCCTTCCTGCACAAAAACAATCATGCCAACAACACAGACACCCTTGCACCATGGTGCATGTGCGCCTGCATTGGTGCACAGCTGTAATTTGCGCACCGGCGCTGGCTGAAAGGACAGGAATGCACCGTATCTTGTAAATACAGTGTATTCCTGTCCTTTCGAATCAGCATAGAGAAGTACAGCAAAAGGACTTGTGGGGCTGCCATACACCAATTCTTTGTAAATATGCCCCATCATTTATGATAGATTAGCTCTGTAGTTTGAAACCATGGTGTTAAGATATGTCAGTAATCACAAAATTACGGGTTACATCCGAGAAGGGCCTAATCTGCCTTTCATGCATTTAAGTTGGGGACATTGAGTGTTGGTAATAATACATTGACTGATGTTGTCGCTGTAAAATGCATACCCTTGATGGAGCATTCATCTAACAACATATTGGTATTCTGGTAAGTGCATTTTTCATTTAATTCATTTGTGCAAATACAAACTCGTGTTTTTGCTGAAAACAAAATTAATGTTTGCAGCTCCTACAGTCACAAAAAAGCACAAAACTAAACAGAGCAAATTCCAGTATTTGTAATTCTATGTGTACATGTGTATGTGTAGTGGTGTGTGGCTAAATGTGTAGTAGGGTACAGTGGCGGCTGCTGCAGAGCGGGGGGCGGGGGTGCATGAAAAATAGAAATAAAGATCACTTACCTGTTCACGCTGCATGTTTCTCGTCATTGTCTGCTCTTCCTCGCTCCTGGAAGCAGGAAGCACCTAGGCTCCCCTAAGCCAATCACGACGCGGCTGTCACCATGACAGTATCATCATGATTGGTCTGAGCGCGCTGGTTCAGTGCTCAGACGGGGACTGCGAGCCTGTGCATGATCTCCACCCAGGCTGTGCATTACAGCCCGGTGGAGAACTTGCTAAGTGCGCATTACTGTTTGGCTGGCACAAGATGGCCGGCCAAACCATCATGCGCACTTAAGGTTCATATACCACTCCTCCTCCTGCACTTTAACAGAACCCTAGCCCCGCCCGCCCAACCAGCCTCTGTAGAGAAAAATAAAATGATAATAACATCCTGTTATAATTTTGTTTTTCCTTTGTTGCTCCATTTTAGAGGAGGAGCCGTCGCAGGTAGGGTATTGTGGACGTGGCAAGCCCATGAGATAACTGGAAAGCGGTTCCGTGTATTTGGTGACTCCCTTTTGGATCTATCATCGGGTTTTAGTCAAAATCACATTGTATTCTAAGCTGTTCGAAGAATACTTCTGAAGCAGTATATCCGACAAAGTAGATAATGCCTGCTATTTACCTAATTTCGTGAATATAACTGCTTTGCTATATTCTTTTATAAAGTGTTACTTCTTGAATCGCACAAAACGCGTTAAAATATCAGACATAAGAAACTTGGAAATGTCACACATATTTCAACTGAAAACTTGGCAGGTATGCTTTCAGAGGAAGGGACAGGGGTGACTGGCACTAGAGACGGCTGAGATGACACATTACCAGGGATAGCCGAGCCAGAACTGAGCCAAGGGTGGGTTCTGACTTTGGAAGCCTGTACAGGAGCCGAGCCCTGAAAATAGCGGGCATGTAAATCGGGCCACAAACATCATCTTAGAATATGAAAGGTGTTTTTAAAATTCAAGAAACTGTATTTCTTTAACACATGAAAGCTTCTCATCTTACTACAGGTTATTATTGAAAAGTATTTATTCAAAGCAGGAGTTTTTAAGCATACACTGAGAAACATTCTGCCCCCGTTCTAATGACAATTCCATTAGTAAACTAAGAGGCAAGTCAGTTGTCATGTGTACCCTATATGTGAACTCTATTTATATTATAGCTAAACAACATTATAGGCAAGAGGTTATTAACCTGTCGTCGGAGGACCTATAGGGGTTTGCAAGGCCTACTCAGAGGGTCTGGAACTCCATAACAAAATAATATTAAAACTAATAAACTAAAGTTACTACCGTATGTACAAACAAAGAAGCAAAATTTAAAATTGAAAAATGTTTCTATATTTGAATGCGAATAAAACAAAATATTAAATATTTGGGAATTTGCATACTGTTTTTTGTATTTTTGTGTATTGTTTGCAGATTCAAATTGTAGAAATTGCTTAGGCTGGGGTCCCCGGTTTCCAATAATAAGTCAGTGGAGGTCAGTGGGAGTCCACAGCAGTCAAAAGGTTAGGTACCGCTGTTATAGACTATTAAACACAGGAGAGGGTTTTGTACAGCTCACATACTGAACTCAAGTATTAAAAGGCGCTCTTATTGAAATATAGTATTTGAATAGTATCATACAATTTAGTCAAGCAGGGAAGCTGGGATTGCAAAGGTGAACTGCTATAGATGGATCCATCTTTCGCCATCTTATTTTTTCAGTATTTGACTTGTACAGTATCACCACTTTTCTTTTCCCTGAATGAAAAAATACAGTAAAGAGGCAGAGATGCGGTGCAGGTAGGAAACAAATGTGGTGCTTATTTTCATGGGTGGGTATGTGTGCTTGGGCTTGGGGTGGTACAACATTTCACAAACAGACCAATTAGGTATTATGCTTGGAGTACTCTGGGCTTGCTTTTAATATTTTCTTGACACTTGCAGCAAAATTTCCCATTTGGGTCTTCTTTTTCGTCAGAAAATGTGTTGTAAATGTATGCTGTAAAATCCATTGTTTGAATCCTCTACTTTCAAAATGTTCTTTCAGGGGAAAACTCGTCCACCCTCCGTTTCCAGTTCGGGCTCACTCGTGCATTAGGATCTTATCTAAAATTTCCCACCTCACCACTTTTAAAATTCACCAGCTGCTACTGACATCTAGGGATATGAAGGTGAGTGTACCTATGAGATTTAGCTCCGATTAACACAGTCTCCCTCTTCACGCGTGCTCCCCATAGGTACACGCATCTATCAGGAAGAGGCAGATGGCTATCGTTTGAGTGCAGATACTGCCAGGGAGAGATGAGCCAGCAGCCTCTTACCCTGCTATGATTCACCTGAGTCTTATATCCCTTTGACTGACTGCCTTTAATTTTAATTACCTGACAGGCCCATGTTCTGTTATCAAGCACTGAAAAGCGCTTGATAGGGACCGCAAACGGGCAAGCCTCAAAAACAGCAAGATAGACGAGCAGTGTGATCAACAGGAAAAAGTTACAATCGTACAAAGAGTCCTATTGACACTTGCTCAATTACAAGCATGCATTTACCATGACAAAGAAGTAAAATCCAGTTCAATAAAGAATACATAACATATGAAGCAAACTAACAGAATCAAATATACAGCACCAGGCAGAAGGACTCCAGGTTGAACTGTACGATATAGAACAGGAAGAGGTATTTGTACAAGGACTTAACGCCACCAGAACTTCAATTTTTAAGACGTTCTGGTGGCGTTAAGTCCATCGCATTATTTAGAAGGTGATGTTAAGCCACTTAATGTATCTTAACGCCACCTTGTAAGTAAGGCCCCCTTTCACTCTACACTCAATTCATAATATAGCTGAACAATATTATAGGCAAGAGGTTATTAACCTGTCGTCGGATGACCTATAGGGGTTTGCAAATCCTACTCAGAGGGTCTGGAACTCCATAACAAAATTATATTAAAACTAATAAATTAAAATTACTACCTTATGTGCAAATAAAGAAGCAAAATTGAAAATGTGAAAATATTTCTATATTTGATTGCGAATAAAAGAAAATGTTTAAATATTTGGGCAAAGTATTTATTCAAAGCGAGAGTTTTTAAGCATACACTGAGAAACATTCTGCCCCCGTTCTAATGACAATTCCATTAGTAAACTAAGAGGCAAGTCAGTTGTCATGTGTACCCTATATGTGAACTCGATTCATAATATAGCTGAACAACATTATAGGCAAAAGGTTATTAACCTGTCATCGGAGGACCTATAGGGGTTTGCACAGCCTACTCAGAGGGTCTGGAACTACATAACAAAATAATATTAAAATTAGTAAATTAAAGTTACTACCATATGTACAAATAAAGAAGCAAAATTGAAAATTTGAAAATGTTTCTATATTTGATTGCACATAAACAATCATTCTCCCCAATGCAGGCACCCTTGCACTATGGTGCAAGGGTGCCTGCAATGTCCCTAGGCAGCTTAATTTGGCACCAGCGCTAGGGGAAACGCAGGGGTGCGCCGTATCTTTGTAAATACGGCATATCCCTGCGTTTTAGAACTGACGGAGTGTGGCGTTAGCAATTTTGTAGCTAACCTGTGCTCCGCCAGTTCATTGTACATATTCCCCTAAGGGAGAAAAGAAGAGGCTGAGGAATGACCACACCTGCCTCTGAAGTAACTATAAAACACAAAAATGATGTGGTAACCTTTCATCAGAAACCACTAACTATCCTTTTATTGATGTGGTACCGTGAGTATAAATAAAACAGATTACCGAAAGGTAATAAAGGGGTATGGCCACGGATATTATGATCCTTGCCTCCCCATAGTTTGGTTAAAACTATGGGGAGGCAAGGATCGTAATATCCAGGGTACCACATTAATAAAAGGATACTAAGTGTTACACCCTGAGGTATTTTTTAGTTAGTAACTGGACACTTATAATCTATAGCCACCATTGTGGTAGGAGTCGACCACATTGTTATATATTAGTGCCTTAACTGCAGGGCTTCCCCGCTCCCTGCCACTTCCCCTGGTGGGAGACAGGACGCTTCCTTTGCCCCCACCTGGGCAGGAGCAACACCTTTTTACTGCATTCTGCCAGGTGGGACCAAAGTTCTGTTCTCTGTCTGGGAGAGTGCGGGCAGGATATGCACATACTCTCTCGGGCAGGGTACATCAGTGTCCTGGTGGAGAGCTTCCTATGAGGGGGGGTTGCTCACCACCTTCCCTTTTATTGCAATTCGGCCCTGGGGGATGGTGTCACCAGGCCCAATGAGGCTCCAGGATAGAGACCATGTGCCCCCTTCTATTTTATTATAATTCTACCTGGGGGGGTGGGGTCCCCAGGGACTGAAGAGGCTCGGGGAGGGAGGCAGCATGCCCCTTTCCCCTTTTACTAATTTGGCAGGCCCTGGGGAATTGGATCCCCTGGGCCACTATAGGCTCATGGAGGGAGGCTCAATGCACACCTCTCTCCCCTTTTTTTGTAAAAAAAAATGCCTAGTTTGACACTTGACAATATGGTGGCCCCCATTTTTTCTCTCTGCGATCCTGCTAGAATAATGCTGGATTGCAGTAAAAACATGTCTTTACATTTTTGACCCCAACGTTGGCGTACCTCCGAGATCCCCCCATAAGTGCTTGGGGCAGTGTATCCCTATCCTGCCCCCTATATTGTTTTTTTACACATTTTCAGGACATGGAACTAAGGGCCATATGTACGAAATTCCGGATTTGCGATTTCCAAATTGCAAATCTGTAGAAATTGCTATTTTGGAATCACTAAACTGTATGCATGTAACCGCTGATTCCTCTAATAGTGATTCCTATTGATTCTCATTCACAATTAGGAAATCACCATTTTGGAAATCACTAAATTGTGATTTCTTAATAGGAAATCGCAAAATAGGAAAAGTCGATTTCTGGTTTCAGAATGATGATGTCAGACCATGAAGTTCACAAATACAGGGTATGGGCACAGCCCAGAAGCCTAGGGAGGTGCTGGAAGTGAGGAGTGCTCCTGGATTACTACCCGTAGTGGTTTTGGCAATTGCAGGATAACACCATGTCAAAAAAAGATGGGGACAAGGATTCAGGGAGCAGGAAGAGGAAGGTTAAATTCTTTGAGAAGGAGCTGGAGCTCCTGACTGAGGAATGTGTTTCCCATATGAACCAACTTTTTGGGAAGGCCTCCTTCACAGTACCAGAGAGCCAAAAGTCGAAGATCTGGACCAGAATCCTGGAAAAGATAAACTCCCTAGGTGTCACCCAGAGGGCCATCCTAGAGATATGCAAGCGATGGTACAACCTGCGATCTCGCACTAAGGAGAAGGTTGCCAGCAGGATGGCTGAAAATCATGGAACAGGTGGTGGACCCGCAACACCTCCCCATTAATTGAGGAGACCCTGGAACCAGATAGTGTGTTGGGAATGCCTGACATTGACACCTCCAATCGTGCAGTCACCTTCCAGGGTAAGTCATCTTCCCTTTACTTACTTAACATAACATATTGTTAGCAAATCCAAAAATCACACATTACTGCATTAATAATCCTTTGAGATGCTTGCCCTACCCTGGCAATGCATCATGGGAGTTGTAGTACACATATTTTGCTTGCTGTAATCTGTGCTGATCACTGCACCAAACTTATATGTGCATCATAAACATGTCACAAACACATGAAGCACAGTTACAACATTATTGTGAGCACACATACACCATTGATTTACATTAGCTATATACATGCATCTCCACAGATCACACCCAGGGCGTGTCAGCAGCATTTGATGCTGAAGGGGCTACGGACACACATGTTGAAGTTGACGACACAACATCACCATCTACTCAGCCCGTCACACCAACTCCAACTACCAGGAGAGAAACCAAATCACCACTGCCCGACTTTGTGGACAGTGATGAGAGACCATCGCAGAACAGGAACACCACAACATCTCTGAACAGGACACACAGAAAGCGCAGAGGCCAGCAATCAATAGTCCACAGTCAGAATGTGTCAGACATGTCAGAGCATTCTCCTATGTTTAGTGGCTAGTGGCTTGGAGAAGACCATCATCTCTGTGCAGCAATTGGAGAAAGGGCAGGTCTGGTGGTTTGTTGCCATGGAGAGGGAGCACCATGTATAGAGACAGAGGCACAGGCAGGGCAGTACCTTGCACGATTTGATGCCTTCACCTGTCCATCAACTGAATGGCAGTAGCCTCAACAACACTGGCTAGGAGAATTGTCAACATACAGACTGACATGGGGCACTGCTGTCAGAATGTAGCACATTGGCCAATGCCATTGAGCACAGCCCTTGAAAATATCCAGACCCACAACCTCAGTGTCCCTAACATCCTGTCCCCACCTGAGATCAAAGAGGGATATAGCCTCAGTGGCACATCCATTCAAAAGGCATGCAGTTCCAGGCGTTCACGTCGACACACTTCTGGGGCTGACATGTCAACAGTCCCACAGTCTAGTGTTGCTGACAAGGCACCCAACCCGAGAGGCCAAAAGAAGCAAACCAGTGAACACTCAGAGGAGTGAGTCACCTTTGTTCTGTTTGGCATTACATTTGTTGTTTATTTCTAACAATGTTAGATCCACAAGGATACAGTTGATCCTTGAGTGAAACAATGTTGACTCTACCTGAGTATAAGTTGGTTTCTCAGTTATGTACCAAGCATTACCATCATGCGTGATGTCTCATTTTTTGATGATTAAATTACTCTTACCTCAGAAATAGTTGTTGGTGATCTCTGTGAATCATGCTCATCCCTCTGCTGCACGTGTACACTCCTGCTGCACCAATATTGGTGGTAATTCATCATCAGAGTCAGGCTCTATGGGGATGTCATGCAGACCCTTCTTCATTGCGATATTGTGCAGGATGGCATATGTGGTAATGATGTTGCAGCACGAATCCGGTCTGTACAGTTGTGTCCTGCCAGTCTTATGGAGGCAGCAAAACCGGGACTTCAGGAACGCAAAGGTCATCTCAACGATAGAGCGCATTTTCCTGCATGGCCTTTTGTACTGACTTTCACTTCTTGTCCTTGGAGTCAGATATGGTGTGAGCATTCATGGGCGTAAGGCATATGCACTGTCACCTTAAGACTACAAGAAGGAAAACCATTAGGGCACATTACACACACCGTTCTGACCACTGTATTCCTTGAGTCTATGATTCTCTTACCTAGTAGGAAACCATCACCAAATTAACTCTGTGACAGTCGGTTTTATATTCCACTGTGGTGGAACATGAATGAGTTGTCGGTGCTGCCTGGAAATCTGGCCACAAGGGGGCAGATTTTCAGAAAAGCCAGGCTACACAGCGCAGCCCCCAAAGAGGCTGCACTGCGTTGCGTGACAGCAAAGGAGCAGGAGAGCACCATATCTACAGAGATAGGCTCTCTCCTCCGCTCTCCCTAGCGCCGGCACTGATTTCAGCTGCCAGGCACCATGCACACACCTTAGCACCATAGCATAGGTCTAGCATAAGTTTTCTACTGGAAGGATACCCTTCCTGTACAAAATACTATGCCTAGACAAGTTTCAACACTTTTACCACTTCTCTTGTGTGCTGCACAGTGCAGAACGCGTGCAAAATCGGAAAAGAAGGGGAAATGAAAACATTTCCCCTGGAAGTGCCTCCTTTGAAGTGGCTAAACCCTGCCTACAATTGTTTGTAGATAGGGTTTTCAATCAAAAGGCATGAGTGGTAGCATGGGAATGCTCATGTACCACCATGTAACACCCCCTTGGCGCTAAGTAAGGCAAAGCAGTGCTTCGCATTGCTTTGCGGTACTTTCCAGTGCAAAACACATTTTGGCTGGAAAGTAAATAGGTGAAAAAACATTTTATGCTGGTTAGTGTCACTATTGTGATGCTAACTCAGCGCAAAATGTTTGAAAATCTACCCCAAGGTCTGTTATGATTCAGGAGGCATTCCACACTACCTGCACATTGAGTGAGTGTGAGCTTTACCTGTTGCTGTATATGTAAACATTTGCTGAGGAGGGACATATGGCAATATGTGTACCATCAACACAGCCAATAACATTGAGGAACAGTGCTATCCTGTAGAACATTATTTTGGTTTGTTACAAAATTGGGGGGTATTGGGGAAATATAAGTATTGGCTGACTTTACTGACCATAATGTCCATGAACTTGTGAAAGAACCTGGAAAAGGCACCTTGTGACACCAACCCCTGCTACTGCTATGATCCCCTGGTAACTGCCAGAAGCTAAGAGGTGTAGGAAACACAATACCTGGACGTGTGGTGGGATTGTGTTGCTTCTGAGTGTTGGGGTCTGTAGCTGAGGTTGTAACTCAGCAATTAAATCAAGATGTACCTGACTACTGAATGTGTACCTCTCATGAATCTCCTCCTCAGTCTGCTCAAATAGGGTGACCCTCACCCTAAATATCCTTGCCTATCTCCTCTTCCTTGTCTGCCTCCCAGCCACAATTCTCATTCTCCTTGCCAGACGTACAAAGCCCCCATTGAGATAAAGCCTAATGCGTTTTGGGTCCTTTTTTATAGTTTGCACCTGGTTACCACCTGTTTGAATCAATGGTAATTGCATTTCCTAAATGACTATTTTGCAACTAGTTGCAATTAGGAAATCCGCTGTACATGCTGTTAGTGATTTTCAATTTGGAAATTCCTATTTGCGATTTCCAAATTGCGATTTCTACTAGGTAGGAATCGCATTTTGCACCACCGCAAGTGTCTGTTCTACATTCTGAAATGGCATTGTGCACTTCCTAAAGACCCGAAGTTGCGATTGCACTGTTGGGAAATGCAAAATGCCTTTGTACATATGGCCCCAAGTCCCTAGTGTCCTGTAATGGGTGCTGCAACATTTTTGTTCATGTTGTGGCTAGTCTATCAGAGTGCTTGCTTCTGCGGGAGCCTCACTCACATAGGAGCGAGATTGCTCAAGGGAAAAGAATCCCCCTCGACCAATCAGCGTACTCTATTTTTTGAATTTGTGCTCCCAGGACTCTTGAGAGAGTCCCTCGAGCCCAACTGTTCAGATATACAAATGTTATAAACCTTAATTTCTCAAAAATAACTGACTGAATTTGCACCAACTCACAAAAAGCACGCATTCTGAGCCGTTTTGGCTGTAAATTTTATTAATATACTATGATTGTTAGGCCTGTAATTCTTCCCCCAAACTTTTTGCCTTTGACCTCCTGTTTTGCTGATTCTTTTTTTTGGGCCTTAGGACTCTGAGCTCCTAACCACTGCTAACCAGTGCTAAAGTGCATGTTCTTCTCCCCTAAACATGGTGACATTGGTGTATACCTGATTGGCATATGTGATTTACTAGAAAGTCCCTTGTAAAGTTGTATAACATATACCCAGGGCCTGTAGGTCAAATGCTACTAGTGGGCCTGCAACACTGAATGTACCACCCACATAAGTAGCCTTTCAAACTTGTTTCAGGCCTGCCATTGCAGGGCCTGTGTGTGCAGTTTACTACCACTTCTACTTGACATTTAAAAACTACTTGCCAAGCCTTAAATCCCCCTTTTATTAGATATAAGTCACCCCTAAGGTAGGCCCTAAGTAACCCTAAGGGCAGGGTGCCATGTAAGTAAAAGGTAGAACATGTGTGTTTAATTTTTACATGCCCCGTTAGTTGCAAACACCCAATTCTGTTTTTCACTACTGTGAGGTCAGCCGCTCTCATAGGCTTACATTGTGAATTCCTTAATAAACTTTTAAGATGTATTTCCTAATCATAGAGGAGTAGCTTTTTCATGTTTCATATCTTCGGAATGGTAATGATAAATCCTCCTCACTGCTGAAGTTGGATTTGACAATACTATTTTAGAAATTCCACTTTTAGAAAGTAGACATTTCTCTGCACTTACTGCTCTGTGTGCCTGACAGTCTGTCTCCAATACATGTCTGGGATGGGTGACAACTACACTTTGTGCATTCCCTCTTTCCCTCTAGAGAGCCACAACACAGGAAGTATAGGTGTGTCTGAGTACCCATCTACATACATCTGCATTATGATGGCCTGGCCTGGGCAGGATGGAAGGGAGGGGCTAACACGTCACTTGAATAGGCAGTACCTTGTCCCCACACAAAGGACTAATTACCCCTCACAGATAGCCTGGCAGACCGGACTGGGTTGAAAGGGATCCTTGTGCACATCAGAGAGCTGCATTGAAGTCACCCCCACATCAAAGTCACTTTTGGGTATAAGTACTGGGTCTCTGACCCCCTAAAATCAGACACTATTGGAGTTGTAACTGAAGCTCTGGGAGAATAACTGCTGTGCTGCTTAAAGGACTCAAGTTGACCACAGATCTGGAAAGACTGCTTATCTGTTTCTTGCCCTGCTGCCTGCTGCTCTCTGACTCTGCTGAAGGAGAGCTGAACACTGCCTTCACTTCAACTGATCTCCAAGTGCTTGTTGGCTTGCCTCCTGTTGCTTGATACTTAAGGATATCAAAGTCTTTACCCCTGCTCCTCTGCCTGACTCACTGGAAGTGCCCCAGATACCTGCAACACGGATTTCAATGCATCTCATATCTGCGTGTAGCAGAACCGGGGCATCGACCCAGTTGCGGGAGTAAAATCACGCATCGCATCGGAACCAGCACTTTGCATCCAGAGATCAAAGCATTGGACAGGGTATCACTTCCACTGCAGCTTGGTGAGATCGATGCATCCTCTTGACATCATGGCAGAAACCGGCGCATCGCTCAATGCCTCTCTTCTTCGTGACTGGCACATCTCCTTCACTGCGTTGAGAAGATTGACGGATTCTGTGACCGCTGACAATGATACATCTTGCTGTTTGCGACCAGAAAAGGTACTTTTTGCACCTGGGCCTGCATGGGTCCTGTAGCCATCCGGCACTCCATCATGGTCGGCCCGAACTTTGACTTTGTCCCGGTCCAGAGCGACATAAAGTAACCTTTTTAGCGCTACTTGCTTCTAAGTGCTTTACTGCATTTATTCCTTTAACATTCCATTTCTCAACTTCCATAGGTTGGATCTTTGTCATTTTGGTCTTGCTTTGTTCAGAATATAATAATCTATTCTTCTAAGCCAGTGTGGAGTATTTTTGTGGCGTATTCATTGTGTTACTGTGTGGGTGTGTTGCACAAATACTTTACACATTGCCTCTTTAGATAAGCCTGTCTGCTCCGTGCCAAGCTACCAGAGGGTGAGCACAGGTCATCTTTTAGTGTGTATCTAGCTTACCCTGACTAGTGTGGTGGTTCCTGCCTGGCCTGGGTGCATACCTTAGCCAACCAGGGATCCTATTTCTAGCTATGATGCTTAATCATACGTCTATGTTCACTCAAATCACAAAATAAAGCAATGGTGCCTGATATTTTAAAAAATAAGTCCCGCTTTAATTCTTGGCGGAGAGGCAATTCTATTTCAATGGTGATCAGATTCCCTCCCCACCAAGACTATGGTCCAGCCACCCAATTCTGATTCAGGCAGATCATAGTTTGACGACGGCAGAGAGTACTCCATCTCATGGTCAAACTTCTCTCATGGAGTAAGGGCCATCAGAGATTTGGCTATAAATCCTCTGGCCTAATTTAGATGGGTGGACATATTGCTGTTTTTCAATGCATGTCACTGCCAGGAAAAACCTGGCAGTCAGGGGCAATGAAAAATATACAGTGCCCAACTTGCCATCGGAATAACCTTTCATGGTGAGAGGGGGCACTGTTTTTTTCTATTTTCGAAAATTAAATCCTTCTTTGGGGTGTTCATTTTAAAAATTAAAAAATGTAATTTTGCTGTACGGCTCCATCATATTATATATATAAAAGTTATAATTCATTGGCAGGAACCACATTGATGGTGGTTCCTAACAATGCTTAAAACATCAGCCGGCCCAACATACATTTCAAGGTCTGGTGGGCGGCTCCTCCGTCAGGGCAATGGAGTAATATACTCAGTTGTCCAGGTGGAGAACGGGCCAACCGCATTTCTAACATCATCCTGGGGTTACAAATATCTGATAGCTGGACTCAGCCATGCTGCACATGTGCTATAACACATGATGGTGCTCAGCCTCCTGTGGTTGTGCAGTTTTGTTCTCAGAAACTGAACATGCATGAAGGACGTCGACATCATCAACATTCCCTACTAAGATGAATGGGTGCTCGGATGGAACATCCATGCCATGCCAGCTTGCTACGATGACAATTCGCACAGGGATTCCAACACACTGTCAGGGACCCTGATGAGATTTGGACTAAATTAATGATCAAAAAGAGAGGGGAAATTTAGAAAATCCTTGTAGTTAGAAAAGTAGAAAAACAAAGCAAAATTTGTGGAGTGGAACAGTTTGGAACAGATTGAGGTTGGCACAGTGGAACTGAGCTGGGTAATATATGCAAAAACAAAACTATACAAACAAGCACATACTGAACAATAAGAAGGGCATGTGAAGGCACTGACAGATGAATGAAAGACAAACTATCATAACTGATTTCTGCTCTTTGCAAACTGATCTCTCTGTGAGAGCAAAAGATGATACAAAAAGCGAGGGGATGTTATTCTCAAAGAGTGGAAGACACCCAGCAGCTTTTATGGACGAAGTGCGATGGGTGAGAGTTTGTGCTAGGGACACCAAGCTGTAAGATGTTTCCGTTACTTCATTTGCAGAAATAGTGCAACCATGCTGTCAAGTGCAAGGACTAAAACCTTGGCGGAAGGGGAAGATAAAAACTGCATTCTATGCAACGTTAAATAATAGAACTTTTTGGAAAACTGCACAAAGAAAATATTTCGCACTCATAGTCTAGATGCGTGAAACGCAAAGACAGTTATTATTTGGACGGTAGTTACAGACTTTTAGAAGTGTGCATTTTTTCAGGAGGGATTTCAATAGATAGTGTGTCAGACATGGATTGGAGTTGTAGTTAGAATATGCTGGAGTTTTTTTTAGGGACACAATGATTATTCCGTAATGTACAGCAATGCATGACCCTCAAGCAAATGAACTAGGTGAGAGGGTTAAAGAAATGGTAAAAGAGAGTTTGCAGAAAGGGTTATGGGTGGGAAGCCCTCTAAAGAGACACTTGCTGTCACAAGGCGGCGGAGAGGTGCAGAGCTGTGGGCTGCCTGTTCACCCTGGCGGTGTTACAAGGGAATCTCTATGAAGGCTGCTTGCTCTTGAGCCTGTGCTGGGTGTGCTGTGTTGCTTATGCTGCGACTAAGGCACTGAGGTGGGGGGGGTGTTGGAGCAAAGCAGGGGTGTACTGATTGGGTGCACTGGAAAGTCATTAAACACACTAAAATGTCACAAAGGCTCTCTCAATCCGGTGACGTTGAAAGTCCGCGAGGTAAAGGATTGAAGAGTCCTGGTTCCACTTTTCCTGTCATCCTTCCCGGTGTGCTCAGAGAGCTACTGTTAAATCTGACCAGTATTTACTCCCTTTTAAGCCCTCCTCTGACTTTCTTTTCAGCCTCATATATGTAGCATCAGACGAGCAATGTGAGGCTCTGGCCACCTTTTTCGTGGAAAAGGTGGAAAATATCTATTATTCTTTCTCACCAGCTCCTTTAGCTCTGGGTCCAGCACTCAGTTCCTGTACCACCCACACTCTTGCGTCCTTTCCATCAATCTCTCAGGACGAGCTGCGTGTGCTATGCAGCAAGGTGAAATCAGGCTCCCCTGCTGACCCCCTTAAACCGGAGCATTTTATGAACTCCTTACCCATGCTCCTGTCTCCTCTGTGTCAGGTGATCAATTTGTCCCTGTCCAGAGCAATTGTCCCTAGAACATGGAAGCAAGCGAGGGTGACTACCCTGTTAAAAAAGCCTTCCCTGGACACAACCAAATTGGAGAATTTCCGTCCCATTTCTCTCCTGCCTTGGATATCTAAGATTGCGGAGTCCCATGTCAACTCCATTCTGACAGGCTACCTGGAAGACAATAACATCTTGGACATCTCTCAGAATGGCTTTCGCCCTGGCCACAGCACGGAGTCAGCCCTCCTAGTAGTGACTGAACATCTGAGGGCCGCATTGGATGAGGGACGTACGTCGGCACTGATTTTATTAGACCTCAGTGCTGCGTTTGATACGTTCTCTCACCAGATTCTGTTGCAACGGCTGGAAGAGGCGGGGATCACGGACTTAGCCCTTGACTGGTTCGCCTCCTTCCTCTCTGAGAGGACCTTTCAGGTGTCGGCTCCCCCGTTTTCCTCCCGGATCCATAATATTCATCAAGGGGTGCCACAGGGCTCAGCACTGAGCCCTACGCTGTTCAATTTGTATGTTCAACCTCTGGCAGCGGTGGCTAGGAGTAGAGGTTTGACACTGGTATCATACGCCGACGATACTCAGTTGGTAGTGGCACTTTCTGGTAATTCAGCACAGGATGCCTGTATGTTTCAGAGCAATCTTATGGCCATCTCTGAGTGGCTGTCTGCCAACTGTCTGCAGCTTAACACAAGCAAGACTGAAATCCTGTTGGTTGGGCGGGACGGTGAGCTGTGGAGCGAACATTGGTGGCCCACTACCCTGGGCTGTGTCCCCACCCCCAAACAGATAGTAAAGAATCTGGGTGTTTGGGTGGACTCCGCTCTCAGTTTTCAGGCCCAAACCAAGAAAGTGGCAGAGACCTGCATGGGTATTTTGCGGGGCTTAAACCATTGCTAGGTTATTTTGACCCATCCACTCGGCAAGTTATCATTCAGGCTGCCATTCTGTCGAGATTGGATTACGCCAATTCGCTTTATTTGGGTTCCAACAAGTCAGAGATCTTAAGATTACAGAGAGTCCAGAATGCGGCGGCCAGAATCCTCCTTGGCCTTCCGAGGACTTGCTCCACCTCTGTTGCCATTCGCCGACTACATTGGTTGCCAGTGGCCAGACGTGTGGAATTTAAATCTCTGTGCATTGCTTTTAAGATCTTGAAATCCTCCCCCCCGGCCATCCTGGCCACCCTGCTCTCGCCCTACATTCCCCCCCGCCAACTTCGCTCGTTGGGCCAAAACTTGGCGGTGGCTCCGAGGGTGAGGAGAGCACGGGCTGGGGGACGTGCTTTCTGCACACTGGCGGCCAAACTTTGGAACTCTCTCCCACTGTCCATTCATAGCCTTAACAATTATTTGGCATTTCGCAAGGCCATCAAGACTTATCTTTTTCCCCCACTGTAGGTCTTTTTGCCTCTCCTCTTGACTGTTTTAGCGCCGGGACGCTCCTTTGCTGGAGCAGCTGTGCGCTCTATAAGCTATATAACATAACATAACATAACATATGTTATCAATCTGCATTCCCTCTAGGGTAGCTCTCTTTTGCCCTTGCCGCTTGTTACTGCCTTTGTTGCTGCTCTGCCTGAGCTTTCTGGCTATGAGGGAAGGTAATTATAGACAGTCAATGAGGTCTAACACAATTGATTTCAGCAAAGAAATCAAAATTCTACCCCAACTCTACACAATGGTATGTAAAAAAACCCTGATTCCACTCATATCTTGGTGGGAAAATGGTTAAATAAGCCCAGCCTAAAATTGGGGCTATCAAAGGCCCAGTAAGGGGTAGCCTCAGGCAGCATGTTGACTCGAACAAAATGGCCTTGCCAGTCTATTGTCTCCAAAACGATGATCCTTCACTCCATCTCAGGGGCTAAAGTTTCTCTGGGAAACAACTGAGCCTATTCCAGGACAATTCGGTTGAGACTCACAAGTAGATGGGCAGCCAGGACTAATGGCCACTAATGAGCTATAAGAGGCTCTCTGTCTTAAAGCTCAAAAGTGTACACCCACCCCAGAGCTCCAGTTGTCCCACTGCAAATTATTGCCACTAGTAGAGAAATGAAATTGCTAAATCGCCAACTTTACAGAGAAGACCACAGAATTTAAGGAATGATTTAAAATATGATTCCTAGATGAATTGAAGAGCAGGCCCTCGTGCCAGCTCCCCTGCGACAGTCTCCTTTCCATCTCGCCTGTAGTCCACCACCCCAGCTGCCTCTGTTTTGGGCCTCCACTGGCTTGCTTGCTGCTCCTTCTCTGCCTTTTACTGCTCTTGTACTGCTCAATTCTGCTCGTTTTTTCCCTCTTCTGTTCCTTTTTGTACTCCTTTCTTCCGCTCCTTTTTAGGTCTCGCCTACGCAGCGCGCATGCGCTGCATAGGAAAAGACCTTTAGAAATCGATTCAGGTTTGCTGCCAAAAACGTGCACGCATTTCATTGCTTTGCATGGCAACGCGTGCACGTTTGGCGATTCCCTTGCGGGAGCGAGCTTTCAAACCATCTGTTAATTACAAACAGATGGTTCCTGCTCGCTCCGCAAGGGAAACCGGCGCAGGCCCCCTCTTCTCTCCCCTCCCCCTGCTGCCTCCTTTCAGCGCGAGGCGCGCGCGCTTGTTTAACTTTATTGCACATGACTATTTTTCAACACTAATTGACACTGCGCCTTTAAGGCACCGCAATCACGTTATAACGCGTACACGCAGTCAGGGCACCAACTCACTCCCGAGCTTTGCTTCGCGGGAACCAGCGGGATCCAGCTAAACTTCATTCGAGCTCGATTATGATTTAGCTCTTGTTATATATTGGTATTTATAAAGTGTAAACCTTTGTTCGGGAGCAGTGACTGAAGAGTGATGTTTGCTGTTTGAGGGGGAGCCCTCATATGTTTCAGATCATTGGACAATTTATTCAGATGCATATTCTAACATTGCAAATGACCTCAGTTGACTGACAGACAGATTAGCCTATAAATAACGCTGGATTGTGTGCCACGTGACCTGCCCGCAGTTGGGGCCTGTCGGTCCTTTGTTTTCCGTCTTTTGTCTGTTGATGTGAAAACGTTTTTATTGTGATTTTCCCAGTTCGTGATTAATGTTCTGCGGTTTTCTTCCTGCTAGAGTTCAGGAACTTGTCGGCAATACTTTGTGCTTGGAGTTCTTGAGTAGATTTTTGAAGGCATGTATGTGATCGACATGGAAAGTTTCATCAGTGTTTATTAATTTGTTGAATATTAACGGTCATGTGCAAAAAAGTATATCCCATGTTGCTTCAGTTTAGGCCATGACGACCAGAATGAAAAGCTGCGATAAAGATTAAATGTTGGTGTAAGCCTAATGATTTCTCTTTATCATATTGTGCTATATTCTGTAAGCCTTCCGTTTTTAGGCGCTCTGTCCTGATAATGAACCCAACTCAATGGTATTTAAACTGCCAACCTTGAAAAGATTAGGGCTACCTTGTTGTGCCAGGATACAAACACGTGATTGGAAGATTACGCAGACTTTTGAAGCGGCTGCTTAACTGCGCAGCTAATAAGTTATTTTATTGGGGGCTTTATATAGCGCTTACATGCCACCTTTGGCTGCTTCAGAGTGCTTGGAGACATAAACATCCAGTAATATAAAACACGACAAATTTGTCAGTGCCAGAAAACTGCGTGCACCTCTATTTTGGGGGTGGAGTGGGGGAGGGGTGAGAGCGGCGGAGATTGAATGTCCTTCAGCTAAGAGAATTCCTCGTGAATTATTCAACTTTGCAGCAAGTGATGATGGAGACTGACTGCCGGACCAATACAGTCACCCCCTACTGTGACTCCTCACTGTGAAGATGAGACCCCCTCTCTGCCGGGCTCTCGTCCAAACCCATCTTCGCGGCCCCAAGTGCTCCTTAGTGAAACCACCACCCTATAACTGACATTAAAATCTTGCAACAATGCAGTATTAAAATAATTGTGATCTTGAAAGCATGACACCAGTATGTGCTAATATAGAGCTCGTGGTGTCTTACGCAGGTCGGCATTGAGGGCCTTTTCAGCTTTGGGGTCTCACTCCCTTCCCTGTAAGTCACCTGCATGTGTCCGAAAACAGCATTTTGTAATATAACCATGTTTTAAGAACTTCAAAACAGGGACGAGAATGTGCGTGTGTTTATGTCTGAGTGAGTATTTAGAAATCCCAGGTGAAATCCGAGAGACACCTTACCATACCCGACTGAAAGCTCCTGTACCCAACTATTTATTAAAAAATACATTTATTAGGGGCGGGGTGTAACACCCCTCCAACCCCCTTCCCCGAAGCTATGCCCTTGCCGAGAGGCACACCTCCGACCCCCCTTCACCGAAACTATGTCCCTGCCGAGAGGCACACCTCCAACCACCCCCTTCACCGAAGCTATGCCCCTGCCGAGAGGCACACCTCCAACCACCCCCTTTCACCGAAGCTATGCCCCTGCCGAGAGGCACACCTCCAACCCCCCTTCACCGAAGCTATGCCCCTGCCGAGAGGCACACCTCCAACCCCCCTTCACCGAAGCTATGCCCCTGCCGAGAGGCACACCTCCAAACCCCTTCCCCCCCCCTCTTCCCCGAAGCTATGCCCCTGCCGAGAGGCAGTGTCCTGCCCTAAACTAAAGTTTGTGACCCAGCCCCAACAGTCTGCTTTTTTAACGGAGAGACTCTCCCTGCTGAGGCCTTCTGCAAATGTTCATTTAAGGTGTGATTGTAGGGCGCACGTTCACCCCAAGGGGCTGTCATGGCGCTGCAGACCGATAACCTTTGTTGTTACTCCACTCGGTGGTACTCATTATATTGACTTCGGAAGGATGAAAGGCTTGGTGCAGGGTAAAACAAGCATTTGCAATGCAAGAGGTCTCGCATTTGCGAGCGTTTGAGCTATTGGCTTTGCAAATGACAATGCATTTTATTTGTGTGTTTTGAAAACCTGCGAAGGCGCACTTTGTACATATAGTCCTTGCTTACGAGATGCAAAGCTGGCAATAACTGCGCCTCTTTTACTGCCAGCCTTGCTTCTCGTAAGCAAGGACTAGAAGTACAAAGTGCGTATTTACGCACCGCTTCCAGCTTTTCAAACTGCATAAATAAAAGGCATTGTCATTTACAATGCCAATAGCTCAAAGTCTCGCAAATGCGAGACCTATTGCATTGCAAATGCTTGTTTATCTTTCCTGCTTGTTTTCCTGCACCTTTTTCTATCTCCTGCTCGTTTTTCTGCTCGTTTTTCTCTATTCTACTCGTTTTTCTGCACATTTTCCCTCTCTTGGTCGTTTTTCTGCACCTTTCGCTGTCTCCTGCTCGTTTTTCTTCTTATTTTTCTGCACCTTTTCTCTCTCTTGCTCGTTTTCTGCTTGTTTTCTGCTCTTTTTCTCTCTCTTGCTCGTTTTTCTGCACTTTTTCTCTTTCCTGCTCGGTTTTCTGCAACTTTTTCTCTCACCTGCTAATTTTTCTGCTAGTTTTTCTGCACCTTGTCTCTCTCCTGCTAGTTTTCCTGCACCTTTTTCTCCTTCTGTGCGCTTTGAGCCCCAAGTTTGCCTTGCTCTGCTCACCCCTCCTTCCGCCGTTTCCCACCTCCCACCACCCAGCGCCCCACCCTCCCCCTTAATGGAGGCCACAGCACAGCAGTGTAGCAGGCGTGGGCAGGCCACCTGCATGCCAAAGGCAAGCCTGTCTGCATCATGTCTGCACCTGGACCGTGCCCAGCTTCTGCCGCTACACTGTCAAGGTGCTCCTGGCCCTGGACCCTGGTCACCGGAAAATCAGCTGCCACACGTCATCCCCGTGATCAACCAAAGGACTCCTCTCCTGTCACTTCTGTCCAGAAGACCTCAAACAGCCCGAAACTACTCCAATGCTTCTTGCTCAATGCCCGATCCCTCTGCAAACACTCCACGGAAATCTGGGACACCATCACCACCCTATCCCTTGATGTTGCCTTCATCACTGATATTGAGCTCAACCCCTCCTCAAACCCCAACATCGCCAACGCCACTCCCAACTGCTACAAGATCATATACCAAGACTGCACCAACAAACAGGGCGGGGGCATCGCCATCATCTTCAAGGAAAACATCTGATACACCATCACCAATGACGACCCCACGCCTTTAATGGAACACCTCAACTTCTAGCTACAGCCTGACTCTAAGACCTCAATAAGAGGCACCCTCACTTACAACCCCTGGGACCCCAACCAGCCATCTGCAATGCCATCTCCAACCTCCTTCCCACCCTAGCCATCGACTCCCACCAATACATCCTACCCGGCAATCTCAATTTCCACGTCAACGACCCCAACAAACATGTGCCTCACCCAACTGGTCACCGAACCCACTCACAAAAGCCAGACACAAACTTAACTCCATTTTCACCTACAGCGAAAAAATCAAATTCAGCTACATCACAGAACTCATCTGCACCGACCACGCCATTGTTCACTTCACCATCTCCTGCACTCAGCACACCATAACCAAGCACCGCAGCTCCTCCCACCGCTGTTGGGGCAAGGTAACAGAGATGCAGTGGACACCGGCCCTCAACACTACCTAACCCGGAGCCTTGACTGTCCAGAACTTCTCCGCCTGGATCACCAAATGCACCGACAGAGTTGCCCCATTGAAACCAGCAAAAGCCAACAAAACCTCAAGACAAGCCAGCTGGTACACCCTAGAGCTCAGAACTACCAAGCACAACTGCTACTGACTCGAGAAGCAATGGCACGTCACCAAGAACCCCTCCGACAGAGCAGCTCACAAAGCAGCCCTCAGCAACTACCACCTTCGCATCAAGGATGCCAAGAAAGCAACCATTACTGCCCACATCGATACTGCAGCCAACCACACAAAGGAATTCTTCAAACTAGTCAAGGAATTCTCCAACCTGACAGCCAAAGAGAATACCATGCACCCTCCCCAAGAAATCTGCGACACCCTCTCAGATGACTTCCACAGCAGGATTGCAACTATCTACAACAATTCCAAACCTCATCCAACCACTCTCAACCTCAACCAACCAGCGAACACCAGCCGAACGATCACAATCTGGTCTCCGTTGACCACACAGACCACCACAGCCATCATGTCTTCCATCCACTACAGGGTGCCCACTGACCTCTGCCCCCACCTCTCTTCAACCTGGGAACCAACCCAATCAGCACAGAACTCACCAGCATACTCACCACCTCCATCTCCTCAGCAACCTTCCCGAACAGATGGAAACACAACATCGGCATAGAGCAAAACGCCCTCAAGTGGATCGCCGCTTTAACGACAGAATGCACCCAGAGCATCCGGCTGCCTCCCTTCACCTCCGCACCGAAGGACATCATATGCGGCGTACCCCAAGGATCATCCCTCAGCCCCACCATGTTCAGCACCTACATGATCCCCCTCTCAGACGTTGTCAGATCCCATGGCTTCAACATAATCTTCTACGCAGACGACACTCAACTACTCACTCACCAAAGTCCCCTACAATGCCAAAGCTAACTTCTGCAACGCCATGACCAGCATAGCCAATTGGATGAGAGACAACTGGCTCAAACCCAACTCTAACAAGACGGAAGTGCTGATCTTGAGGAAGAACACTTCAGTCTGGGACCACAGTGAGTGGCCAGCAGAACTCGAACCAACACCCACACCAACAAGCCATGAAAGCAACCTTGGCATCATCCTCAATGGCCAACTGACCATGAAACAACAAGTCAATGAATTTGGCTCCTCCTGCTTCCACACCCTTTGCATTCTCCGCAGAATCTTCATATGAATCGCAATCAACACCGGAAAGACCATCACTCAGTCCCTTGTCACCAGCATTCTCGACTACAGCAACACTCTCTATGCCAGCATCTCCACCCAGCTAATTAGAAGACTCCAGACCATGCAGAACACTACAGCCAGACTCATCCAGGACCTCTCCAAATGGACCCACATCACCACCCATCTCAGAAACCTCTACTGGTTCCCCCATCCAGGAGATGCCAGATCACGATCCTCACGCATGCCTACAAAGCTCTACTACATGATCAAGGACCTTCCTACATCAACCTTCGACTGAACTTCCATCTGCCTGCAAGACGCCTGCACTCCTCCTCACTCACCCGGGCGCACACCCCCTGCATCCATCACAGCCGTAGCGGGGGGCGCTTCTCCTACATCGCCGCCAAGACCTGGAATGACCGTCCCCTCCACCTCAGAACAGCACCCTCCCTGGCGGACTTTCTGAAAGGGACTCAAGACCTAGCTTTTCGACGGAGACATGACACTCTAGGTGTTTAGATACCCCTAGGGGTTACAGTGCTGCTCTATACAAATTCTGATTGATTGATTGAAAGATTGATTCATTTAAGTTTGGCTGTAGAAGAAAATGGCCACTTCAGAGTAGAGCTCTGCCAACCCACGGAAGCTCCGCTGATTATGTGGTCAGCTTCTGGAGCACAACAGTCTTCTGAAGAGCGGAAGAGAGCTGCAAACATATGGGATGTACTAGGGCTGCTTAAGTTTGCCGCTCCCTGGATAACAGAAGCCACAATACCGCAAGGGAGTATCATGCCACCGCTGCCCTTAACTGCACTAATCACCAGGCCAGGGACGTACACTTCTTTCAGCCCGCTGGCACCCAGGAGATGCAATTGAGCAGCATCTGCAAGGGATCTTGAAGGTCCTCTGCATATATGGCGCTCCCCTGATGACCCAACTTTTAGCCCCGCTCCCCTTGACCTGCCATGACTGGGTTGCGCGCCTACTTTGTCCGAAATTCCTGTGACTGTGTGAGGCCTACAGTGCGGTGACTCGGAAGTCATCAGCGCAGAGACCCCTGAGACTAATCATCACCTCCCTGCCTGTGGGCTCTTCTCATTTACACTGAGTTGGGGTTGCCACCAGTGGAGTTGAGGGGATGCATTAGCTGCCCTCACTCCTCCCACCCAGTGCTTTGTACTGTTACCCCGCAGCTGTCTGATGATGGGGAGGTTGGCTCATAGATAACAACTTTAGGGGTGGCACCCCAGCATAGTATTTTGCAATGTGCATTAAGGGGTCCCGCTGTAACGGGGACGAAGGACTTTGCCTCGTAGTTTTTACACTTCTTTCTGATGGAAAGGGCCTTTGACGCTCCCATCCATCCCGAACTTCCTGCTTCTCTGTGGCCCCACTAACTACACTACTCCATAACCCCTAATGACAGTTATGTGACACCCCTACTCCTGAGAACGATTGGGGCCTTCTGTTAGCCCAGTGCCTTCCACTTCAGCAATGACCAAACGGCAGGGCCTCTAATGGTTCACCATCTCATATCCGCTAGTCCACCACCATAATGGCTACGACCAGGTCTACCAGACAGCTCTTTTTCTCTGAGGCTGCGGATGGTGTAAACCCGGAGGTTCTTGCAGCCACGCATACATCCTCTCAGTCCTATTCTCAAAGAAATCTCAGCATTGGGAGAAGGCCTTGGATGATAAAATTTCAGACCTCACCTCAGAAGTCAAATATCTGCATTCAGAGCTGGAATTATTCTGCAACAAGGTTGAGGTAATGAAACAAAGGCTTGCTGCATTGGAAAATCAATGGGGCCCCGATGTGTGCCACCTCAGGCAGAAAGGGATCGGGTGACCGAGCCAGGCGCATAATGTTAGACTCTGCGGAATGCTGGAAAAACATAAACAGTACGAAATGAAACTGTTTTCATTCAACCTCCCACTATGACTTAGAGGACTCACTTTCTCCCCAACCTGCAAAGGCGCATAGAATCTGGGCTTGGACCACTCCTGCTATGAATATGGAGAAGCTTTGACAGTGGCACAAAAACACAGCCCTTATGACTGGGAAAGCAGCGAGATCAAAATAGCTGGTACTTCTAAGTTGAAACCAATGCAAAATTCAATAACTTTTGCTCCCGCACACTAAAATACAGAACATGGGACATTAAATATGGCCTTCCAGAGACGGCGATGATGTGGATAACTTTCTATGGCAAATCCTGAGACTATAACTGAAACGTTCTTGGACAGCATCGACAAAGTTAGTATGAACATGACTCTTGCACCGCCACATGTAAATAGACCTTCCCGCAGGGGTGACAGACTCTGCCAAGGCTCAGGACGGCAACAAGGCTGACCTTTCTGGAAGTCACCAGAAAGGGTCATGGCAGTAAACTATGTGGAGGAGCTCATCCTGGATGATGCCAGAGATAACTCTAAATCTCCGATACAACCAACAGCATTATTGAATTCTGAGGCCCCCCCATGACTGCCCAAGCAACAAGGCCCTGGATAGATGAGTATCCTTTGCTTATCTCTGGCCATACCACCGACCGCTACCGCATCTCTAACAAGGAGGAAAGATTGCCTGATTTGTTCATCTTGTTATACTGATATGATGTTATATGTTCTGAAATCATTTGTCACATTTGTCGCTGTTGCCCTCTCGCCCATGGTATTTAGGTTCCTGCACACCACGCGGGGTCCTCTCTACCAATAGGGCGTCTTCCAGGGATAATTGGTGATCACTGTGAAGTACAACCCACCTACAAAAGGTACATGATAACGGTGCTTATGCATTTATTTATTTCCGCCACATGCTCACACCACTGGTTTGGCACACTGCATAAAACTAACAGCAGTAACTAAGTCAGCTTTGGGGAAAAGCACCCTAGTTCTTTCTAAATGAGAACCTTTCAATCCCACCCGACACCCACAATCCACACCATCAAGCTATAGCCATCCTCTGCACACATGTCAGCTAAGCCACTTAATATAATTTCCCTAAATGTGAAAGGCCTTAGAAATTATGTTAAAAGGAAAAAGGTTATTTTTGTAGTTGTCCTCTAAACATGTGGATGTGGCTCTCCTCCTAGAGCTGACAAATTGCAGAGAGGTTGGGTGGGGACAGTCTTGACCAGCTGTGGAACTACCCCACCGGATCCAAGCGGCCATTTCAGTGCCGAAGTCCATCTCCTGTACACTATTACAGTCTTGGACAGATGAGGAAGGGAGATATGTTTTCTACAAATTGTGACTGGGTACAAAAGTGGTCACCATCACTTGTGTATACTGTCTAATTGGTAACAAGACAAATTTCCTTCTGAGACGTAACTGTATTCTTACAGAGGTAGGCACCACTTAGGTGATTATAGGAGTGACTGGAATCCGGCCCAGGATAGAATCTTGGATCAGACCAGCCCCTCGACACAGCCAATAGCAGGGACAGGGCACTTATGAGAGACATCCTGGAAGACCCGGGCCTCCTGGATATGTGGATGCTTTTTCATCCGGTGGCCAAAGAATACTCCTTTCTTTCCTCTGTTCATGACTCCCAGTCCAGATTGCACTACTTCTAGATCACCCATCCTACAACTCCATTAGTTTTACTGTGTACAATCCTAGAAAGTTCCCTCTCTGATCATGCCCCACTACAACTTCTTGTGGATTAGAAACCAAGAAAGCCCACGCGGTAACCTTGCCTTAATACTTCACACTATAAAGTACCACAGAAAAAGCACACCTCAAATCGCCATTGACCAACTACCTTCAAGATAATAAAGGCTCTGTACCTACAGCACAAACCCTTCAGGCAGTGGCCAAGGCTTCCATTAGAGGGCAAGTTATCAAGGATGCAGGGCTCATCAACAAGTGCAAGGCAGTCTGACAATCTGCCTTAGAGAGGGATAGCAAACTCTTCATGAAGGAATACATTGAGAACCAGATGCAAAGTCGCAAAGGCTAAGGTGGACCTGAATGCTCTATATACTTCTAAAGCTAAATTCATGCTCTATTAACTTAAGGCTTGACAGTATGAGCAAGGGGCAAAGGCAAAATGGCTTCTTGCCGCTCAGTTCTGGCAGAAAAAGGCACACACTGCCATACAGTGATCAGGGATAGGGACAGTCACCTGTTCTAGGTCTCCCTGCATATGGCAGAGATGTTTGCAGCGTATTACAGGGGACAGAGCTGACTGGCAACAAGACTGGGGAAGAGACCTTGTTTCATAATATAACTCTGTCACAGCTCAATGTGGTGGTGTGTGTTCTTCTCGAAGGTGAGATGACCAAAGAAGAAATCGCCTAAGCAATTTCTGACCTGCTGTACAATAAAGACCCAGGCGAGGATAGTTTCCCTGGAGAATTTTATAAACGGATGAAACCAGGAACTATAGATTCCATGTACAAGGCTTTTGGGGAAGCAGAACTGAGCAGTCGCCTATTGTCCCTATCTAATAAGGCACTGATTCCTCAACCTGGGAAGGACCCATTGGACAGCAGCAGCTAGCGCCCAATTTATCTTCTTAATGTCAATATAAAACTTTTGGAAAGTATTCTGTCACCACGACTTAAAAACGTAATCCTGGACTTCATACACCCTTCACAGGTGGGATCACAGATACAACATCGACTACTAAAACATCGAAGTACAAAAATATAGAGTCAAAGATATCGTATATAAAAATATCGACACCAAATAGAGAGCCACAACAGTAGAAACAAATGTAGTTAATGTCAGGGAACAAAACCATCCCCCCAACGTGACAGAAATAGAGGTCAGAGATGCTCTAGAAACAATAAGAGAAGCAAGCACCAGCCCCCAACAGATAAGTACCCAAATACTAAAAAACGTATTAACTAGGGTCCCTGAACATGTTACAGGACAACTACCATCCATCCCCACTCTAAAAGGTTTAATAGCCAGAACTAAAAGAGCAACTGCTGAACAATGGTCTGTGACATGCCACCTGATGTTGCCAGAGTATACTGAAATGAACCAGTGGCAAAGAAATGTAGTGCCGCCATCACCTTCACCTTGGGTGTCAGCGCAGTGGGATATGGGCATCCGGGCTGCAAATGCGGTGCCAACTGGTCAGCCAGCTCAACAATAATTTGTCTGGTAAACCGGTATCTACGGATGTAATCCTGTTTTTCCATGGTCTGGAGGTCGGGGAATGGCCTGTAGACTGGAGGTCTTCGGCGATACCTATGTGTAGAGTGTAAACACAGTTGATGTCAGTTTACAACGCACATAGATACATGCATTGCAACACAAGTATCATGATATTTGGACAAAAAGAAGTCCCAGGACATTGGAAAGGATCATTGATAGGATCATTGTTGAGCCTAGATAAAAAACAAAGCCTTAGTTTCCTTTCCAGACATGTCACAAACTTTGGTTACACAGCAGTGTGAGTGCTGTACTGTACATAGTCAATAGTGTTTGTCACCGTACATGCGGCCAACCATCACATACTTAACAACATGCCAAACACATTATACAAGAAATGGCTTTGTGACAGCCATCACATGGTTGAAAAGTACACACAATAGGATTATGTATTACCACATATATGTCAGACATCATACATACAGTGGGTCACCGAGCGAAACCTGCACACCACTCTCACAGGTGGGACACTGTCATGATGTCATGTCTGCCAAACACATACAATCGCATACACTGAACATCTCCAATGTAGGGGTGGCATTAAGTTTCAACCATCCACGTAAGCCTGGGACACAAACACACAACAGCAACTCACATAACATGCACATGCTGATGTGGCAGCAAAATGTCACGGTACAAAAAGACAAATTTTACTACGGTGAACATGACTCAGACACAGCAGAATCAGAGTCAGAAACTTCCCCCAATGCACAGTTGGTCACACAGTCCACAAAAGCAGGGACTATGTGTAGCCAAAACATGTTTTCACAAGTTATCCCCTGGGACTGTGACCAAGCCCAGGAGGGTAATCTGACACGTGTACTCTCACTGGTGTAATGGGACTCACAAACAGTGTGTTGTGTGCCCCTCAAGGTTAGCTCATCATTGGAGCTATCAATTAAATTGTACTATATATCACGAAAACACTGCCTCTGCACATGTAATGCACAAGAACATCATTATTTGTACTTGTGTGTGCCCTGCCGACCGATTAGTGGAAGGACGCAGTAGCTGCATCCGAACAGAGTCTGTCGCACCCATTTACTGTTGATCGTCATGATGAACGACGCAGGTGAGTATTCAAAGGATGCGATAGCCGCATCCAAACTGAGTCTGCTGCACCCATTGGCTGTTGGTCGTCATGGTGAACGACGTGGGTGAGTATTCAAAGGACGCGGTAGCCGCATCCGAACCGAGTCTGTCGCACCCTTTGGCTGTTGGTCGTAATGGTGAACGATGGGGAGGAGTATTCAAAGGACGCAGTAGACACATCCGATATGTGTCTTTTGCACCCATTGGCTGTTGGTCATCATGGTGAACGACGCGGGTGAGTATTCAAAGGACGCGGTAGCCACATCCAAAACAAGTCGGTCGCACCCATTGGCTGTTGGTCGTCATGGTGACAGGTGTGTGTTTCGTTTCATGTCCGATTTGCGTGCAAAACGATTCAGTAACCTTCCATCAGCAAAGTATCTAAGTCAGTAGAGGTACGATGCGGGTATTTTGAACGTCGCGGTAGGCGTGTCGGATGCTACCAATGTTATTGATTGGACAGATTCGGATAATGCGAACGAGTCGGACCTATTGCTTTGTTCGCATGTAAAAGAGACCGCCTCTGCTGTACAGATAAAAGTCTGTCTGTTCCCTACAGACCTCACTTGCCTGCACTACCTGCACATTATCTGCATCTCCCCATCTCTCTGCTGCTGTCTCTACATCCTCGGGGAGCTACCATGGCACGTACAGTGGGCAGGGCCCCAGCCTTCACTAAAGAAGAAAACCAGGCCCTGCTGGACAGCCTCCTTCCACTGTACAGCCAGCTGTACGGCAAACAGGAGGAGCAGGTGAGTGATGACTCCACTGCCTTTTCATTGGACATGTGCAAAAATGTTCACTGCTAGCATTGAGAATCTCAAGTGGGAACATGCAAACAGAGTTCCTGTAAGTTATTCTGTGTGTAGAATTGTGTTCTGGGCAGGTACACTGCTGTAGACGTGTGTGTAATGGGTGGTGTTGACTTCTCAGCACTGTTCACATGGGAAAGAGGGATCATTGCACACAGGAAAACTGCCCATAATGCCACTTGTTCACCCCTTAGACATTGTTTGCAACCTTATACTGAACAATGTGTAATATTGTGTGAGCCGGAAATATGTAGCATGTGACTCTAGGGACTGTCACCATGTCATCCTCACAGGTCGACTCCCATCAGAAGGTGAAGACGTAGCAGACCATCTCTCGGACAGTTCGCTCAGGGGGGTCACCAACGGATGCGTCCGCCACTGCCAGAAGAGGTGGCAGGACCTCCAGGGCTGGACTCAGAAGATTGCCTGTGTAAAACTGAACCTGTCACCTCCACGCAAGAAGGGCGGACGCTGGACCCTGACCCCTCACATACACCGGATTCTGGTGGTGGTCTTCCCTGACATGGATGGATAGTTGAAGGCCAGACAGCAGCAAGGAGGGGGTGAGTATGTGCCATGTCACACACCTATGTTCAACATGCATATTGTAGTCTAGCACCCTGCTGCCCCTATAACAGTTCTTAAGTCATCCAAGCACACAGATCTGTCTCAAGAGATGCATATGCACCATGACTTATAAATTCCCTGTTGTGCCCCTTTCCATCTGTGACATGTGTGTCACTCATGTCAAGGCTAGTGACTGTAGTCCCATGCTCATGTGATCTGCATAATCTACAACATTATGTGCATGGAGATGACCTTCTGGAGTGATGCAATTGGCTGACATGTGTCAGCATAGTGACTAACATATGACCTGTACTCAGAGTGCCTCAAATATATATGTGCAGTATGTTGCAAGTGGAGCACACAGGTGTGTGATGACAATGCTATACATCCTGGCTACAGGTTACTCTAATGTGGATGCCTTCTAGAGTTAATCTTGGTCATTCAGGTAACTTTCTGTCCCAGCTGTACTGCTCAGGGTAATCACATGTATCTAATGGGCCATGGGGAGGTATGCCAATTCCGGGCAACTGTGACACTGGCCTGTCACATGTTAGTATGTGTAATTCCTTTCTCCACTTTAAAATGAGAAATTACATGTGTCAGACTGTCACAGTGACTACACGTGACAATCTTTGACAGACACAGGTGATCACTGTTGCAAACAAGGCCACACTTCAAATGTATTGTTTATGTTTTGCAAACACAACTGTTTACATGTGTGTAAAATCTCTTGACTACATACTTGTGGCTTGGTCATCCATGTGCATGCTGCATTACTTTCATCATGATAGATGTCAACTGTGCACCCAATTTTGTTTGTGAGTTCACAAACCCTGATGGTGAACAAGAGCAATGTCTGTTTGTCAAAGTGTGCAAATTGTGTGTACCACGTAAGGGACATGCAGACTTGGCAGCCAAAGATGTGGACTAAAGTAGTCTGGACAGGATTGGGACACAGTGGTGACTGAAATCATGTGATGTTGAGGTTCTGTACTACTAGTACATACAGATGGTTCCCCCAGACAGGCCTGTAGCATAGTGTACCACATGAAGCATTGTAATGATGCAGTCATTGGTCTTCACATTGTGTTAGACATTCTACAAATATGTAACAGTTGGACTGCATACAATGTGCGTGACATCATGAACAATCCCACCAAAACTGTCCGTGGTTGACATGAGTTAGTGGGCCAAGTGTCTCTCACCCTAGCTAGGCCTAACACCTTGTGGTTTACAAAAAGAGAATCAGATGTGTGACCTGACGGCAGAGGACCAAAGACAGTGGAAAAATGACCACTGACACTGTTATCTGTGTGAAATGAGTAATTCACTGACTATGGAAGCCTGCTGTAATGCAGGCTGATCATTTTCCCAGTTAGGCCATAGCCATGGATTCAAAATGTGAAGACTGGGGATGGAAGAATGTTTACCACGTCACATTTCTAATGTGTGCATCCAATTCGCTGTGTCAGTTCAAGACTCCCTTGCAGGAGATGAGACAGGTATGTCATGACACAAGACAGTCAGGAGCATTACAAATCAGACCACATGCTACGTAGTGTAGGATTTGACAGTGTGGTTGGCTTTGACATTGATCTGAACAATGTTGCACATGATATCATGTTTCTGGAACCCATGGGTAATTGGCCGACTGGCAAGTGCCATATACACATATGTGTAATAAGTAGAAAGCTGCAGTCAAAATGATGTACATGCTTGCTCTGCGATGATATGTGACGATATCCATGTTCAAGTACATGCGGATGACTCATGTGAATCTCTTTGGCATTCTTGTTCACAGCATCAGCACCGGCTACCGGGGGAGGCAGTGCCACGGACCACGGGGAAGCAGCTCGCCAGACTGGGTGCAGTGCGGAGGAGGAGGAGGAGGGTGGGGGAGCCACACTGAGGGCAGCTCCACATCCCCATCTGAAGGAGCTGCCAAAGATGATACCTCCAGTAATGACTCCCTTGTGGTGGTGGGTGAGCTAGGATTGGTTCAAATTACATCTGAGTCTGCCACCACTACCATCTCCACCCTCCCAGCTGCTCCCATGCCCAGTGTCTGTGGCCACTCCCATGTAGGGGAGCATGTCTCCTTTGGGCCAGGCACCACACCCCCTGCACCAGTCTCCCTGCTGCCCTGAGTGTGGAGGCAGTGGATTTGCTGAAGCAGATCCATGTGCGGGCAGACATCTGTGCTGAATGGCCTCCATGTGCATACCAGTCTTTTGACACAATTGGTGTCATACATGGAGGGCATCAACTCGACAATGTCTGCCCTACAGAGGTCAAACCAGGCACTGGCCTCCACACTGACGGCAGCAGTGTCCCTGATCCAGAAGTCCCTCACCCCTCCTTCCTCTTCCCCATCCACAGTCACAACTACCCTACTTGACCCAAGCACATGCAAACATGCATGTGCACAAATATCAACATACACATGCAGCACACAACCACACACACACAACTCCAAACATACACACACACACACTCAGGGGACTGAAAGCACACACACCAGGGAGAGGCTGAAACCAGACAAACATGCATCCACAGGCACCGCATACCTCAGATCCCTCTGCCTCCACAACCCCTAACCTTGACTCTCCTGCACCCCCCTCTGCCCAGAAGCTATTCCTCTGTGACCTTGGCCTCTTCCCCAAAGACCCATCTGTCACCTCTACCAAGGGGAAGAGGAAACCCCCCCTGACCTGACATCCAAACCTGGCACCACCACACCCCCCCAAAGAGGAATAGCCCGACACCCTCCACTGGAAAATCCAGCCGGAGTCCTAAATCTAAAACACCACCACCGACCCATACTTCCCCCACCCAAAGACGGGCATCCCACTCCAAGGACCCCCCTCCCAAAGATCCCGGCTCCATACCCATCACCGGTTTCCCCCTCCACAAATACACCATCCCCAGGAAAGTCAGGACCAGCCCCTCCCCCTCTCCCATGAATATTCCCCCTCCACTGTCCCCCCCCTCAATATGAAAATGCCACAGCTGTGGACCCCCTCCTTAATCTGGCCCAAGCACGGCAGTGGACTCCCCCTCCTCAATCTGGCCCATCCACTGCAGTGGACCCCCCTCCTCAATCTGGCCCATCCACTGCAGTGGACCACCCCCCTCTTCAATCTGACCCATCCACTGCAGTGGACCCCCTCCTCAATCTGGCCCATCCACTGCAGTGGACCCTACCCCTCCTCAATCTGGCCCATTCACTGTAGGGGACCCACACACCCCTCCGGATCCCATCCCTCCCATAACCCAACACAGTCTTCCTTAGTCCTGTCCCATTGGTGCCTGGGATGCCCCAAGATGTCACTCTCAGGGGAGGTGCCCCCGTGCACATACAGTGCAGGCAAGTGCTGGAGGGGGATTACCCTTGACCCCTTCTGAGACATTTGACCTATGGACTGGCCATTGGCCTTATGTTTGACTTTTAAATAGTTTGCTTTAACATGCAGAATAAAGCATGTTTGAAGTTTCTTACTGTTGATTTCTGTGTCCCACAACTTGGTTCTAACTCAACTGACACTCATGTACGATTCTTGTGGTGGATATACAATGAGGTTGTTATGTCATGGACTGCATGTTGTCCATGGAGTATGTCACCTATTACAGTATGTATACAAGTCTGCACATTTTGTCTTTGCAGGGTATCATCATCCATAGCATGTTGGCCCATGAAGGTGACATGAATCTGCCAAACTTCCCTGTTTTCATTTCACCTTCGCACATAGGTAATGCTGCCATATTTTACCATAGTGCTAGTGTTGCAAAGTGCAACAGTTCATGATGGGCATGCAGAATATGTTAGTGATGTGCATCAAGTCACCTGTCTCATCAGTACATCTGTGTACATCTGGATTTTGTATACGTGGTGGTGAGATTGGACACAACCATGTCCACAAGGTATTGGTCCAAAAGCTATCATGTGACTTGATAGTGTTGGAGCCATATCTGTGTCTCCTTTTGATCTGGTACACCCATGCCAATGACAAGCTTGGCACAGGTGGCCTTCCACTGTCGGGAATTTGCCTCATGGCAGTGTGACCATCTGTGACATATCCTGAGCCCATGGTGTGTGTGAGATGAGCAGGAATCTGACAGTCTTCAGACCCTGTTGCCTCCAAATACTGAAGTATAAGAAGATGTTCCTGTTTGACAAGGTTTCCATGGTCTTACTAGTCCAGTGTTTTCTCATCCAAATGTGTGTGGTGTCATCCTGCTTTTGTCTGGCTACATCATGTTGATGCTGTTTCTTGTCTGTGCAAGCTTTCACATCATGTATTCACCCACACACAATTTGTAATTGGGCATGAGATTTGTATGTAGGTTGTAATCTGTGCTAGACCACTAATGTTGTCCTTTTGAGCTATGCTTGATGCTGTGCCTGGTCACACTGAACTGGACAAGAGGTGATGTGATGTATGTTGCTTGGCCCTGTGCTCCATGTGTTCATACGAGTGGACTGTGTGTGCCCAGATGTGTAGTGTGTCCGTCTGCCATGCAGATGCCACTGGAGCCTGTGTGACATCTATGCTCTGCAAAGCCACACAGGGGAGTATGTTGAAATGTGTTTGCGGAATCTAACTGCACGTGTGTTTAGCAAAGTTGATATTGCATGTGATGAGCTGGCACACACAACGGTAGAGGGGATGGAGCCTGGTGTAATGTTACTTTCTGTGTAGTGTATACTCCTATGTGATGGCGAAAGTTCAATTTAGGAGAATGTGAGAGGGTGTGGGTTGTGACTAAATTACATTGGCCGGTCTTGTGTTGGTGACATGGTGTTTCCACATTGTCCCTATATGAGTGCTTGACATGCAGGGGTGTGATTCAGAATATGCGAGCTTGATTTCCTGCATCCATACTGCGCAAGGTATGGTAGGAATGTGTAGATGTGATTGGGGAATATACAGCTGGTGATGAGCGCTGTGGTCTGTGGCACTATTGTGCAATTGGGCAGTGACGGTGCATTTTTGATGAGTGAGGTTTGTTGATACTGTGCATGAGTCCATGGTATTCTTGCTCATTGAAGTCTTATGGGGATGTGACTGGGCCACATTGATACAAGGTTTACATAGTCATGCGTGACAGAGTTTACAAGTGTTTGTGAAGGTATGTACACCAGTAGTGTGATTATTGGTGCTGGACGGTGATATGTGAGGTGTTGTAGAGTTGTAGTATGTTGTGTTTAATTATGCAGATGGATCTTTTACTCAAGTGGCAAGTGGTTGGACTTGTGCAGATATGGGTGGGTATGTGGTGGTATTCAAATGACTGAGTACACATCCATTGAGCTATGTATGTGTGTTGTTGTGAGATGTGGTGTTGTGTTGAGTGTGAATGTCAGGGTGTGCTGTGATGCTGCACGTTGTGGCATGAGTGCAGTCCAAGGCATCACTGAGTGTGCTACTGGTGATGGGAGTTGTCCATCTGGCATGTTACATTTGACATCTGCTGGGGAGGGGATGTGTATGTACATTGTGTGCATGTCATGCATGTGAGAGGTTTTGTGCCCATGATGATGGAGAGTGGTGCTGCCAGTGTATGTGTGGATGAGATGAGGGCAGCGCACATGTGAGTTAGGACGACACTGATTGTAATGGTTTGTGTAGTGGGCCAGAGCTTGTGTGTCAGACATGCTTTTACATTTAGATTAAACAGAATGTGCTCGTGAGGTGCTTGTGTGTCTGTTAGTAATGAGAGTTGAGCATGTACTGTGACCTGGATGTTGGGGGGTGATACCTGCATATTTTGAGTTGCTGAAGGCCTTGTTTTGAAGTTGACATGTGCATATGTGTTGATTATGTGAATGTCAGTGTGCAGAAACAGTAGCCAGAGTGAATCTGTAGATGTGTTATGTGTTTGTTGAAGCTTGCTATATTTCCCAATTTATCTACATGAATGATTGTTGTGATGGTCTCTTTGAGGACACTGGTGTGTGCTAAAACGATTGGCATCACAAGAGTAGTAGCCTCCACCTAGCCTTGGCTTGTGTGAGTCGTGTGTAGGCATGAGTGGCAAGTTACCCTTTGTAGTCAGTAGTGGTCACTGATTGGTCAACAATGCCCTTGTATGATGCCTTGGGATGGAGGTGGCTCTTGCTTCTGATGTTTAGTTATGATGCTGGAACATTGGCTATCATTCCATTGCTTAGGGTGTTATTGGCACCTCAAGTGAATGTGCAGGGATGTGTGTAGTTATGCCACCTGCACTCAGTCTAGTCCAGACACACATCCCCACACTTGTCAATATACTATACTCTCGTGGATATTCCTGGCATTCTGACTTTGAATAGCCAAGATGTTGGGGCACCAGGGGAGTGGACTCATTGTGATGACATCTACGGTTGTGCTGAGGACAACAGTCTGCACTGTGAGCAAACTCACAAGTGACAGTGGAACATTTCACACATTTCTATAGGTGTTGGCATTGTCAATTTCTTGGTAGCTATCACCTGGTATGGCAAGGGTGGGACTTGTAGGTGTTCATGAGGGCTCACAATCAGAACTTTGTTCCCTGCCCTGGAGCTTGAGATACATATGTCTTTGTTGTGGGTCTCCTTTACGGATTATTGGCTTTTGATACAGTACAAATTGTGGGCAAGGCAGATTTCACTCGGAACATGTCCACCATATTCACAAGATGTGGCAATTTACACTATCTTGCGGATAGCTATGTGAATTGTGTATGTGACCCATAGATTGCCCCCCCTGGCGTAGTCACCAGGGCTGTCAGATTCTCTTACACATTTGGCTGTGCATTGGAGCCTCCAAAGTCAGTTGGTGTATCCTCTGTCCGGTGACGCATTAGTCATCCAAGTTTTCTGCAGTACACAATCTGCATTATCGAAATGGCATTAGTCATTAGCTGCACATACATCCGCTTTTGTAGTTTTGTGCCAACTTGCTGAGAATGGCCAGCAACAAAGTTGACAGTGTACATGTTCTGAATCACACTTGTGTGCAGCACCACCAGGGCACACATGGTGACTGTCTCCAACATTGTTGTTAGTCTCAATATTTTTCACAATTGCAAGTAGGAATATAGTCTACAGATGTGGCTCTGACAACAATGACACAAACACTTCTGGTTTGTTGAAGTGGTAGATTCATAATTAATGTTTGATAGTTTGTATACGTGTGTGCTGTTGGGTCTGGTATCCTCTGTGCTTCAGTGTACAGAGACTCATCACAATGTCCGCCTTCTGTGAGTATCTGTACTCCTGTTGCGCTGCGATGTTTGAGTGTGTATTGTGTTAGACGGATGCTTGGACAATGTGTCACTTAGATATTTGTAGGACTGGCACTTCCTGAACCACCGTCAAATGTGTGTTTCTCCTAGTATGTAGCATGCTAGGTGTACCTACCTGATGCCGACATTCCCTCATGTTCATACTCAACATGCTATGGACCCATGGTCAGATTTGAAGCACAATGATGCCTAGGCACTCATATAGTTCTTGCCATACATTCCCTGATCTTCGCTGTCATGGTGGCCTCTGCGATGTCACCTGTTGATCTTGTTTTTAATGAGGCACAATGCTGCTGATCAAGGGGGGTGGGGGTTAGACTGTCCAATAATGAGTTTGCTCCCTGCAAGGCCCCTACCTCCAATACAGCCTCCCTGCACCTGCCATGCCCTGAAAGTCATGTTTGGGTGTGTGAGAAGACACTGCTACTTGCAAGGCACGTGACACAGGACGCAACAGAGTGTCTGCTCTGAAGTGTGGCTCATATCAACAATTTGCAGCACAGCAGCACAGCGGACCAGATACTGTCACCACAGTGCTGTGGCCTGGTGGGGACTTGGGAAGTGATTCAATCTCTTGTTGGAGGCCAACCACAGTTTGGGCTGCAGGTGACCCTGGTGCAACCACTCATCGACAAATGCCTGATTGCCCAGATTGCCAATCCAAGGCCTAGCCAGGCAACTTCCGGATTGGACTCAACACACGTATGGCTCAGTGGAGTTCAGCACCCCAGTCGTGTGTGTCATGCCAGGATGACACAGCTTACACACTCACATGTTGAAATTGATGTGTGTGGCTGGCCTGTTGTCTTTGTGCATCAGCACCCGTGTATTTCACCTGCATTTGCGGGACATAGAGTTGATGTTGCTCTGTGTTTTTTTTTCCTCCTGGGCCTGGGCCTCCAACATCTCTACTCTGGCCATTCTTTAAGCTTGCCAGTCAACATTAATGCCACAGTGTGTGACTGCGTTTCATTAAAAGTGAGAATTGGCTTAGAAGTTTTTTTTCGCAGCAGCTTGTACTCCAATTATGTGTATGGATGCATTTCTGAGAGTAAAATAATAGATTGTCCAATTACACATTGCTGGGAGTGTTAACCCCCCCAAACACCAGATAGATTGGCTTAACATATCTGTGAGTATGTAACCCCCCTCAACAATGCTTGGCTGTATGTTGCTGTGGGTATTTGGCCACCAACACACAACTAATATCTAACTTGTGTGTGTGGGTTTGCCCCCCTAGCCCTTCTGATTATGCCACGCTAGGGGTATTTGACCCACACAATCCCCAGATTTGCCTCTACACTGCACAGGGTTAACCCCGCAACCCCTTATTGTCTCCACATTGCTGGGGGGGTTACCCCCCCAAACCCCATATTGTCTCCACATTGCTGGGGAGGTTACCCCCCAAACACCATATTGTCTCCAGATTGCTGGGGGGGTTACCCCCCAAACACCATCTTGTCTCCAGATTGCTGGGGGGTTACCCCCCCAAACACCATATTGAATTCAGATTGCTGGGGGGGGTTACCCCCCAAATCCCCATATTGTCTCTAGACTGCTGGTAGTGTTAGCCATCCACCCCCCTATGGGCATTAGATTGCTGGGAGTGTTAGCCATCTACTCCCCTATGGGCATTGGAGTGCTGGTAGTGTTAGCCATCCACCCCCCTATAGGCTAGACAATGCTGGGAGTGTTAGCCATCCACCCCCCTATGGGCATTAGATTACTGTGAGTGTTAGCCATCCACCCCCCTATGGGCATTAGTTTGCTGGGAGTGTTAGCCATCCACCCCCTATGGGCATTAGATTGCTGGTAGTGTTAGCCATCCACCCCCTTATAGGGTAGACAAGGCTGGTAGTGTTAGCCATCCACCCCCTATGTGTATTAGATTGCTGGTAGTATTAGCCATACACCCCCCATGGGCATTAGATTGCTGGTAGTGTTAGCCATCCACTCCCCTATAGGGTAGACAATGCTGGTAGTGTTAGCCATCCACCACCCTATAGGGTAGACAATGCTGGTAGTGTTAGCCATCCACCCCCTATGGGCATTAGATTGCTGGGAGTGTTAGCTATCCACCCCCCCACACACTATAGGGTAGAAAATGCTGGTAGTGTTAGCCATCCACCCCCTATGGGCATTAGATTGCTGGGAGTGTTAGCCATCCACCTCCCTATGGGCATTAGATTGCTGGAAGTGTTAGCCATCCACCCCCCTACTGGCACTGGAGTGCTGTGAGTGTTAGCCATCCACCCCCCTACTGGCATTGGAGTGCTGGGAGTGTAAGCCATCCACCCCCCTATGGGCATTAGATTGCTGGTAGTGTTAGCCATCCACCCCCCTATAGGGTAGACAATGCTGGTATTGTTAGCCCTCCACCCCCCTATGGGAATTAGATTGCTGGTAGTGTTAGCCATCCACCCCCCTACTGGCATTGGAGTGCTGGGAGTGTTAGCCATTCACCCCCTATAGGGTAGACAATGCTGGTAGTGTTAGCCATCCACCCCCCTTTGGGCATTAGATTGCTGGGAGTGTTTGCCATCCACCCCGCTAATGGCATTGGACTGCTGGAAGTGTTAGCCTTCCATCCCCCTATAGGGTAGACAATGCTGGTAGTGTTAGCCATCCACCCCCTATAGGCTTTAGAGTGCTGGGAGTGTTAGCCATCCTCCCCCCTTTAGGGAAGACAATGCAGCTGTTGTTAGTACCCACTCCCCCCATGGGGTAGACAATGCTGCAAGATTTCCACCCACCACAATGGTGACTGTGGTTTCTCACAAGCTGTATGTAATGTTGCCTTTCGCGGGGTAGTGGCGTTTTTGAGTGTGGTAGGTGTCTGACTTTCCATCTGTGACAAATGCATCGGTTAGGGTTGTAGTATTGGCGGTACGCGTAGAGTATGGGTATGACGTGAGCGATAGGATACATGGCTGCCCCGTCTCGTTTGCAGGGATCGTGTTGTGGTGCGAATCAGAGCTGAAATACTCCCCTTCCTTATGCTCTGACGTCTGGGTAGTGGCGACTGATTCGGCACATGGGAAGTACGCATTGTAGTTGGGCGTTCGTAATCGGGATGGGAATATGCCTCCGTACAACTCCATTCAGCGTTTATGGAGGCTTCTCATTGGGCAAATGGAGACGGATTCGAAGTGACCGAGTCGTGCGGTAAGTAAGGGATTTTGAGCATCGTACTTCATCGTTTGGAAGGCGCGGCTTCCAGTACGAGTCGGTCAGAGGCTCCAGCTCCGGATGCCTCTGGGAAGGCCTTTCTTCCGGGATCGGAATTGACCCCTTAATAGTAAAACTCAGTCAAACTATGAGAATTGGTCGCAAATACATTTCTCATTGTGAGGCAGGATATGAGCCTGTAAAACCCTCAATACTACAAACCGTAGATGAAAATATCAAAACATTCATATGGGGATAAATGAAACCACAATTGCAAAATTTCCAAACTGATTGCACGTAGATGATATGGAGGCCTGAGCCTCCCTTGTGTGAAACATTATTACGCAGCACTACACTATCTCAATTAATACATTTCTGGCCAGGGACTAGAGACACTCCCCTATAGGTCCACCTGCAGTGGCATTTCACACAGTGGGCCATGTCTCCAGTTATTCTAACAACACAAAGCATCCCACTCCCTTTCTCCTAACCCTCTGATACAGGTCATGACACGGACCTGGATGGCATCCCATAAATAGCTATGAGTTAATGCTAGAATCCATGCCTAGGTACCAATTTGGGGAAATGCCAGTCTGTTCATAGGAGGGCACCCCATCCATTGGGAGATATGACAAAAGGCAAGCATGCAATGTGCTGGACTCTCCCATCCACCAGTATCTGAAGCACTGGGTCCTATATAAGGGAGTGATTTGGGGGGTTCTACAACCAGATATTCCAGGACTTACATTCCAAACCTCTCATATCCTCATTGAGTGAGAAGTGCTAGTGTATCCTACAAATAGCGTTCACAGAGGCTGATTGAGAAGACGTTGTAGAGACTGCACCGCACCTGCCCACCAACAATGTAAGGGTACAAGAAATGTACAAGACTGCCTTCTATGAAAGTCTCATATACAGGTTACAAAATGGTTAGGACACATTTTATAACATCTGGCCACCGATCATCAAGCATCCCCCAGTTCACGCTTTAGAGCCAAAGACATCTTAAGGTCTGGGAAGAGACCTGAACCACTCATGGTATGGCCAGAGTATACCCATCGGACACCCCCCATACTCTATTTTTATGTTCGATGAGTTGTATACCTGGACGGAGTCTCTTGCCCACACTTCCCTCGATAAAGGAAAATTGCCCCATTCCTTCACACACACCCCATCCCCCCTCACCTCACCCTCCCCCTCAGTTAGACATTTGCACCAACCACTTTCCAGCCTAAGACCCCTCTGTTTTTGAAGATCACTGCATCACTTCTTATGACCTGGCTCTTGGATACGTAATTGATTAACATGATACCCCCAAGTCTATATCTGCCTCTGAATAGCCAAGGTGATTGCTGGGAACTCTCTCTCTCTCCATATATGTATATATATATTCCTACGTAATAACTGGCAGCCCTAAGGGTATATAGTGATATGTCTTTTTGGTATCATTAGGACTCATCCTCTATGGAATGTGCTATGCTTACTGGACATTCAGTACATGCTTCCGCGTTTGATTTTGTCGCCTCATGTTCCTGTATTTTATTTGACATTCACTGTTTCGAATTAATGTTTACTACCTATTTGTTTGTAAGTATAATGTAATTCTTGTAAAACTAGTACTTCATTATGGCAAAAAAATACATGATTTCTCAAAAGTATGTGAAATGTGAATCTCACATTAAAGACTAGGACATTACAGACAAAGCTCGCCCAGTCATCGTTATTGGTGGCTATCTAAAAGTGCTACTCAATGGTACCCATGGAATATACAGGAAGTCCTACAGGGAAAATGCTAAACAGCTCCCCCTGTTGGACCTCTCTGGCACACAACTGATTTAATCTTTACAGTCAAGTTACTCTTATAGTAAAATAGAGCTACAAGACCCAGGAGAGATGGTCACCTGGAAAACAAATTGCAACACAGAGGCAACGCCTTTTAAGCCATATTCAGGACCAATATTGCTTCCATTGTGCATGCAATAGCTTGGAGGTCTATGTACACTCTTTTGGGTCTAAAGTCATCTTTGCTGCTGATTATAAATGGAAACATTTGGCTGCTTGTGAACAACACAGGTAAGTAAATGATCGATAATGCTCTCAGACCAACAAGTAGGAAACGTCTGTATGCTCTTTGATGTTCTGTTTGAAAAAGATGTTGGGTAACACATATGCTTGGGCAGATGACTTAAAATATGCAACTAGGTTAAACGTACTAGACTGTGTACACCAATCCGAACATGTTCTGATAGAGTATGCCCACTTTGTTTTTCCTGTGCGGTTAGAAAAATGGCTGGGCTTATACTGTGCAGTGCATTTAGACTAATTTTCAGCCTTCCTCAATGGAGCACCCAAAGCCAACTGTGGCTAGAATTCAACATGCAGCATCAGTCTTTCAGATGAATGCCCTAGTTTCTGTGTTTCACCCCACATGACCCATTAAAGTCTGATTTGTGAGTGGAAATATCTAAGTACTTCAAGTCATCCTCTCTGAGAATGTCTTACCTGAAAGATTCAGGACCCTATTCGCAAAGGAACATTTTGTTGTTACCAGATTTTCTGAGAATGAGCCAGAAAACTAAGTTTTCACATTAGCCATGAAATTGCTTGTTTAAGCATGGAGACGTGGACAGCTATTCAGGAATACCTCAGCTGTCCCACCGACAGCCCTCTGGGGCCATCCATGCCTATTCAGCCTGGTGGGATCCAACCTTCCACTGAAACTGATGGTTAGACCAGTCTCCCGATAGCCCAATAAAGGAATATTTCTTAAATATCATGGATTGTCTTGTCAATCACCATTGTCTAATATCTGCTGGCAAATATTTTTGGATCGCAGAATGGAAGTGCCTTTTGTGGGGATGATTGTGAATTTGTCATAGGTTCTAAGTTGGATTTGTCCAGTTTTTAGCACTCCTGCATGTATTTCTGTTGACCTATGTTTCAAATAATGTGGTTCTCCTGTGAGTTAATTGCTGGCTGCAATGAAACAGATGCTCGAAGTTTTGAAGTTTTGAAATGTTGCTCTCTTTCTGAGATTGAAGACTGGATTTTAGAATAAATAACTTTGGGCCTCATTTAGACCATAGCAAAGGTTTCCCACAGCAGGATGAGCCAGGAGTCTGCCATTGTAAACTCTGCCCTAACCCTACTCTGGCATCTAAATTTACTCCCCTGCCGCAAATCTACAGAAATCTGAGCTCCAGGTGAAAATGCTAAAGTTTGCGGCTCTTCACTAATGTAAGTGGGCTCCTTACATCAGCACTGGTCTCCATGTCTCCCACCAACGAGAAGAACCTGTACTTCTCACTAAACAGTGACCGCCCGCCAATGTATAGCTCCAGCGGTGAGCACTCCTTGTGCTGACATCAACCTCCTCACACCCTTGCCAACACAAAGCACCAGCTGAGGCTCCACGTGTAGATTTGGACTCTGGCAAAGTAAAACCTCCACCAGGACAAACCTGGTCACTGTATTCGACCCGCACTTCACCGCAGTCAGCTAGACCTTGTGACTTTGGCCTGGTCCACCACAACAAGATACACCGAGTGGTGCTTTGTGCTTTTTGGTGATATTTTCACTATCCGTGTAAGTGTAGTTTGAACTGGAGACTGTGACTAGTTGCACAGTGCAAATACCATCCTTATCTTCCTGTGGTATCAGGTACAAGCAGAAAGCAAGTTACACCTTGGTCCTCAGGCAGAGAGCAAAGAAATGTGTTGTTTTCCACTGGCTTGCCCCTAGGTACAAGGCTGTTTTGATAAATTGGTGGTCAAATGCCATTTTTTTCCAAAGCACAGGCCTGTGACAAGAGACTTACTGAGAACAAGTCCCTGCAAATTTTAGAACAAAATTCAGTATAACTTTCAGCATTTCCTGTCTTGTTCATTATAAACCTACCCATTCAAGTAAGCTTAATTGAGGCGGCAAATTCAGTTACCCCGATTCCCCTCCCTGCCTTCTGAAAATGAGGAACCATCCCCTCATCCTTACCTCCACGACTGAGCTACATTTTGCTAACTAAGTATAACCAACTTTAAACCAGATTCCTAGCATTGCTTTTATCTGAAATTGGGAAAGTAAACTTTTCTTCATTATCAGGTTTGTAAGAAAATGCCTCTTTTGTGCATCATCACCCCCATTTTTTAACTGATGTTGTTGACTTTTTGACTATGTACACCGGGGCCATGCTAGCCAAGCCAAGTGCGCATGCTCTGACCCCTAAAAATGTGTTGACTTGGTTAAAAATCCTAATTGGCACATTTAACATTATTTAAAAGTCTGTAGTATATGGCAGTCAGTGTACCTGTGGCCTGTAAGTTGAATGCTACTAGTGGACTGCAGAACCTATTTTTCCACCACCAAAGTGACAATGCAAAGCATATCTTCAGACCTGCCCCAAAAGGCAGAGTGGGCAGTTTTAAAGCTGAAGATTTCACCTTGCAAAATTCCCCTAAATTAGGCCCTTAATGTCCAAAGAGCAGGGTGCATGGTATTTCAAAAGTAGAAAATGTGTACTTAAGTTTTTCAAGGTCTGGCAGTGAAACATCTTTAAAGTTGTTTTTCACTGTGGCAAGGCTGGCACTCCCATAGAAAAGCACTAGGTTACATTATAACACCTTATATTGCATAAGTTCAGTTTGGGAGTAGCTAGAACAAATGGCTCAAGAATACTCAAATTGATAGTAAAATCCAATCTAATGGTCAAGTCAGATTTCAAATTACTATTGTGAAAATGCCACTTTAAGAAAGTTGGCATTTTCCTGCTTAGGACAAATGTTCCTCTCTGCCAATGTTCAGTATCATCTGACTAATTGCGCTCCTTTGGTGAGATATGTATTGCTCCCAGACACTGGACAAAAGACTTGGATGTGGGGAGATTTTTTACCCCTTGAGAGGATGGCCATCTGGGCTGTCACCAGTAACTTAACTGAGCTTTAAAAGCTGCCAACTCTGTCACAAGGGAGTGTAACATACACCTAGGCCTGCCCCTTCATTGTCCTGATAGCCATGAGGGTACCAATCCCAGTGGGAGAGGGTTTGCCCCCAGAAACAGTTTAGAGTAACCACAAGAATGGGCTTGCCCTTTATACTAGTCACACCTCTGGGTGGGATCAGGGAGCTCTGCACAAGGGAAGAAAGATTCTGCAATGTTGGTTTGGGGCAGGGAGGGTCACTATGGGATACTTTATAGTAAAACACACAGGAAGTGATGCAAATGTTGGTAGGGACACCCTTGAGAACATTTACCCCATTGGTTAAGGAGTAGACAGGAGCTTCCTCCATCCACAAGCTGGCCCTGGGCACAAAAGTGGTCTCCCTAGTATCTTCTTCAGAACATCTCTGGACCTGTGGAAGACCGAAGAAGGACTGTTTCTGCTGTTGAACCTGTGGAGAGGAACTCCAAGGGCTGGACAAGCTCCCCCTTGACCCAGAATAGAAGAGTGGTCTCCAAAGGCTAGTTGGCTAGCCTCCTGTTCACCTCCAGAAACAGAAAATCTGCAAGAACCTAAATCTCTATTGAGCCCAGCTGACCAGTTCCAACTGGATTTGCCCTGGACTCTGTTTGTGACTTCTGGGAGACTGTGTCGAAACCCCAAGTGGTGACCAAAAGGTCCTGAACCCTTGGCTGATGTTAAAGTGTTCTGATTCCCCCTTCAAAATTGCAAGACTGGACAATTAGAAACCGCTGAGGTGAAGCCACCAACGTTGAACTGCTGCTTTGCCTTGCTGAAAGGATCCTGACTTCCCAAAAAATGTCTAAGTCTGAACGTAGAGGACTCAGTAGGGACCAACGGTGAGCATCACCTCGACATTGACAACACCTTCTGGGGTGCGGCGTGGATTTTACCCCCTGTCCAATGATGGTGAGCCCCTCTCTGTATCCAGCCTGCACCTAGACCCCACAACAGCCTGGTCGACAAAGTCTTTTCTCCAGGAAAAATGACTGAGTCAGAAGGGAAACTTTCCACTAGGATGAACTTGGTCCCTGTATCCGACTCACATTCCATTATGGTGGGCCTTAACCTTTTACGTTGACACAATGTTATGCTTTTTGGTGCTAGGAACATAAAAAACTATCTCTGGTTCCTCCATGAGATTTCTGTCATTTTAGTGTCTATTTTCTCATTAACCCTTTCTATATGTTAATAAATCAAAGTGGGAGTTTAATGTGAGATGTTTTCTACTTTTTAAGTGTTTTAATAATGGTAAACGCTTTACACATTTCTCCTAAGTAAAGCCTGTCTTCTCTGTGCTACAACTACCAAAGGTTGAGCTGAGGTTTAAATTATTGAGACCTAACTTGACCTAATAAGGAATAGTGCCATTATTACTTGAAGAGGAAGAGGGCAACCATCCACTTCAACAATCCACTTTCTCACAAGGCCCCTCTACTGAAAATAGTTTTTTTTACCATTTTAGTGACAAACAGCATCTGGTAGGTCACTGTAGGGACATGCTTTTCTTCAACAGTTAGTATTTCCCAATTTTAAACAAAAAACACCTATCCCCGTGGGTCTACAGGGCATGCTTATGGGTGATTAGGCTAATATAGAAAATAGTATTTCTACATAGAAGAGAACTTTTCACTGACACTTAAAGAAGTCTTTTAAACTGCAGCCAGCTAGGTCAAAACAGTGTCAAAGAAGCCATGTGTTAGAAATGGGGTCTCTGTTGGCAGTGGTGTGGACCCTATTCAAGTAGGTACCCTCAAACTAGCCAGGGTAAGGTATTCACACACCTAAGATAACCCCTGCTCACCCCCTTCGTAGTTTGGCACGAGCAGTCAGGGTCATCTCAGAGGCAATGTGTAAAGAATTTGTACATACACACACAGTAACAAAGTGAAAACACACAAAAAATGAGTACACACCACTTTAGAAAACAGCCAATATTAATCTGAATAAAACAAGACCAAAACAACAAAAGTCCAATATACACAAGTTAAGATATCTCTTTTAAAAGAGTAAATCAGTTCAGTCCATAGGAATCTATGGATGCGTCACTTTAGCACAAAGATCCTAGGATGCATTAAAATCAAAGACAAAAACAGGCTCAGGGGAGGTGAGGCACTGGAAAAGCAAAGCGATACCTTGGTTCTTTTCCCCAGGGGAGGTGATGCGTCGGTTCCTTACTGCTGAGCAGAAGAGGTGATGCATAGGTTCCTTACTGTCAGGGAAGGTGATGCGTCAGTTGCTTACTGGAAGGGGATGTGATGCATCGATCTCCGGACACTGGGCCTTGGTTCCTTACCGTGGGACAATGTCAATGAAGAGACAGTGTTGAAGTATGATGCGTCAAAAATCCATGCGTGCTGTGTTGATGTGGCGGCGGACAAGCAGGCACTGCATCACTTTTACAGACCTGGAGCAAGCACCTCATTGATTCTTCATCCGCAAAGCAGGGGCTTCGTCGGAGTCGGCGCAGGTGCCACGGATGTCGGTGACACGGTGCTCGGGATGCACTGTAGTGTAGCTCCTATTTCCCTAATAGGCTCTGCGCATTGGAATAATATATCCTATAGGTTTGACATAGGACTAAGGTCGGTATGTCCCTATCGAGTATATTAAACTTAATTACTTGTGCCAGCTAGCTCAGAGGCCACTAGATACTTCTTGACGACAAGAAGGGAGTAGTTTCTGGCAGCCGCAAAACATGACCACTGTGTTTCCCTTACAGAATCAGGACGTGTCCCAGAGTCGTAGAAACAATAGATAACTATTTCACTCAGCTCAGTCGTGCATGGTTCAGTTATTCTCAAAGTTACACAGAAATAACAGACGGGCGTTTCAATAAAAGGTTTATTGAACAGTCTTGTTTCTGTTGTAAGTTAGATGTGCTGTTACGATCACAAGACAGTATGCGAGATAAATAATGTACAGAGTGAGCAGTAGAAATAAATAATACTGCGTTAGCATTATCTTTTCAGCATATATGTATTTACATAAAATGACATAGCCTAAAAATGCGAGTACTCATACGATGCGTTTCTAGCCTAGTTCTACCCAGTGTACCTAACCTGTCCTAGGTGTAGGGAGAAGTAGAAGTAGGTGCTGTATTCCTGACTAGAGTATACTAAGAGTATGTTAAGCCTAGTATGCCTAGTATGCCTAGTATGCCAAGTATGCCAAGAGTCCCTCTAGGTTCTTGTCAGCTCCATACCTGAAGAATGAGAGAGGTAGGAATCTCTTTCCTAGACTCGAACTCCAACACCCCGCAAGGGAAGTTAGATCACTGGAAGCTGGACTCTCTGCGTGCAGGAATGACAGCGTCTTCTCAGTGCGTCCGGCCGGGAAACGGGCTCCTCTGAAGTCGAGGTCTCCTCTGATTTACAGGGGTTTGGGAAGGTATATTTATACCTGAAAATGTTAGCATTGACGTGAGTTGGGCAGCGAAAGACGTCATGAATGAACCCCTAAGGAATAATGGTTCATGCATAATATATGAGTCCTTGAAGAAATCAATAGTCCTGGGCAAGGGAAACTCCCGCAGCCTAAGGGTCTGTTTTTTTCATGGACTCGTTGAGACGCTAGGGTGGACGGATGCCGGAATCCATGCCTGTATTTGGAGTGCATGGTTTATGCCTAAATAAGGTCTGGGATTTTATGCCTATATAAGGGCAAGGCGAATTGTGCCTATATAAGGACATGATTCTAGAAAGCCCGTTTATGGACACCCTATAAAGTATACAACAGCACGCTGCGTTGATTCTTCAGTTGCAAGCCGGTGCTGCGTTGGAAAAATGGGTGCTGAGAACCGATGCATGGATTTCTTCTTGGATCACCAGATTCTACTTCCAAGGGCCCAGGAACTGGATTTGGTACCACTTGGCAAGTCTGGGCTCTCAGCAGAAGAGCCCAAGCACTGGTATATGGGCACTGGTATATGAAGTCTTTGATGGCCCTGATACATCTTAACAGGAGGCAAGGACACACAAGCCCTTGGAGCGCCTTGGAAGCAGGATGTAGAAAGCAAAGTCCAGTCCTTTCACTCCAGGACTGAAGCAGCAAGCAGCAGGTCAGCACAACAAATCAACAGGCAGAGAGTCAGTCCCTCCTACAGCATCCAGCTCGTCTTCCTGGTAGAATGTCCTTAAGTCCTGAAGTGTTCTGAAGCTATGGTGTCAAAGCTCCTGTACTTAAACCAGTTTCTGCCTTTGAAGTAGGCAAACCTCAAAGAAAAGTCTTTGTAGTGCACAGAACCCTACCTTTCCCTGACCTGGCTCCAGACACACCACAGGGGGTGGAAACAGCTTTGTGAAATGACAGGCACAGCCCTATTTAGGTGTCAGTGACAACTCCTCCCATCACTCTAGCTCAGGAAGGCCCATAAGTCTGGTGATGGCCCATCAGGATATGCAAGGCATACCTCAGCTTCCTTTGTGTGACTGTCTAGAGTGAATGCACAAGAGCCCACCAGTAATCCTAACCCAGACGTGGATTCTACAGACAGACTGAGGCACAGAATGGTTAAGCAAGAAAATGCCTACTTTCTAAAAATTGTATTTTTAAATTGTGAGTTCAGAGTCCCCAAACTCCAAATCTCAATATGCTCCAGATGGGAAATTAAACATAAAAGATATTTCAAGGCAATCCCCATGTTATCCTATGGGAGAGATAGTTCTTGCAATAGTGAAAAATTAAATTTGCAGTATTACAATATTGGGACATGTAACACACACCAGTACATGTCCTACCTTTTAAATGCACTGCACCCTGCACACGGGGCTGCCTTGGGGCTACCCTAGGGGTGCCTTACATGTAAAAAAAGGGAAGTTTTGGGCCTGGCAAGTTGGTTGCACTTGCCAGGTCGACACAGCAGTTTAAAAATGCACACACAGACACTGCAGTGGCCTGTCTGAGACATGTTTTCAGGTAGGTGGCACAATCAGTGCTTCAGGCCCACTAATAACATTTGATTTAAAGGCCCTGAACGACACCTCATGCACTTTAGTGGGGACTTACTAGTAAATCAAATATGAAAATCATGGATAAACCAATCACCAGAACAATTTACACCGGGAGCACTTACACTTTAGCACTAGTCAGCAGGGGTAAAGTGTCCAGAGTCCTAAATCCAGCAACAACGAAATGCAGCATACAGTCAGAAAACGGGAGGTCAGAAGCAAAAAAGACAGGGGAAGTCATGCCAAAGATGGCAGGTCTAAACCCATGCATTTTAAACATACATGAGGTGGTGCAAATCTACACTGTTACCCCCAAGTAACATTAAACTTCAACACCGCTGGTGCATTTTCTGTTCCAAGTTACTATTGTAAAAATGGAAAGATAATTTAACCAAAACAGTATAATGGAATGGTTTTGGAATGATATCGGTTTAGGTTTCCTCACTCACTCCAGTCCTGTAAGCAGCCCATTGGTTCCCATCCCAAAGAAAGTTATCTCAATGTTCCTATATGACCAATCAAGCAAAGGGTAGGTGATATATCAAAATTTTCATTGACCTGTCGAAGCAACTTCTGATTAGTGATTCAACTTTTCTTGCACATTCGTTAACAGCAGATTTTATGTTTGACTGTTCTCAAATTTATAACATCTAAATGCATAAACTAAAGTGAAAACAGTGTCAAGATAGTAATAGCGTCAACTGACAGACTCTTTGTTATTGTGTCATTTTCAACAAACCACAATTATTTGAGCTCAGAAAAACAAATGAACAGTGATATTTTGAAACTGCAGTTGTCAATTTGCTATTTTTTATGTTAATTTTAAGTCACCTCCACAGGAGATGGGAAAAAAGAATCAAAGCAGAGTGACCGAAGTTATCCTCCTTGGTTTCCCCATATTACAGGAATTTCAAGCCCTCCTTTTTGTTTTATTCTCTATCATCTACACACTGATTGTCACTGGGAATGCGATTATCATCTATGTTGTAAAGAGGGAGCGACACCTTCATAAACCAATGTATTATCTCCTCATTAATTTCGCGTTTATGGAGATCTGCTATGCATCTTCCACTGTTCCAAAGATGCTGGCTAATTTTCTTCCAGGACATGACTCTATCTCTGTCGGCGGCTGCATCACTCAGTGTTATTTCTTTTTCGTGATGGGTGCAATGGAGAATTACCTGCTAGCTCTCATGGCTTATGACAGGTATTTAGCCATCTGCCATCCCTTACGGTACCCTGCCATCATGACTACTCGCTTGTGCTGCATGCTTGCAGCAGGTTGTTGGCTAGCCGTTTTTCTTTACACCATTTTCCCAGTCATCTATGTCTCACGTCTCTCCTACTGTGGACCTAATGAGATCAACCATTTCTTTTGTGACATATTACCTCTGCTGGAACTTTCTTGCACAGATGCAACATTCATCAAGCAATACTTTTTCATCCTTACTTGGACTGTTGTCTTCAGTAGTATTCTTTTGATATTGATATCATATGTAAGCATCATATGGACTATAACCAAGATCTCTTCTACCAGTGGGCGCCAGAAAGCCTTCTCCACATGTACCTCCCACATCACTGTGGTGGCCATCTACTATGGGACTGTAATATTTGTGTACGTGCGACCCACAAACAGAGCCTCCCTTGAAATGGACAAAGTGGTGGCTGTGTTCTACGTGGTGTTCCCACCACTTTTTAATCCTTTCATCTACAGCCTGCGCAACAAGGAAGTTAAAGATGCATTGAACAAAATATTTGTGAAGTACTTTAATTTCAGTAGCAAAGTATATTGTCCCCAGTGAGATCGGGCCTGATTCTCAAAGATAAACTTAAATTTTATGCATGTTTACTATTTTTTGGTATTTCCAAACTACAAGCTTAATTTAACTAATACTAATTTTACAACTGCGGAGACTCCACAGTCGAGGCGGAGAACTCCACACACAAAACTATAGTACAGACCTATCTTTTTATGCGCAGGGTCTCCGACACAAGTGTGGAGTCTCCGCAGTTGTAAAATTAGGAAAAATTAAACTTGTAGTTTATGAGTACCAAAAATGTGTAAATTTACACAAAAGTGTAAGTTTACCTTTATGAATCAGGCCGTAGAACTAGATCAATGATTTATCACATCTGTGTTCCCATGCCTGACAATATCGCGTCCACATCTATAGAAACAGCAAAATTGCTTTGAGTTACTGCAAAAAGAGATGAGACATTTTAATTTCCCAAAATCTACCTCACAAACAAATCATTACAAAGTATCATTTATAATTAAAAAAGTTTTCACTCTTGCAAAAAATGTGTGCTTGAAAAATACATTTGTGACAAAAAGTAATCGATCCTAAACAGAGTGCAAAACTTCCTGTAACTCAAAGTGTGCTGAATTGCTGGAATTTTATGGAAACAAAACACACTATGGAACATTACTATTAAATGAATACACTATTTTTGTGTGTGGAGTATTTTTTTTTAAAGTGTACAATATTTTAATATTTAGCCATCTATGATATTATACTCTTGGTTTATTTATTTGCTTGAGACAATTGGTCATTTGTCACACGTTGTGTGGATAGTTAAGTACTGCAAATCATCAAATCCATTGTGTTTTTTGTGGATATGTTTCAGGTTAGGGAGTAACGATTATATACAATGCCCATGTCTTTTGACATTTAAACAGTATGGGGCTCATTTACGAGCCCTCTGCGCCGCCGGAGCATCACTTTTTGTGACGCTCTGGCTGCGCAGATAACTAAATCATATCTCTCTGGCCACGCAAAGCCACTATGCGTGGCTTTAGATGGCCTCATAGATATGGAGTAAAGAACGGGAGTGCAAACCTTCCCTTACTTGGCACTCAGGAGGTGTTCCAGGGGCGTTACGGTGGGTTTTCCTTCACAACACCCTTGGATTTTGATGCTACCCCATATTTACAAGATCATGTGAACCTGGGGAAGTGCCAAATCCTTACACCTCCCGAGGTGAAATTTCTTTATTTCTCCTTATTTTTTCTTCTTTCTATGTGTGATGCATTCTGCAGCACACCTAGAAAGAGGAAAACGCCTCTTAGGATTGTTTTTGAACAGGAAGGTGCCCTTTCCAGCACAAAAATAATCCGGCCGACAACCCAGGCACCCTTGTACCATGGTGCAAGGGTTCCTGTGTTGGCGATAGGCAGCCAAAATGGTGCCAGCAGAGGGAGAAAGGACAGGAATGCACTGTGTTGCATAGATACGGTGCATTCCTGTCCTTTCATTTTGACCTTGATTTTCAACTTGCTGCGCAGCCCTGCTGCAAATCCCCGTAAATAAGGCCCTATGTTGCTATGATGCAATTGATCTTTTTTTTTTGGTTTGTGTCTTTCTCTTTTTCTTGTAGCAAATTGACCAAAATCAGAAACGTTTATTATATTGTTGATTCCTAAAACTGGTACTGATTTCACATAATAGTATTTTATCGAATTATTTCTTTTTCAATTTGTTTTAATTTTGGATAATTAAAAAAACAGTCCCTATCATCCTTGCACACTTCTGAATACGTATTAACAATCTTGGACAGAAATGTTAGATAGCAGTCAGCCATTAAATGATGGGTGTGGTGCAAGGACGTACGGTGTTGATGGGACTGTAGGGTGCCACCCTACTACTCTGGGGGGTCAAATAGGAGGATGAAAAGAAGAAAGCAACTGATAACAAATTGCAGTTGCTGCTCGGTGACGAAGTATGCTGAATGTGTGGTTTTTGGGAAGGGGCAGGATTGGAGGAGATCTCCTTTGCCCTGGAATCATAAGGTTGGGGAAGTGATGTCAAAGTGTTGGGTTTTATGGTTAGGTATAGGGTTTCATTTGGGGTATTACCAACAATGGCCCAGGGCGAGATAACAAAAGTCCATTAAACAAAAGGGCTCTGGGTAGGGCTCCTCAAGCGGTACATTGCTGGAGTGGGTGTGGTGTCAGTGACCGCTGCTTCATTCATTCCACCCAGCAACTGCTGTTGTTGCTTCTTTCTTATCATTGTTAGGAGCACTGGGGCGTGGGGGGGTTCAGCAGCCTTGTTCCAAGTTAATTAAAGATTTTATCACGTTGGTCCAAAGTTACTGTTTGTTTTTTCACAACACACAATTCAGAAGTTCCAGTCATGATGGTTTTCACATTGCAGTGTGTCCAACTGTCTGTGTCACCATTCACCATTCACCAGTCATGACGTTGCCTACTCTAGTTTTACTCTCAAACTGTAGTTTGCTGTTGTGAGCGGAGGACCGGACGGATCCACCAGGAGAAAGGGAACAGAGGAAGAGGTGTGGCGCAGCGGCCAGGGCAACTGACGCCGGAACCCGGGGGCTCACGGTTCGATCCCCGGTGCCGGCGGCAGATCAGCCCAGCACCATGTGACTCTGGGCAATAGCTCGCTTAATCTTCCCGACGGCCCCCAGCGCCTTGACACCTTCGGGTAATTGTTCGCGCCTTACAAATACTGGACATTAACATTAACTGGACATTTAACCGGTTTTATCTGCACAGGCTGCTTGCCCTCTAAGTCTCTGCATCCTTCTGCCAACAGTGACCATTGACTTCATGCCAATCTGTCGGTAGAGGCTGACAGTGGGACATACACACCTCTCCCACCTCCTAGAGCTCTTGATCTTATAGCTCTGCAAATGTGATTACAAAGGCTGGGTGGGGTGTGGGCCATTGACCGTAGATGCCAAATCACCAAATTCGAGAGGTAGAAAAAGTGACACAATACACCCTTTACCCTCAAGACAGGAAGTAATGACACATGACCTTTGACCCTGATAACTTCACAGTAAATGACAACACTACAATAGAATAAGTGGCAGACAAAAAAAATAGAAAAATTATAATGCAGATAAAAACCAGTTTAGTTACCACCCATGTCGGGGCAGCCGTGGTATGACCTGATGTAGCTTTTGTTTCTTGGCAGCTGGAGGAACTTTTCACACAAGGGGCATATATACATGAACTGTGCTTATAGTTGTGGCATTTTCACAAAACAAAAGCTCACCAAGGCGGCAAAATAAATTGTTTAAATGATTAAAAAAGCCAAGTAAATGGCACTCATAGTAGTGAATTTGGTCCGACTCACTTTACGAATGAGGTCCACAATATTTCCTACATTAAAACAGCATTGGCAATTGATGCCCATGTTGTTTAAAACTGTACTGCCTTACTGTGTAAGGGGTATTAAACTGTTTAGGGTTGTATTTCCAACCCCAGAAGGCAGTAGGACCTTCTGTTCCTAGATTGTTTGTGCTGTTCCACATGTTGCTCTATAAGGACCTCTTGTACATAGCCCAAACTGGACAATAACTTTTAGTGAGTGCTATGTATGCTTGTCCTATTGAATCAGATTTCCAGACTCTCCTCACTTCCTAGACTACACCTTCAATGCTCAACCACGCCATATAGGAATACTTGGTAGTCAATGTACTTTACAACAATACCCAAGGCACTTAGGCATACTTGATAAACAAGAGTTAATCACAATATAACTACACTATTACCACTGACTGCCCAAAGACTGACCCAATAAGTTTAGTACTGGGACCCACATAGCAACAACAGCACACTTCAATCCTGACCACTGGGAGCATACAACACTACAAATTCACCGTTAGGGATACAATATGGTTCAATGACATGAGGACTCCTCTCTCCAGTCCTAAGTTGTCATTTACCACTATGATGCATTCGGTGACATGTAGTATAGGTTTAGTTTAATAGATTCTACTGTACAGTCACTCCTGGAAAGTATGATTTACAAAAGGAAAATCCAGTCCTGGCAAAGTTATGTCTTTGTGATTTGGAGTCAAATGGTTACCCAAAGCACCTTACTCCTGATCTGTAGTAAACCACATTATGCTATCACTGACATATAAAATAGTTTTCTGGGGGCACTCCCTCATATTTTAGAAGTTAAATTGAGGGCTTCTTTTGGCTCTGGAAAAGCACTTTGATCCGAAACAAGGAGAAACAGTTGGAACACTGCGGTCTCGACCACACTTGCTTTAACCACGCATATGCTGTAACCACGCATGCAAAGGAATGCATGGTTAAGACGCATTCGTGGTTTGGGCTGCGTGGTAGAGCCACGCATGGTTTAACCATGCATGCTTCTATCATACAACCCCGAAACAGATTTATGTTTACATACATGAAATTCCCGGAAATCACTTATAAGAGCTTTTGATTTTGATCTAACGAAACATATTTTTTCTTATGCCATTACTTCCACATAGTCCTTGCACCCATACCCTGCAATAGTTACCTTTCTCACCAGCTCAAAAAAGGGAGAATGCTGTCCTCTCCCACTTTTACTTCAGGGGCTAGCTGCAGGAAGTCTTAGAATGTTTTTGCCTTTCAAATTCGAAATTTTATAATGTTATAATGTAACGCAGATGCCCGTAAAACTCATCTGACAAAAACACGTGTTTTCGCCTTTTCACATGAAATAACACACAGCGTTGTCCAGCCAGCTCCAGAGCATACACTTAGGCATCGATTATGAGTCTGGCAGTACATAGACCGCCAGAGTAATGGGGGCACGTAAGGCTCCCAAACGCCCTATTATGAGTTGGGCAGTGTGACCGCCACAGCCCTGCCACAGCCGCCAGGGAACCGCCATTCCATAGCGGTGTTGTAGTGGTCAAGAGGCAGCAATATGCTTGGTTGGACTGCTGCAGTCCCGCCAAGCATAATACGAGTTTCGTCTCTGCCATGGTTTTCATGGTAGTTCTACCGCCATGAAAACCACGGCGGAGAGGAAACAAAGGGGGCCTTACAGGGCCCCCTTGTGCCTTACAGCCAGTGGAAGCACACAGGGGGGGCACATGTTGTGCCCCCCGTGCACACCAGTTCTTGCATGGCATAGACTTTACAGTCCAATGCAGTGAAGGAACAGTTTATAGAGTTCTTATTGCGGTGCCCATTTTCAGGGCACTGTGGAGGGAATGTCAAAAACAAACGCTGCCAGACAGGAGGAAACTCCTAATCTGGGACCACAGCTTTGGCGGTGCGGTGGCAGGGCAGACCCGTTGAGGTACCGCCAAAGTTGTGATTGGGCCCTTACTGTTGCCATTCACTGTACTATTATGCCTCAGTGTTGAGAGATCCATGAGGAGGGGCTGTGTGGGCTCTGTAAGGATCAGTGACATAATATCAATCACAAAAATATCATGACATAAATATTGTGTCAAAAATATCTATCACAAAAATAGCATTTCCCTATACTTATAAACGAAAGTACAAGAATATAAAAAAAAATCATTTAACACTAATATCATTAAACTATGACAAAAATTACTTTTTAATATAAATGAATAGTTTAAAATAGTGAATATAAAATATTTTATTTATATAACATTACTATCATGCAAACTAAATACATTTAAGTAACATTTAATACTATATAGAAATATATATTTACATAAACATACACATATAAATATGTGTGTTTATATATACATATACATAACATAACACTATTAGTAAAACATACATTTTAAGTTATATAACATTTCAGTTATTTTATGTATATATATATATATATATGTGTGCGTGTGTGTTTGTGTGTACACATAAAACACAAATATATAACTCTTCTGATTCAGCGCCTCACTTTGATGTCTGTGGGACCGACAGGATGTTGGTGGCAGTCCCACTGACATCCAGGCCATCGGTCCAACAGTCCCATTAAGATGCAGCCCGTCACACCGCAGCAGTCTGCGAGACAAGCTCAAGGAGCCCATTGGGGTGGCGGATGGACAATTATCCCTACAATCGAGGCGGTGCCTGTGCAGGCACCACAGTAGGGATTAGGATGTCCATTTCTCACAGCCTTTTCATGGTGGTCCCATTGCCATGAAAAGGCTGTCCGAAAGGGAATTTGGGCTCCCCAAGCAGGGCCTCCGTCCCCCGTAGAGCACTGCTAAGTGGCATGGGGGCACATGTGGTGCCCGCCAAACATCCATACACCGTGTGCCAGGCACCACATGGAGCAGAGTTTGCTATAGCTTGGTGGGAGCAGTAAAGCTCCTGCCAAGCCATAGCAAATTGCAATGTCCTTGGGGTGGGCACATCGGGAAATAGCAGGAGCCAGTCCTGGGGGTGGTGGTCCCCAGGGCCATTACTGGCTTCATAAGGGGGGCCCCCTCCTTTGTTTTATTTAGCCCCAGGGAGGAGACGGTCCCCGGGGCTGCGTGGGGGCCACACAGGACCTGTATTTTGATGTTAATTGCCACGGGGGTTTGATGGTCACCGGGGCTGGGGGGTTGACGCTGCCCCCCATTAATGAAAGTTAAAGCCCCAGGGAGGTGGCAGCTCCGGGGCTGTAGGGGCCGCATGGCCCACTGCATTTATTTTGGATATAGCCCTGGGGAGGTGGCGGTCCACGGGCTACAAGGGGTCCATGTGGCCCCCGAATTATTTAAGTTCAAAGTCCACACAGCCTCCCTGCTGTAATTTTAGATAAAGCCCCAGGGAGGTCGTAGTCCCCGGGGCTGCTGGGAGGCCATACAGGCATCCCAGCACTAATTTAACAAATAGCCCTGGTGAGGTGGTGGTCGCCTGGTCTGCAGGGTGGCCATGCAGGCCCTTGCATCAGTTTAGTTGTTTGCCCCGGGAAGATGGCAGCCCCTGGGGTGCGTGGGCATTGCATGGGCACCCCCTGCATATTTTAAAAACTAGCCCCCAGGATTTTATTATAGAAGATGCACAGGAGCCCGCAGGTTTAAAAAAAAAATATGTTACCATGAATCCACGGATCTCCCCACGAATTTGCATCAAAAGTATTTTTTTTTAAATGCTTTAAAATCCCAGCGGGGTCCCAGTGGGTCCCCCCCACCATATCTGGGGGGGGGGGGGTCAGGTATTCCTGCCCTTCCCCCTTTTCTTAATTTGAACACTTTCTTGTGGGACTCAGCTTCAAGCCGAGTCCCAATATGGTTGCTAACACTTCCTGGTTGAAGTGTTGGGAGTCAAACAAATTTCAGTTGCATTTCAGTAGGATTTTGGGCTCCCAGACATATATATGTTTTAAACTTGAATATCTCTGAAACTACTGAATGGATTTACACCAAATTACAAAAAGCACACTTTCTTGACCAACATCTAGCTCTCTGCCAAATTTGGTGTAATCCCGGTAAGCGGTTTGGGCTGTAGTCGTGTTAAAAAATGAAAAATCCCCTTAGACATAACCTGGGAAAAAACACATTTTGGGACCCCCTTTTTCTTGGCCCTCTCTTGACAGATCACCCCAAGTCTTTCAACACAGCATCTGAACCTAAAAGGGAAGTTTTTTACAATTTTGTGACGATTCGTCATATGACGCTAAAGTTATTGGAAAAACAAAAAATGCTTTTCTTATGGAATGTTTGGTCCTAACTATAACTACCTACAGCTGCAGCAGATGTGATTTACTGCAAATACTGTAAAGCATATCCAACTCTCTATTACATTTTTTTCTATTTACCAGACCCAATCAAACATCTATTTACTTATCATTGCCAAATGCCACCTACTTTTTTTCACCAGGATATTCCCTCCACCCAATTACATTTTTAGTTTTTTTCAAACCAACAGCACACATGCATTTTCACAGACTTTCATTATACCAACTGTGCTATTCACATGCAGACCTGCCCTGTATGTTACTCCTCCTTCCTACAAAATGCTTAGAGTGTGGATTGTGGGCCACAGCTATGTCTATCGGGCTGCTGAGGCTGCAAGAAAGAGGAATATTACCAGGGAGTTGGGCTTGGCTAATGTGGACATTACTTGGATTGGCAGAGAGGATTAAAGTTTCATCAATTGCTGCCTTTGGTTAAAACCATTGTGGATTCACCAGCCCCTGAACTCATAATTGTGCACTGTGGTGGCAATGACATAGGCACATTATCACTGAAGTAGGACTGGAAATCCTAATGAAGGATACCTTTGCTGAATTGATGATGCTTTTCCCTCACACTGTCTTGGTGTACTCTAACATATGCCAAAGACAGAAATGGAAGTGGTCTAATCAATTCTGTCCACTGATTGACAAAACCAGGAATCATGTTAATAAAACTGTTTCTTCTTTCTTCAGAGACCTTACCATGGGCTCTATCTACAAGAGCAACCTGGGTTTTAACATGCATGGAATCTATAGAAGTGATAGAGTTTACTTTACATGGAAAGGGAACAAGGTGTTTCTAAGCAACCTGAAACTCTGCATACAGTTTTATCTGTAACTGTCTTGTACACAGTCTCAAGACAAAGGCTCTTGTCAGAACCACCAAAGAGCCCAAAATATTGTTCATTTTTTGTTAAATAACTTTTTTGTTAGAATTTTTGAAATTTGCCACGATGTCGCGATGATCACGTCGTGAAATCGCAAAACAAAACAGACATTCAAAGACCACCACCACATTAAAAAATTGTAACTTAAAAAACTCATTCTAAGTATTACAATACACACATTACTAACTAAATTACTGCTTAATAAACATGTTTCCACACATACTTTTCTAGTAAGGTTTTTGAAAAACTGCGTTTGAACCCAACTTTCCATCTTTGTGATGACGCCGATAGTAGCGATGACTTCGCCTTTTTTAAGAGGTGTAAAACACATATATGCACACAGTTTACAGTATTTTAGACACTAGGGGTTTATTTCTGCACTGTTTAAAGTCATATTTTTGTAGGGAGTTTGTATAAAAACAATCTTTTAAACCGATTTTCCATTTTGGCGATGTTTCCAGGCGCCGCAATGATATCGGTAGCCGCGATCACGTTGCATAATTACAAAACAAAAACAAACATTCAATAGCCACCTCCACATACAAAACTTATAACTGCAAAATGGATTATAACCAACACACTAAACACATTACTATCTAAAAGACTCTATAAGAACATGTATAACTCTCTTAATATCTCTATAACACAGTGTATATCTCTTTCAGTGGAACCTGTGACTGCATTCATCAATGTATCAGTAAGTCTCTCATTCACTGAATAAGTATTTCAGTGCATCTGTGAGATGGTGCATCAGTATATCAATGGTTCTATAACAAACTGTGTGACAGACTCAGTGCATCCATGACTGGGTGCATCAGTGTCTCAAAGGATCTGTGATTAGTTGCATGAGTCTCTCAGTTGATCTGTGAGTAGGTGCATGAGTGCATTTGTGCATTTGAAACTAAGTATATGACTGTCTGACTGGATCTGTGAGTCCATACATGAGTGTCTAAGTGGGTGTCTGAGAGGGTGAGTGAGTGGGTGTATGAATGTCTGAGTGGGTCTGTGAGTGAGAGCATGAGTCTCTCAGTGGGTCAATGACTGGGAGCGCGAGTGTCTGAATGGTTCTGTGAATAGGTACATGTATATCTGAGTGAGTCTGTGAGTAGGTGTGTGAGTCTCGTGAGTGTATGAGTGAGTGACTGAATATAGAATTCTCTAAGAGGGTCTGTGACTGAGTGTGTGAGTGACTGCATGGGTGTGTGAGTGGGTGTATTAGTGTCTGTGTGGTTCTATGAGTGGTGTATGAGTATCTTAGTGAGTCTGTCAGCGGGTGGTGGAGTGGGTCTGTGAGAATACATGTGAGTGTGTGAGTTGGTCTGTACATGTGTGTGACTCTCTGAGTGAGTCTGTAAGTGGGTGCATGAGTATCTTAGTGGGTGCATGAGTGCTCAGGTGGGTCTGTGAGTGGGTGTAAGAGTCTCTAAGTGGGTATGAGACTGTGCGCATAAGTCTATGAGTGGGTCTTTAAGTTTGTGCCTGAGTCTCTGAGTAGGTCTGTACATCGGTGCGTCACTCTCCGAGTGAGTCTGTAAGTGGGTGCATGAGTACCTAAATAGGTATGTGAGTGTGTCCATGAGTATCTGAGTGGGTATGTGACTGGATGTATAAATGTATGAGTGGCTATTTGAATGGGTGTATAAGTGTCTGAGTGAGTTTTGAGTGCGTACATGAGTCTGTGACAGTGACTGGCTAGTGTGTACAAATATATATATATTTTTATTATATTTCCACCAATTTTTGTGGAGACATCGCAGTATTCGTGATGTCCCCGTGATGGTGTACGAGAGGCCCACACTGACAGTTGTCATCGTCGCAAATATCGTGTGTGATCAAAAAAGTCAATTTTGGACACATAACTTGTGTCACTAACACCACCATTTCTCAAACATGGTGTCAGAGTACCTCTACCCTGACCCCTTATGTTAGTTTTCACAGAAATTTTCAGCCCCGGGAACTGTTCCTGATCGATAAAATGGCTAAAACAATTTTCTGTTCAGGTTCAGCCCAGCCAATCAGAGCATTCCTGTTGGCGCGTGCATTTGCGATTTACCACGATGTGGCCATGAGATATCCGCTATCATCAAAAAACAGTAGCGCAATATCCGTGGCTAGAGATATCACTATATTGTTCAGTTTTAATTCCTTAAAAACTACTGAACTGATTTGCACCAAATAACAAAAAGCACAATCTTTGTAACAGCATCTACCTTTCTACAAAATTTGGTGTAATTCCGTCCAGCGGTGTCGTGTAGTTCCTATAAACCTATATAGGATCTGGGTGTTTAGACAACATAGACTGTGGGATTGGTGTTCAGGCTGATTCAAGACACCCCCACCGGGTATGTTTGCCTGTATACCAGCTAGCTCACAGTGCAACTGTAAACTCCTCTTACCAAGGAGAGAATAGTTCTTGGCAACTATTGAACATGACAACCCTGTCCCATCAGCGATCGTGGAAATAGTACAGTACTTTTTGCTCAGTCACTCGTGCTCACTTTATCTCAGAGAGATGTACAGAATAAATGGTGGGGACGTTTTCAATAAGCATTTATTGAACTAGTGTCATTCTAGTGTAAAATAGGTGTGCTGAAACAACCATAATACAGAAACAGATATAAACGATATTAAGCACCAACAAAGTAAATGGATGGTAGATTTCTACCATTCTGCTAAAACTATGGAAATATGCAAGCATATAAATACATGATAATAATAATGCGTACTCCTACGATGCAACCTTAACTAGATTTACCTAAGTGTACATAGCATGTATGTAGGTGTAGAGCCAAGAATCCCCTTAGGCTGAAGCCAACCCCATTACCTGAAGTGATAGACTGTGGGACCCCGTCTTGGTCTCCAGATGGACACCCCGTGAGGGATGTCAGACCACTGCGAGCTGGAGTGTCTGCGTGCAGGAACCTCAGTGTCTTGCGTCAGTGTGTCAGCATGGAAGTCTTTTTCTCCTCTCCCTACCTTGGCAAAGATATGGCGTATATATACCCAAAAGGTACCCTCAGGGGATTCTCCCTTGCTGTGTCATGTCGGCCGAGGATGACGGAAGGGATGACCCTTATACATTGTTATTATGCAGAAGATGGTAATCCTGCTGTGATTCTGAGAATGTTCATGCATAATTAATGATGCTAGTTTTTGGGGGAAACCACACAACATCTTATGCAGCGCTTAACTAGGTAAAAGGTCAATACCAAAACCCGTTATGTAGTGTAATTGTATGGTAAATGTAGGTGAAAGGTTGGGAGAATACTCAGGCCTATATTGGGGTACCCTATGAAACATAACACCCACTACTCATCTGACTGGACGACATACTAAAAGGGGAGTGCCCTTCTAAACAAGAATGTAAACATTGTTAAAAAGGCATTTAAAAAGCTTAAAAATGTCATAAAATCTATAAAAAATAAACTCTAATAGTCCTTTAAAATATGTTCATATATATTGTCTGAGCCACTGAGTATGTCTGAAAGCAATGTAGCTCAGTAATAGTATCGAAAAAGAAAAAAAGTTTGTTTACAATTCCAATTTTGGTTGTTTTGAAAAAGCCAAATTCTTCCCAGCACATGGAGAGAGAAATGTTTATGTGTCCTGTGTGGGAGACGCAACATCACTGCTGCTTGCCTTCGCAGACAACAGTCCCTGTAACACCTCACAGATCAGGGCAATTGAGCAAAGATGAGCTTCCTCAGTTCCCACAGCCGATGCTGGGGCAGCGTTTGTAGCATCCAAAGCCTGTGTGCCTGTGGTTAGCCAGTATCCGATCCAACAGGAGCTGAAGCGTCCCATGGTGGCTCTAAGAATGCTGACATCAACATTGGAATACGCTGGGGACACTGTAGTAGGTGGGCCGTTAATGGGTCCAGCAATGCATCCACGTCTCGTGGCGCAACCAATGTAAGTGTTAGACAGAGGTCCAACATGCATTGTTGTCTGCAGAATAGGCAGCGGAGAACATTCAGAACACAGTCAATCCAGACTGTTCGAAATGATAGGAACCAAGACTCGCTTAGCTCCCGAAGTCGAGGTGTGCCAAGATGGAGTACCATGCGATCACGGTAACGTCGCTCCCAGAGCGTTTTTTCCATTTTCTTGGTGACTGGGACATCTATTGCGTAGCATAAAAATTTAAATCAGGATTCCCGCTATCAGTAGCAGGATTAGCAGAAGCCCTCCAAAAATGCTTCCGAATACAGAGTGTATAAAAGCTGGAAAAACTCCAAAGACTGTCTGAAAGGTGCTTACCAGTCCAGACCCTATGGTCTTAAATAGGTGTGCTATACCCTTCGTATCAGACATGTTAAAGATACGTTGTACCATTTCTTCGAAATGGAAAGGGCAATTTGTTCGTTCCAGTGCCTGTATCCCAGCGGAGGACCTTGCAACCTGGAGATCAAAAGTTTCTCGAGCTGAGGTTAAGGGCACATCTTTCTGTAAAAGCATGGCTTTCATTCGGCTCAGAGTATTAAACCGTATAAAGGAAACATTCAATGAAGGCCATAATGGCGCCTCCCTGACTGTGCGGGTCGGTGAAAACAATACTTGCATACAACAAGTAACCCTGGAACTCACAGTGACAAGATATGCGGTGCCTGGAAGCATCCCGCAACAACCTTGCTCGTTCAGCATTAAGTAACTCCCATTCGAGAGCAGCCTGAACACTGGATTAATCATGTCAGCTGGTGAACCTTTCAAATGACAGGATAGGTTTGCTACTGAACCATTACAGGCCCCGTGAAGCATAATGTCCTGGCAAATGAGAGATCCACTGAAAGAATACTCGCAGTCTCTACCGCTGAGAAACACTTCAGTGTCCCTGCATCTAAATCTGTACGGTAATTCCCAAGATTCATGGATGAATTCCCTACCCATTGCTTCATACCTGCCTACCTGGTGGTGTTCTAGGCAATAATGAAACTTGAAAGTTGTTACTGCCAATGTTATATGGCCATGAATGAACCATTCTGTGGACGGTGACTTTGCCATGGTAAAAGGTAATTTGTCTAACTTTTCAATGCACAGCATTGTATATTTTGCATCCCTTTGTGTCGTTGTTATCTGCTTTTCAGTTAAATTATGTGCAGATAACAGAGACGTACTGTTGATATATCGCCAGGGCACATGGCCATAGCACAGGGATTGTAGCATCTAGCTCAATAACAGAATAGAACGTAACTGTGATTGTCTGTGTTTTAAGATGGACAGATCCTGTTCCATTATATCTATAGCAGAAGATACAATCTTGCCCAGTGAGTAAATTCTGGATGTTAGTGTGGTCATACCATTGTCAACCACGGCCAAAGCCTTTTCCAAGTTAACTCTGTCAATTTCACTCAATCTGTTGAGAGATTTTCCAAATTTCATTATATGTGGCATATAAGAAGCTTTTCTGATGTGGCTTTCGGGGACCTAGTAAAAAATCCCTGATATCCATGCCATCTGACAGTAAGGACAAGTGTTGTTTCACCTGAGACTGTGTCGAGGTTCTTAGCCAATCTAGGCATAACTTCCCAACACTGTATGATGTCACCACCCCGGATGTTCTCGTTGCACATAGCGTAAGTCAGGCCTATGGATACTAAACCCTTCGGTGGTACCCCTGAATCTTGACTGACATCTATTTGTGTCGATAGGCCAAACTAACCATCCCTTCCAATTGGGGTCTGTTGAATTGTATGAAATGCCCTGCATGTCATCTAGTGTACTCTCACAATTTTCTGTGTAATTTTGCCAATCCTCGAAGTGTGAACGCAAGGGAATGCGAGGTATGTTCAAGCCCTTATTCTTGGCTAACCCAAGACAGGATGTCTGTTGCACAGTGTTGTTCAGGATAATTGTAGGAGAGTAGGATCTGCCTCTTATGTTGCCCCCACTTTTTTTCTGATGTTTACACTGGTTTCTGGCTATAGTCTGGCTGGGTCCCTGCCAATCAGGGCCCCAGCCTCTCTGTTCTCTCTAAACGACTGGGAGTGCACTCTAGGTGCACTAGTGATTGGATACTGTGGTACCTTATGAGTCCCTAGTATATGGTACCTTAGGTACCAAGGGCATAGGTACTTCACAGGCCTACCAGGGGCTGCAGCATGTATTATGCCACCCCTGGGAAGCAGACTAAATCTGACACCACAGGCCTGCTACTGCAGCCTGGGTGAGGTGGTGCTAGCACTCCTCACTGAGATATAGGTTCCCTATATCTCTCCAACACACACATATAAACCTATCAGTCACCCCTAAGGCAGGCCCTATCAATCCTGAGGGCAGGGTGCTTGGCTTCTATGTGAGGGGGTGCCTCTGCCTGAGCAGGGCCCCTCTGTAGCTCTCAGAGTCCATTCTCTGGTGCTGTTTGTGGATGCGGTTAAACCATATACTCTTAAAGTGCATTATATCCTCGCGGTAAAATGCTAACTTTGGTATGGCTGCATCAAAACATGTCGTGTTTGGTGTCAAACATCTTGGAATACTACCCCCCGCCAGTACTGGCGGCGGGGGTAGCATTCCACCCTTCTAGAGGGATAGACATGTACCTACTGTGGAAACACGGTACAATCCTGAAGAGCCCTGGCATCACAAAATGGATGCCACCAGTCACAGACACTGGGCTGCCCTCCTGCTGATGACCGAAACTCGCAGTGGAGGAAGCCCAACAAAAGGTATCCTGTCACAGGGAGGTGTAACCACCTCCCAGACAGGGTTTAGTGTATTGGGGCTGGGTGGGTGCACTCTTAGAGTGCTTTGAAGTCCTGCACTGGGGGAGCAGAAGGCTCCTCTGTGCATATGCCAGTTCAAACCGGCTCAGGGGCTATCTGCCCCTGCTCTGGCGTGAAACTGGACAAAGGGAAGTGGGTGTAACCACCCACTCCCCTGACCCTCCCATAGGTGGGGTCTAAGAGCTAGTCCCTCCCTTCCTTGTTAGTATAAGGTAGGGAGCCCTTGAACCTGAAGGTTAGATATCCCTGGACGATGCTCAAAAGAAGAATCCTGGCCCTTCGACGTTCCACTACCTTTGGAAGACAGAAGAATCTCCCTTGGAGTCAAGGAGTGACTCCCCTGCTTGGCAGGCACCAAAAACTACAGATGACGGTCGCAAACTACGCCGCTCCCGCCGGAGTCCAAAGTCCCTGCAGCCCAAAAAGAGGATTTCCTGACTTCTCCAAGGCCATCGTGAGTCCCCAGCGAAGCTGAGGCAAGTGGACCCCACGAGTGATGAGGAACCGTGACCCCTGGGTACCGTGCACTATTGTTGAGTGCAACCCCTACACAACGTTCTCAGAACCTGTGCTTTAGGCCACGTGTGGTCCCAGCCTCCAGCAGGAATCCCTCTGAAGATCAGTGGCCTACACCGTCCCGAGTGACCGTGGGCCCCTGTTGAGTGAATCCGACCGGGGCGTCTTTGCGATCCCTTGCCAGCTGGCTCGTGGGTCCCCTGAAACTTTTCCAAGAAACCAAAGGGCTCCCCTGGTTGCTCCAGGTCTGCCCTGACTTACCCTTGCTGGGTGAGTACCTCAGACCTTGCTGGTCTGTGCCATTGCCTTTTCACCCTTCTCCCGAGACTTGCTGTTACCAAGGCCTGTTGGCTCCAACCGAGTTGCCGACACCACCGTAAGCTGCAGACATTATGGGACACGCCGAATCCAGCTCCTGGTCGTCATCGACGCCTCCTGGACCTCGTGGCTGAAGAGTCAAGGCAACCGTGAACGACCTGAATCCTGCGACGACGGTGGGCATTCCTCTTCCTTGCCCCGAGTCACTGCCAAGTGACTTTGAACACTGTCCCCTCTGCTTTCAGGTCATCCTTCTACCGAATCCAGGCTTGGATTCCACCGGACACTTCTTCAGTCATCACAAGCAGCAAGTCTTCTTTGTTCGCAATTGAAAACGACGACGCGACCCGACACCAAAGGACACCTGTGCACCCGGCTTCCCTGGATGAGGTAACTCCAGCACTACGGTGCTCCTGTGGGTGTGGGCCCTAGAACTACTTACCCTGTAAGTGACTTGCTTGTAGGTACACCAGAAGTATCCTAAAACTCTTATTTTCCCCGTGCGATTCTCGCACTGACTCGTACAGGGTTCGCGGCTGTGTTAGACACACCGCGTCCAACTCCCTTGTAAATCTACCAGTAACTGCGTCCTTCGACTCGTACTGACCGATCGGTGTGTTCGCCTCGAACACGCCAGGAGCCTGTAACATTGATAACTCAATCGCGTCCGCTTACATAGACTCGTACAGGACTCACACTAGTGTCTGAACACCGCGTCCGTCCCCTGTGGGTCTCCTACAACTACCTGGGTGGTTCTCTGGGGGTCCCTCGATTCTATGTGCTCTAGACCCCGGTCTAGCCAAGATAAGGTTGTGATATTTACTGTGCTAACTTATTTTGATAACTATTGACTTGTACATATGTTCCTGACTTCTAATCTCATAAAGAGATTAGTAGAGAGTTGTTTAATAATAAATACATATATATTTGATATATATACCTGTGTGGTGTCTTTTCATTTGGTGATTCAAGAGATTGTGTGGTAAAACAAGCTGCTTTACATTCCTTCAAGACTTAGCCTGAAGGCTGCTCTCCACAGCTACCACTAGGATAGCTTTCTATAAAGGTTGTCTTAAACCTATCTACCATAAGAGTCGAATTGTACTGGTGCAAGGTGTCCACTTTAACTAGTGAGCAGCATATACTAGGCCAACTTCTCACATTGGTGGGCAGCGTGTGGGATTCCAGCTTGCTATTGTTTTACCAGAAAATCTCTATTTGAATTACTAACTGAAAACCACTATAGGTACTTAAGGTACATATAAAGTCAAGATTAGTATCAATAAGTTCTACTGAACTTAGAGCTGTGTGCCAAGGGATAGCACACCCTTTCCACAGCTCAAGCTAGGATCAGTAGGCCACAAACTAGTGTAGGTAGTACAACACTGCACAACACTAGAATGTCCTTAAAAGGTGGAGCCAGTGGGTCCACCCAGCCTCAGTATAAGGACATGGCTTTCTCTGACTTGAGAGCCATGTGTGTTGAAAGACACCTGAAGCTAGGACAGAGTCCCTCCACTCTGCACCTGATAGATCTGCTGACAGCAGATGATCTTAGATTGGCTCTAGAAGCTAATGGGTCTGAATCAGGGGGTGGGTCAATTACAGTGTCTGGGTCAGATGATGAAAATCAGAATGACCAGGACTCTGTGATTGAAGGGCCAGGCTCCAAGGGGCCTGAAAAGGACAGAGGAATTCTCCCTAAGAGAACTGACAGAGTGGATGAGAGGCACAGGTCCCCTTCAAGGGAATCTGACCACTCCTATCATTCTGGCAGAGAATTTGTCCATCAGAGGAACTCATACTTTCCCCTAAGAGAGACCTCCTCTGAAAGAATGTGCAAACTACTACAGTATGAGGAAGCACGAGTTGCCCTCAGAACCAAGCAGTTGGCACTGGATAGGGAAGCCCTGGAGATCCAGAGAGCTTCTAGAAGAGAGGGGTTAGAACCCCTTGGTGGCAGCAACAGTGTCCCTAGAGGCAGGGAATATATTCCAGACCATAGGAACCTGAGCAAGGTTGTTCCTCCCTACCAGAGTGGGGATGATATCCACAAGTGGATAACTGCTATGGAGAGGGCCTGTAGAGTACAGCAGGTCCCCCAAAAGCAGTGGGCAGCAATCTTGTGGCTCTCCTTTTCAGATAAAGGTAGAGACAAGCTCCTCACTGCTAGAGAAGAGGATGCTGATGATTATGAAGTCCTGAAGAGTGCACTAATAGATGGGTTTGGCTTAACCACTGAGCAGTACAGGTTGAAGTTCAGAGACACCCAGAAGGCACAGACTCAGGACTGGACTGACTTTGTTGATTGTGCAACCAAGGCTCTGGAGGGTTGGCTAGTTGGCAGTAGGGTTACTGATTTCAAGGGATTGTATAATCTGATAATGAGAGAACAGATCCTTAATAATTGCCAGAACCAGTTGTTGCATCAGTACCTGGTGGACTCTGATCTGACCTCTCCCCAAGAATTGGGAAAGAAGGCAGACAAATGGGTCAGAACCAGGGTGAGGCAGAAACCCCAGAACCAAGGGGGTGACACCAAGAAGCAAGATCCTAAGGGCTCTGAGAAAGGTGGGGATAAGTCAAAAGACCAGAAGTCTTCACAAGGGCCCCAAAAATCTGCATCTGGTGGGGAGTCACAATCCAACAAGGGAAAAGGCCAAAAGAAGCCCTGGTGCAAATTCTGTAAACAGAAAGGGCACTGGACTTCTGATTGTAACAAGTCCAAAGACCAAACCACCCCCACTCCTGCCCCTAAGGCAACTGTTCCCCCTAGCTCAGCTACTGGTGGAGGTGGTACACAGAATAAGGGTGTAGTAGGGTTGACCCTGGGTTCTGAAGTGGGCTCTGACCTAGTCAGAGTGCCCACTCAGGCAATGCTGATTTGTGATGGAGACCTTGATATGTCCTTCCTAGTAAGCCCCAGTAATCTGGGCAAATACAAACAGCAGCCTATAATAAATGGCAAACAGGCTTTGGCATTTAGGGACACAGGTGCTAGTGTCACCATGGTGGCAGAGGATCTTGTGGACCCTGGACAGATCATCCTGGGCGAAATGTACCAGGTGACCAATGCGAGCAATGTCAGGACCAACCATAGTCTGGCAGTTGTGAATTTCTCCTGGGGAGGGGTAACTGGCCTCAAGAAGGTTGTAGTCAGTGCAGACCTCCCTGTAGAATGTCTATTGGGCAATGATCTAGAGACTTCAGCCTGGTCTGAAGTAGAGTTATGGACTCATGCTGAGATGTTGGGCATCCCTGCAGAGGTATTTGCTGTGACCAGGTCACAAGCAAGAATGCATGACACTGAACCAGCTCTGGATCCTGGAACAATGGACCAGATGCTTCCCAAGAGGAGGAGCAGTAGGGTAAAGGCAGTGCCTTCCCCTCTGCCTCAGATCACAGATTCACCTCCAGAGGGAGGTGAAGCAGATCCTGAAGAAGGAACTGCCCCAGAGGGACTTGAGCCTGATCAGGTTGAGTTCTTGGGGGCAGGGGGCCCTTCTAGGGAAGGTCTGAGTAAGGAGCAACAGTGCTGCCCCTCTCTTGAACCCCTCAGACAGCAGGCTGCTGCTGAGGCTGCTGGGAGTGCTAGTGGGTCCCATAAAGTTTATTGGGATGAGGGACTCCTATATTCTGAGGGTAGAGACCCAGCCCCTGGAGCCACCAGGAGGTTGGTAATACCTCAGAAGTTTAGGGGTTCCTCTTGACCTTAGCACACGATATCCCTTTAGCAGGTCACTTGGGCCAAAACAAGACCTGGGACAGGCTTGTTCCACATTTTCATTGGCCACATATGTCAGAGGACACAAAGGAGTTTTGTCGCTCCTGTGTCACTTGCCAAGCCAGTGGTAAGGCAGGTGGCACAACAAAGGCCCCCTGATACCACTACCTGTGGTGGGGGTACCCTTTGAAAGGGTAGGGATTGACATTGTTGGTCCCCTTGACCCTCAAACTGCATCTGGGCACAGATTTATCCTGGTGGTAGTGGATCATGCCACCAGGTACCCAGAGGCAATTCCTCTGAGGACCACCACAGCCCCTGTGGTGGCAAGAGCCCTCATTGGAGTTTTCTCCAGAGTGGGTTTCCCAAAGGAGGTCATCTCTGACAGAGGTACTAACTTCATGTCAGGATATCTAAAAGCAATGTGGAAGGAGTGTGGTGTAACTTATAAGTTCACCACTCCCTATCACCCACAATGCAATGGGTTGGTTGAACGTTTCAACAAAAACCCTGAAGGGAATGATTAAGGGACTCCCAGAGAAGCTTAGGCGGAAATGGGACCTTCTTCTTCCTTGCCTGCTATTTGCATACAGAGAAGTTCCACAGAAGGGGGTTGGTTACAGCCCATTTGAGCTTCTGTTTGGGCATCCTGTGAGAGGTCCACTGTGTTTGGTAAAAGAGGGCTGGGAGTTACCTCTCAAGCCCCCCAAACAAGATGTGATGGAGTATGTACTTGGTCTCCGCTCCCGGATGGCTGAGTACATGAAAAAGGCAACCAAAAACCTGGAGGCCAGCCAAGAATTACAAAAAGCTTGGCATGACCAAAAGGCTGTACTGACTGTATACCAGCCAGGACAGAAAGTGTGGGTGTTGGAGCATGTGGCCCCAGCAGCCCTCCAGGACAAGTGGAGTGGCCCCCATACAATAGTTGAACAGAAGGGAGAAGTCACCTATCTGGTGAATCTTGGAACTCCCAGGAGCCCCCTGAGGGTGCTCCATGTCAACAGATTACAGCCATATGTTGACAGGGCTGACATGGGCTTGCTCATGGCAACTGATGAGGACCAGGAGGAGGAGAGTGACCCTCTCCCTGACCTGCTCTCTCAGAACCCTGATGATGGGTCAGTAGATGGTGTTGCTTTGGCAAGCAGCCTCACTGACCATCAGCAAACTGAGTGCAGACAGGTTCTGCAACAGTTTAGACATATGTTTAGCCTGACCCCTAGTCAGACTACCTGGTGCACCCATGAGGTGGACACTGGAGACAGTCTGCCTGTCAAGAGTAAAATCTACAGGCAACCTGACCATGTCAGGGGCTGTATCAGGACTGAAGTCCAGAAAATGTTGGAGCTAGGTGTAATTGAGCCTTCAGATAGCCCTTGGGCTAGCCCAGTAGTCCTGGTACCCAAGCCTCATACCCAGGGTGGTAAGAAAGAAATGAGGTTTTGTGTAGACTACAGAGGCCTCAATGCAATCACTAGGACTGATGCCTACCCCATACCAAGGGCAGATGAGCTGATTGATACTTTGGCCTCAGCCAAGTATCTAAGCACATTTGACCTAACAGCTGGCTACTGGCAGATCAGATTAGCTGATGATGCAAAAGCCAAAACAGCATTTTCGACCCCTGGTGGGCACTACCACTTTGTGGTGATGCCCTTTGGATTGAAAAATGCACCTGCCACTTTTCAGAGGTTGGTGAATAAAGTTCTGGCAGGGATGGAGACTTATTGCTCAGCTTATCTTGATGATATTGCTGTCTTTAGTTCCTCCTGGAAGGATCACCTGGTCCACCTCAGGAATGTTTTGGAGGCTCTGCAGAAAGCAGGCCTCACTATCAAGGCCACCAAGTGCCAGATAGGGCAGAGTCAGGTTGTGTACCTGGGCCACCTTGTGGGTGGAGGCCAGGTTCAACCTTTACAGAGCAAAATCCAAACCATAATGGAATGGGTTGCTCCAACCACCCAGACACAGGTGAGAGCCTTCTTAGGCCTGACTGGGTACTATAGGGTTTGTCAAGGGATATGGATCTATAGTGACCCCCTTGAATGATCTGACCTCAAAGAAAATGCCAAAAAGGTTCAGTGGACAGCTAGCTGTCAAAAGGCATTTGAAGACCTAAAGCAGGCCATGTGCACTGCCCCCATCTTACAGAGTCCAGACTACACCAAAAAGTTCATTGTCCAAACAGATGCGTCTGAGCTGGGTGTGGGAGCTGTACTGTCTCAACTGAATGATGAAGGTCAAGACCAGCCAGTAGCTTTCATTAGCAGAAGGCTGACCCCTAGAGAGAAACGTTGGTCAGCTATAGAGAGGGAGGCCTTTGCTGTGGTGTGGGCCCTGAAGAAGCTGAGGCCATACTTGTTTGGCACTCACTTCATAGTTCAGACTGACCACAAGCCCCTCCTATGGCTTAAACAGATGAAAGGTGAAAACCCAAAACTTTTGAGGTGGTCCATTTCCCTACAGGGGATGGACTATACAGTGGAACATAGACCTGGGACCCAACATGCCAATGCAGATGGACTCTCAAGGTATTTCCACTTTGAACATGAAGACTCAACTGGTAAAGGTTAGTTTAGTGTCCCTGCGTTTGGGGGGGGTTGTGTAGGAGAGTATGATCTGCCTCTTATGTTGCCCCCACTTTTTTTCTGATGTTTACACTGATTTCTGGCTGTAGTCTGGCTGGGTCCCTGCCAATCAGGGCCCCAGCCTCTCTGTTCTCTCTAAACGACTGGGAGTGCACTCTAGGTGCACTAGTGATTGGATACTGTGGTACCTTATGAGTCCCTAGTATATGGTACCTTAGGTACCAAGGGCATAGGTACTTCACAGGCCTACCAGGGGCTGCAGCATGTATTATGCCACCCCTGGGAAGCAGATTAAATCTGACACCACAGGCCTGCTACTGCAGCCTGGGTGAGGTGGTGCTAGCACTCCTCACTGAGATATAGGTTCCCTATATCTCTCCAACACACACATATAAACCTATCAGTCACCCCTAAGGCAGGCCCTATCAATCCTGAGGGCAGGGTGCTTGGCTTCTATGTGAGGGGGTGCCTCTGCCTGAGCAGGGCGCCTCTGCAGCTCTCAGAGTCCATTCTCTGGTGCTGTTTGTGGATGCGGTTAAACCATATACTCTTAAAGTGCATTATATCCTCGCGGTAAAATGCTAACTTTGGTATGGCTGCATCAAAACATGTTGTGTTTGGTGTCAAACATCTTGGAATACTACCCCCCCGCCAGTCCTGGTGGTGGGGGTAGCATTCCACCCTTCTAGAGGGATAGACATGTACCTACTGTGGAAACACGGTACAATCCTGAAGAGCCCTGGCATCACAAAATGGATGCCACCAGTCACAGACACTGGGCTGCCCTCCTGCTGATGACCGAAACTCGCAGTGGAGGAAGCCCAACAAAAGGTATCCTGTCACAGGGAGGTGTAACCACCTCCCAGACAGGGTTTAGTGTATTGGGGCTGGGTGGGTGCACTCTTAGAGTGCTTTGAAGTCCTGCACTGGGGGAGCAGAAGGCTCCTCTGTGCATATGCCAGTTCAAACCGGCTCAGGGGCTACCTGCCCCTGCTCTGGCGTGAAACTGGACAAAGGGAAGTGGGTGTAACCACCCACTCCCCTGACCCTCCCATAGGTGGGGTCTAAGAGCTAGTCCCTCCCTTCCTTGTTAGTATAAGGTAGGGAGCCCTTGAACCTGAAGGTTAGATATCCCTGGACGACGCTCAAAAGAAGAATCCTGGCCCTTCGACGTTCCACTACCTTTGGAAGACAGAAGAATCTCCCTTGGAGTCAAGGAGTGACTCCCCTGCTTGGCAGGCACCAAAAACTACAAATGACGGTCGCAAACTACGCCACTCCCGCCGAAGTCCAAAGTCCCTGCAGCCCAAGAAGTGCATTTCCTGACTTCTCCAAGGCCATCGTGAGTCCACAGCAAAGCTGAGGCAAGTGGACCCCATGAGTGATGAGGAACCGCGACCCCTGGGTACCATGCACTATTGTCAAGTGCAACCCCTACACAACGTTCTCAGAACCTGTGCTTTGGACCACGTGTGGTCCCAGCCTCCAGCAGGAATCCCTCCGAAGATCAGCAGCCTAGACCGTCCCGAGTGACCGTGGGCCCCTGTTGAGTGAATCCGACCGAGGCGTCTTTGCGATCCCTTGCCAGCCGGCTCGTGGGTCCCCTGAAGACTTTTCCAAGAAACCAAAGGGCTCCTCTGATTGCTCCAGGCCTGCCCTGACTTACCCTTGCTGGGTGAGTCTCTCAGACCTTGCTGGTCTGCACCATTGCCTTTTCACCCTTCTCCTGAGACTTGCTGTTACCAAGGCCTGTTGGCTCCAACCGAGTTGCCGATACCACCGTAAGCTGCAGACATCGTGGTACACGCCGAATCCAGCTCCTGGTCGTCATTGACGCCTCCTGGACCTCGTGGCTGAAGACTCAAGGCAACCGTGAACGACCTGAATCCTGCAACGACGGTGGGCATTCCTCTTCCTTGCCCCGAGTCACTGCCAAGTGACTTTGAACACTGTCCCCTCTGCTTTCAGGTCATCCTTCTACTGAATCCAGGCTTGGATTCCCCCGGACACTTCTTCAGTCATCACAAGCAGCAAGTCTTCTTTGTTCGCCATTGAAAATGACGCCGCGACCCGACACCAAAGGACACCTGTGCACCCGGCTTCCCTGGGTGAGGTAACTCCAGCACTACGGTGCTCCTGTGGGTGTGGGCCCTAGAACTACTTACCTTGTAAGTGACTTGCTTGCAGGTTCACCAGAAGTATCCTAAAACTCTTATTTTCCCCGTGCGATTCTCACACTGACTCGTACAGGGTTCGCGGCTGTGTTAGACACACCGTGTCCAACTCCCTTGTAAATCTACCAGTAACCGCGTCCTTCGACTCGTACTGACCGATCGGTGTGTTCGCCTCGAACACGCCAGGGGCCTGTAACATTGATAACTCAATCGCGTCCGCTTACATAGACTCGTACAGGACTCGCACTTGTGTCTGAACACCGCGTCCATCCCCTGTGGGTCTCCTACAACTACCTGGGTGGTTCTCTGGGGGTCCCTCGATTCTATGTGCTCTAGACCCCGGTCTAGCCAAGATAAGGTTGTGATATTTACTGTGCTAACTTATTTTGATAACTATTGACTTGTACATATGTTCCTGACTTCTAATCTCATAAAGAGATTAGTAGAGAGTTGTTTAATAATAAATACATATATATTTGATATATATACCTGTGTGGTGTCTTTTCATTTGGTGATTCAAGAGATTGTGTGGTAAAACAAGCTGCTTTACATTCCTTCAAGACTTAGCCTGAAGGCTGCTCTCCACAGCTACCACTAGGATAGCTTTCTATAAAGGTTGTCTTAAACCTATCTACCATAAGAGTCGAATTGTACTGGTGCAAGGTGTCCACTTTAACTAGTGAACAGCATATACCAGGCCAACTTCTCACAATAATCATTTGTTGTGGTATGAGGCATGCTCTAAATAGTGCCTTGGTTCCCTGAACCTGCCATTATTTAGTCCCCAGTCTGTTTTAATGTCTATAGTGTCTTTCCATAAGCCGAAACCCTGTTCAGACAGTTGGGCAATAAAGGATGTAGAGTATATCTGTTTTGTGTTAGTGAGCATATTTTTCTTTGCAGATGAAGGTGCAAGCCTATAATAATATGAGCGTGGATCAGATTTGTTAAATCCAGAAAAATAAGCAAACCTTTGTGCAAACGTTTGTGAACTACCTATCCCAATCATTAGAACAAGTACTTGAGCTGATAATATCATTTAAAGAAATGTTAAATACATGTGGTATTTTTAAAAGTTCTGTGGGACCAATTACATCATATGAAACCCTGTCCCACACTATTCCGTCAGGAACTGGAACCTGAAGGAAGTAACCCGTTTAGGGTCACCTGGGTCACTAATGACCACCTCTCAGCCTTCTGTACCAAATGAAGAGTTGTCAGACAGTAGAGAATACAAACCAATAACTATTTATTAATATAAACTCAGAGTGGAGCCAGGTCTGCCCAGTTGCTAGGAGTGCTGCAGAGAGGACTGAAATCGACAAGCATAAAGATACATTATGTACATGTCGGAGGGACGGTCGGAAATGAAAGCTAGGAGGCCGTATAGGTTGAGTAATGGTGACAAAGGTTTTATTTTCAAGTTTAGTATAGGATGACGGGTAGTATGAAACGGTTGATGCACTGTGTGAGTCTCAAGTTCAAAGTACAATTGTCGACAGTATGGAAAGGTTGATTCGCTGTCCGAGAGCTGGGAACTTCCGCCTTCTGCGTTGTTGGGCCTTCCCTCTTGGTGGTGGCTCCCCAGGATGCTCGAAAGGGAAGAAGAGAAATAAAGTGGCGGTAAGTTTCTAGGTCTCAGACACTCTGGCTTCTATGGTACCCTTCACCCTTCCCAGTGAAGATAGTGCTTTACAGAAGACAACGAAGGTGTGGTAAGTGAAGGATGGGGTGTGAAGGGTTTAGAGGGGGTGGGGTCGTAGGTACTAAAAGAAATCTAGTCTTCTCAGATCAATACGAGAGGATATGAGCCAGATCTCAGCTGTTTATCCCCATAAACTTAAACGTATGTGCCCTCTCCTATGACCTTGGTCCCTCTAAGGTACTGTAGGAAGTCTAAGCCCGGTATAAAGAAAAGAAATAAACAAGGAAACGCAAAGGAAGTAAAGAGAACTACAAAAAAATGCAACACAGGACTGTTCTGCAGCTAGCAGACGTCCGCCCCGACTCCAACAACTGTTCCGCTCTTCCCACCCGAGTTCCCCGTCTCTATTGACTCACCGCCAATGTGGTAACTCTCCTGAGTTACAGCGGCAAGCTTGCGTCTCCCGGGGGTATCCACCAGTCTTCGCTCCATGTCTCTGGTTCTCCCTGTGTAGCGACGTTGTCCGTCCTCGTGGACCCTGTCTCCAGCTCTCCAGACTCTCTCAGCCTCCCAGGTTCTTCTCGCTCTTCCTCCTTAGCGTCTTTGGATGCACCGTCTCCGTCCTCGTCTGCTTCCGCCTTTTTTCCTCCCTCTCGCGAGAGGTTCCTTTTCCACGCCTCTACCGGCGCTGATTGGTCCTCCCCATAGGTGATCTCTGCGTCATCCTGTAGAGGAGAGGGTGTTAGGAAATCATTAACCCTGTGGGTGCCGGACTCTTTTTCCTCCACAGGCAAGGGCCGAACACCCGGGCAGGCGATACTGCGCTCCCCTCTGGGCTCTTTCTGACAGTACATTTCGTAACTGGGCTAGAACACGCCTACAGTGGAATTTTCCAGGCAGGTGCAGCTAAACAGTGAAATACAGAAAAAACGGTTTCAATGCTTTTATCATTTACAAAGTATCTCAACTCCAAGGTCCTTCCATTCAGGCCCGTCACCAGACTAGTAGGAGAGGGCCTCTTTCTAGTGAGAAAGGTATGCGCTAAATAGGAACAGTGTACTCATTATGGGAACAAGTCTAACATGGCAGAAACAAAACTTATAGTGGGGCATTTCTCGGAACTAAACTAGATCAGTTTTGAACAGCCTAAAATGGCGCCTATAAAGAAAATGGTGCAGCGAATGCTAACTTGCATAGGGCAATACGCAAGCATGAGCATTTCTATTCTAACAGACCCTCCTTTTAGCATGAGCTAAAACATTTTCTAACAGCAACAAGAAAAACAGGAAATCATAAGTAATAATTACAAAGGCACAATAATTAAGTCTTATGGGCACTCCATATTATCAACATCGGGGAAGGAAACTGTGAGAAGGGAAGAAGTCTAAAAAAGGCCCTCGTCTATATTCATAACATTTTCAATTTATTTTCTGTACCATTATTGCAGCATTAGTATCATGAATCAATATTTTCCTTTTAGGGGTGATAATAGTGGTGCAATTGGAGCAACAGAATGGAGGACACTGAATAAGAGCGCAGCAAAGCACCAACATCACAATCAGATAAATCACCTTTTCAAGAGTCCAGCCCTAGCTACCAAAAAGAGACCAACTCCAATTTCCACTCTCCATTCCCTTGACATTCTCGAGGATGTCTAGAATGTGCTTGGTAATATTTTTTTCCATATTTTTGATCCCGACTACACACTGCTCTCCCACTACCGCGCATACACCACTGCGTATCTAGTCTGTTTTGAATATATTCGCATGCTTTCTAACTGAGTGGTGATGTCGCGTAAAGGGGCCACAGTAGTATTAGATACAATTTGCAACTTGCACTCAAAATATTCTCTAGCCTTCTCGCCCGAGCCATAGAGGTACCACCCAGAGTGAAAATGGATGAGAGAATGTATACAAAAGTGATTCCATTACTATAGTTATTGACCTCTATATCACTCCCTCATAGAATTCTTTAGTTAAAGTCCTTTTAACCCAGCGTACATTAGGCTTAGCATATTTACAGAGCACACCTAAGGGCAATACCATTCCAAGAGCAACATCGTCTGTACCATTATGGACATTGGAATATGTATCGTTTGACAAGAAATAGAACCCTGGGTGTGCATAAATTGGCCCTTCATAATCTACTGCAGTATATCTAGTGTTCATCCCAAAAGTACTCGGATCTTTGTCATTCACTAAAGGGATCGTATTCTTGTACAGCACTATTCCAGAGAAATTGATATTCAAAGAAGTGTCCGTACTATTTACAATGGGGCAGCGAGCAGGATAATAACCAGCCTCCCGGGTAACTATCAGTTCCTTGTAATGCCAGACCACCAACGTAACATTCTGTTCGTCCATATAAAAATTGTCGCAATATGTATTGTTATCACAATCTGGATAACCAATTCCCAATGGTTTTCTATAATATAAACAAGGTCCTGGATAGCCGAAACCAAAAACCCTGTCACTTCCGTAAATTGCGGTGGGCGAGTATATATATAATTTACAAGTGACAATGGATATGCAGGCCATAAACTAGTGAAAGATTCAGTGGGGTAACAAGCTGTCCCTTCTCCAAAGAATCTCTTGTGTGTGTCTAAAAATACATTACTCGGGGCTGTCCTTTTGGTCTTTTTCAGAGAAATAACCTTACCCTGGCATCGCAAAGGCACATTCTGATCTTGTTCCAAAATCTAACACACCCCACACAATATTATTATCAACAGACTCAACAAAACGACACATGTTATTTTTCTTTTTCGGGTCCACACCATATCATGCTGAGCAACGAGAACCATTGGCTGCTCTTCCTCAGCAGCCTGTCTGCCAAAGGGATGCATAACGGATAATAGAGGGGACCAAAATCCAAAAAGATATACAAGTTCCCAGTGTCCATCAGAGCCTCACTGGTACAGGCTCCTATTGTCCATCAATATGTTGGCGCTCTTGAGCACCGGCGGTGGAGCTTGCTCTATCCTAAGCTCTTTTAATGTATCCCACGTCGATCAAGATGGTATACCCTCAAGATATACTTCCGTCCTCCCTAACTAATGTTAGCTAAGATAAAGTAAGCAGAATTCTCCACTTATTCCAGCTAATTTCTGTTGGTACTATAACTCAGTACAACCTATCTTATGAAGTCCATCCTTAATCTTTTTTCTCCTTAGACTCAGTGTCCCTCAGCCGAGGGCGCAAATTGTACCTGGTAGCCCCAGGCACCATGTGATCAGTGAACAAAGGCTCTTGGATAGCTCGTATTTCTGGGGGAACAGCCTTGTTCAACACATCCTCATTCTCTTTATCCGTTTGCGTCCACGTTAACTGGGCATCGCTGAAAGGGACAAACCTGGGTACCTGTTTGAACTCCGTTTCCCCAACTCCGTCTTTGACTCACTGGTCATATGGTAACGGCAAGGGAATCCCCCGACAGTGGGTCGCGTGGACCCAGTTCTTACAACCAGCAACCTTCACAGCAGTACGTGTCACCAACAAAACCTGCTCAGGACCTTTCCAGCGTGGCCCCAAACCTTTCTTCCTCTGGAAGTTGCACAGCAAAACAAAGTCACCAGGCTGGATATCGCGGCCGGGTCCCTCTGGTGTAGAAGGTAAGGAATCCTGCACCTGTTGGTGAATAGAACGTAAACTTTCTTTTAACTGGCCAAGGTAATCAAGTAACACAGGGTACTCAATATCAGAAAACTTACGAGGACGCGGGGCCCCAGACATTTGCCAGGCACCCAAACACGAACTCGTAAGGATGCAATCCTGTCCTGGAATGAGCTGTTGTTCTTGTTGACAAGAGAGCTAACAGTAAAGCATCTGGCCACTTTAACCCTGTTGTCTCCTGAATTTTTGCCAATTTCACTTTGAGAGTACCATTGTACTTCTCAACCAAACCCGCCGACTGTGGATGATTGGCAGCATGAACTTTTTGCTTGACATGGAGACCCTCACAAATCAATTGAATCACTTTCGCATTAAAATGACTTACGTTGTCACTCCAAATGAGTCGGGGCAAGCCGAAACGAAGAAAGAACTCCTTCAGGAGTACCTTTGCAGTCGTAATGGCTGTATTATCTTTAGTGGGGTAAGCCTCAACCCAGGATCACTGACATAATATCGACAGACACAATTTCGACCTACCAAAATATCGGGACAAAAATATCGATAACACTAATATCGACAACCTATACTTAATTAAGAAAATACACAAATATCGACTACAAAATATCGTAAAACATTAACATCGTTTTCAACATTATCGAAGTCAAAAATATCGTAATAAATAATATCGAACACATTAAATAAACATACAAAAAGACAAAAATATCGATCACAAAAATATAGACAACAAAATTATCATTTAAAAAGATATATCGACATGTTAAATATTTTATATTAACTCAAAACATACCCCCAAAATATAAAAATAGCAATAACACACACAACATACATTATAAATCACTTAACATATATATTATAAAAATAACAAGACAATATCATAAACATTTATAAATCCACAAATATTATATACTGCTCCAAACATAATATATAAAATAAAATGTAACACTTTCACATTTAAAACGGTATAAATATCAAATAATGTAGTGCACCATTTTTTTCTCTTTTAAAAAAAAAAACTGAAACGTAATTAGCGTTTTCCATATATAGAAAACAACTGCCAAATTTATTAAAACAATCAGTAACAACCAATTAAATACACATACAATTGAAATAAACCAATTAGATTGGAAAAGTAATTAAAAACACACTATATAAACACACACAAATTAAACATTAATTTACCTTGCAAACAAAAAAGCAACAATAAGGAGAAACTGCCGGATTGCTGACACAACACAGAACTGCATTACGGAAAACTCTGATTACATCAATACAAAGTAAGTAAAATAGAATTTTAAAATAACTGCTACTAAAACTGCTCTCAAAATAATCTTCTATAAATAAAATAATTAATATGTATTTTTTAAATTATATCTCCTCTACAGATAATTCTGAAAAAGTCAAGGGACTGCAGAACAGTGCGAAAAGTCAATTTACAAATAAGGCAGGTATGACTCTCAAAATAACTAAATCTATTTTTTAAAATAGCAAACAGAAGTACTAGCTAACAACAACTCCCCCCCTGCTACAAATGCAATTAAACAGATTAAATAATATTACTATTTTTTTAACAGAAATCTCTACAGAAAAACGAAAACCAAACAGCAAAGAAAACAAATCAACATTTAACAAAGTCTGCAAATTCAACATTGTAAGTATAAAATTGAGAATGTTCATTTTTAGAAAATACAACATGTTATGTTATGTTAGCAGGTTTTATAACGCGCACAGCTACTCAAAGAGTGTCCCGGCGCAAGCCCCGGTAAGACAGGAAGAGGAGACAGAACACAAAGAAAGAAATTCAGTTAAAAGGGAAAATTTTAAGTTTTTTCCTAAACTGAATGGGATTCTGCAAGCTACGTAAATCAAACGGAAGAGAATTCCAGGCCACCGCGGCCAGATAGGCCAAAGAGCTGCCACCTTTCCTTTTCAGGCGATATCTGGGCAGAGAGGCCCTTAACATATTTGAAGAGCGCAGCTGTCTACCGGGAATGTAGAACTGAAAACACTTCCTGAGATAGACAGGGCCATACACATACAGGGCAGCATGGGCCATTACCAGGGCCTTGAACTTAACCCTTGTTCTCACAGGCAGCCAATGAAGATTACGCAAATGTTGCCTGACACTCAAACGCTTAGGGAGGCCGAGAAGCAGTCTAGCAGCGGCATTCTGAACCACCTGGATTCTATCCAGGATGAAGCCAGGAAGACCCACATAGAGTGCATTAGCATAGTCGATATGGGAGGTGACCAGCGCACGGGTAACTGTTTCCTTAGCTGCTAAAGGGAGAAGAGGTAGAAACTTTTTTAGTAGCTTCAAAATGCCGAAGCAAGTACCTGTCAGCCTACTGATTTGGCTGCTGAAGCTAAGCCTTTCATCGAACCAGATCCCAAGGTTCTTAACTGGGAGGCCCTGCGGCGAGGGCTTAAGGGACTCCTCCGGCCAAAACGAGTGCCAGAACAGAGGCGGAAACGTGCCAAAGAATACAATCTCGGTTTTATCTTCGTTACACTTGAGCTGGGCGGAAGTGAGCCAATTAAACAACGCTGCCAGACAGGTCTTAACATAATCAGTAGACGACTCATGCTTTTTCCAAGTGAATAGAAGCTGAGTATTGTCAGCATAGGCGACAACTTTGGCACCTAATTCCTCTGCCAGCTGAATAAGAGGAGACATATAAATGTTGAACAAGAGTGGGCTCAACACGGATCCTTGGGGTACCCCGGTTTGAAGCTCTAGGGAGGTGGACGTAAACGGGGGGATCCAAACGCGCTGAGTTCTGCCATCCAAAAAAGATTTAAGCCACTTACTAGCGGAACCCGTGATACACAGCTGTTGCAGACGGGCGAGGAGAAGTGAATGAGGAACCGTATCAAAAGCGGCAGACAGGTCCAAAAGGACTAGTACTGCCCTGCCGCCCATATCCAAAGTTTTGCAAACTGCTTCAGCCACTTCCACCAGTGCAGACTCCGCACTATATGAGGCTCTGAAGCCAGATTGAGCCAGATGAAGGAGTCCATGCTGTTCCACTTAGGCAGTCAGCTGCTTATTAACCATCTTCTCACAGACTTTAGCGATGGCAGGGAGAAGTGAGACCGGGCGGTAGCTGGCCGGAAGATTGGGATCGAGGGACACCTTTTTTAAAAGGGGGACAATCAAGGCTTGTTTCCAGGCAGGCGGGATTGTGGCCGATGCCAAGGAAGAGTTAATCAGCTGATTCAAGAAGGGGTTGATTACAGTGGCAGCACTCACCAAAAGTTTGGCGGGGCACGGATGACTTGTATTTTTTAATTAATTTTTATATACATCTCTCTTTGCATTTGAAGCTTCACCATGACTGAAGGGGCCCAATTTACTACTTCCCAGAAAGGAAAATTATTATTATGTTATATGGGGTATGTGTACACCCAAGAAAAGCAAACAGGGGACAAAGTCAACTGGAAATGTAGCAAATATTATTCGAACAAATGTTATGGTAGGGCTGCTACAAAGGAAACAACTGTATTATATGTTAGAGAGCATAACCACCCCCCTAACGTAGTTGAAATTGAAGTTAGAAATGCAATTGAAAATATCAAAGAAATTAGTACTAGATCTCAAAAGCCAACAACAGAAATTACTAAAAACATACTTCCCAGAGTCTCAGAGCATGCAACTGGCCAAATGCCCTCAATATCCTCACTAAAACAAACTATAGCTAGAATTAAAAAAGCTACTGCTACCACCACACCTACCCCCAAAACTTTTGCAGAAGTAGAAACACCACCTGATCTCACAGTTACACATAACAAAGAACAATTTCTTTTGTATGACAATAAATCAGCAGACAAAAGAATAATAATGTTTGGGACCCCCACAATTTTACTTAAATTACAAAACTGTGAAACATGGATGATGGATGGGACTTTTAAAATATGTCCCAAACCATTCTACCAATTGTAAACAATACATGGACTATTCCAACATACAAACATCCCCTTCATATATGCTTTACTGCCAAACAAGCCAACAACAACTTATGTAGAACTTTTAAGCAAAATAAAGGAAGAAACTAACAATTATTTTCCGCAAAAAATAATAGTAGACTTTGAGCAGTCAATGATCCAAGCAATACTAAAAAACTACCCTCACACAGCAATTCAAGGTTGCTACTATCACTTTAACCAATGCATTTGGAGGTACCTCCAAAAATCTACATTAAGGGCCCGATTACGATTGCGGAAGGCCCGTCACCGCCAGCCATGTGGTGGCGGACCTGCCGCAATCGTACTGCGATTTTCCCCCGCCACATGACGATGGCGGAGGGAATCACGCTTGGACAGTGGCGGACGCAAAGACCGTCTGCCACGGGTCCGCCACAAGCAATCTTACAGATTGCCTGGCGGACGGACCTCATTGCCAGATATGGTGGCGGTGCCTAGCAGGCACCGTCCACCAAATCATGATGCTGGCTATTGCAGGCCTTTCCATGGCGGCGATGCCGCCATGGAAAGGCTGGTGGGGATTAGTGATGGGTGCCCGTTGCGGGCCCCCCTTGTGTTAGGGGAAGGTGAGGGTACGCTTGGGGGGTACCCATGGTACCCCCCTACATTTCACAGCACTACATGGCAGGCACCGTGTGGTGCCTGCCACGTAGTGAGGTGAAATGCAAAACCTGCCATTTTCACATCGCGGCGGGTGCTGCTGTCAGCAGCACCCGCCGCAATGTTAAAATTCCAGCTCCGACTGCCATGGTGGCAGTCGAATCCTGATCGGATGTGCAGGACCGCCGCATGCATGGTGGACGGTCCCGTTCTACACCAGGATGGTGGACGGGCTCCAGTCCGTCCGCCATCCTAATGAGCCCCTAAGTGTAGAATATGCAACAAATAGCAGCTTTGCATACCAAATAAAAAAATTAATAGCCCTAGCTTATGTTCCTGTTACTGACGTATCTGACCACTACAATCTATTAATTGAAAGTCCCTACTACCAACAAAACGAGCAAAAATTAAGTCCCCTACTTGACTACTTTGAGGATACCTGGGTGGGAAGACTACACAGATCTGGACACAGAAGACAGCCTACATATCACATTCCATGGTGGAATGTATATAACAGTACCCTAAATAAAGAGGCTAAAACTAACAATGCTGTGGAAGGATGGCATAATGCCTTCCAAGCCACAACAGGCAGACTACACCAACTCTACAAAAACTATTGCAATCTATCCAAACAGAGCAAAGCTTAGAACAACTTAGAATGGAACAATCTATAACTCAAATAGGCCCAAAACTAACCAAACAAACTAAACAAGTGTTTGAGTACTTACAATTCAAAGTAAGACTCTACCCAACAACTAAAGGATTAGAGTACCTAGAAACAATAGCTAAAAGCCTACTTTAAATAAATATACCTTTAAACTACCTAAAAAAGTAATTTAAAAACAAACCGTCAAATAAATCTTTTTTTTTCCTAATGCAAAAATATTATTATTTTGTCAATGGGCTACCAAAAAGAGACCAACTCCAATTTCCACTCTCCATTCCCTTGACATTCTCGAGGATGTCTAGAATGTGCTTGGTAATATTTTTTTCCATATTCTTGATCCCGACTACACACTGCTCTCCCACTACCGCGCATACACCACTGCGTATCTAGTCTGTTTTGAATATATTCGCATGCTTTCTAACTGAGTGGTGATGTCACGTAAAGGGGCCACAGTAGTATTAGATACAATTTGCAACTTGCACTCAAAATATTCTCTAGCCTTCTCGCCCGAGCCATAGAGGTACCACCCAGAGTGAAAATGGATGAGAGAATGTATACAAAAGTGATTCCATTACTATAGATATTGACCTCTATATCACTCCCTCATAGAATTCTTTAGTTAAAGTCCTTTTAACCCAGCGTACATTAGGCTTAGCATATTTACAGAGCACACCTAAGGGCAATACCATTCCAAGAGCAACATCGTCTGTACCATTATGGACATTGGAATATGTACCGTTTGACAAGAAATAGAACCCTGGGTGTGCATAAATTGGCCCTTCATAATCTACTGCAGTATATCTAGTGTTCATCCCAAAAGTACTCGGATCTTTGTCATTCACTAAAGGGATCGTATTCTTGTACAGCACTATTCCAGAGCAATTGATATTCAAAGAAGTGTCCGTACTATTTACAATGGGGCAGCGAGCAGGATAATAACCAGCCTCCCGGGTAACTATCAGTTCCTTGTAATGCCAGACCACCAACGTAACATTCTGTTCGTCCATATAAAAATTGTCGCAATATGTATTGTTATCACAATCTGGATAACCAATTCCCAATGGTTTTCTATAATATAAACAAGGTCCTGGATAGCCGAAACCAAAAACCCTGTCACTTCCGTAAATTGCGGTGGGCGAGTATATATATAATTTACAAGTGACAATGGATATGCAGGCCATAAACTAGTGAAAGATTCAGTGGGGTAACAAGCTGTCCCTTCTCCAAAGAATCTCTTGTGTGTGTCTAAAAATACATTACTCGGGGCTGTCCTTTTGGTCTTTTTCAGAGAAATAACCTTACCCTGGCATTGCAAAGGCACATTCTGATCTTGTTCCAAAATCTATCACACCCCACACAATATTATTATCAACAGACTCAACAAAACGACACGTTATTTTTCTTTTTCGGGTCCACACCATATCATGCTGAGCAACGAGAACCATTGGCTGCTCTTCCTCAGCAGCCTGTCTGCCAAAGGGATGCATAACGGATAATAGAGGGGACCAAAATCCAAAAAGATATACAAGTTCCCAGTGTCCGTCAGAGCCTCACTGGTACAGGCTCCTATTGTCCATCAATACGTTGGCGCTCTTGAGCACCGGCGGTGGAGCTTGCTCTATCCTAAGCTCTTTTAATGTATCCCACGTCGATCAAGATGGTATACCCTCAAGATATACTTCAGTCCTCCCTAACTAATGTTAGCTAAGATAAAGTAAGCAGAATTCTCCACTTATTCCAGCTAATTTCTGTTGGTACTATAACTCAGTACAACCTATCTTATGCAGTCCATCCTTAATCTTTTTTCTCCTTAGACTCAGTGTCCCTCAGCCGAGGGCGCAAATTGTACCTGGTAGCCCCAGGCACCATGTGATCAGTGAACAAAGGCTCTTGGATAGCTCGTATTTCTGGGGGAACAGCCTTGTTCAACACATCCTCATTCTCTTTATCCGTTTGCGTCCACGTTAACTGGGCATCGCTGAAAGGGACAAACCTGGGTACCTGTTTGAACTCCGTTTCCCCAACTCCGTCTTTGACTCACTGGTCATATGGTAACGGCAAGGGAATCCCCCGACAGTGGGTCGCGTGGACCCAGTTCTTACAACCAGCAACCTTCACAGCAGTACGTGTCACCAACAAAACCTGCTCAGGACCTTTCCAGCGTGGCCCCAAACCTTTCTTCCTCTGGAAGTTGCACAGCAAAACAAAGTCACCAGGCTGGAAATCGCGGCCGGGTCCCTCTGGTGTAGAAGGTAAGGAATCCTGCACCTGTTGGTGAATAGAACGTAAACTTTCTTTTAACTGGCCAAGGTAATCAAGTAACACAGGGTACTCAATATCAGAAAACTTACGAGTACGCGGGGCCCCAGACATTTGCCAGGCACCCAAACACGAACTCGTAAGGATGCAATCCTGTCCTGGAATGAGCTGTTGTTCTTGTTGACAAGAGAGCTAACAGTAAAGCATCTGGCCACTTTAACCCTGTTGTCTCCTGAATTTTTGCCAATTTCACTTTGAGAGTACCATTGTACTTCTCAACCAAACCCGCCGACTGTGGATGATTGGCAGCATGAACTTTTTGCTTGACATGGAGACCCTCACAAATCAATTGAATCACTTTCGCATTAAAATGACTTACGTTGTCACTCCAAATGAGTCGGGGCAAGCCGAAACGAAGAAAGAACTCCTTCAGGAGTACCTTTGCAGTCGTAATGGCTGTATTATCTTTAGTGGGGTAAGCCTCAACCCAGGATCACTGACATAATATCGACAGACACAATTTCGACCTACCAAAATATCGGGACAAAAATATCGATAACACTAATATCGACAACCTATACTTAATTAAGAAAATACACAAATATCGACTACAAAATATCGTAAAACATTAACATCGTTTTCAACATTATCGAAGTCAAAAATATCGTAATAAATAATATCGAACACATTAAATAAACATACAAAAAGACAAAAATATCGATCACAAAAATATAGACAACAAAATTATCATTTAAAAAGATATATCGACATGTTAAATATTTTATATTAACTCAAAACATACCCCCAAAATATAAAAATAGCAATAACACACACAACATACATTATAAATCACTTAGCATATATATTATAAAAATAACAAAACAATATCATAAACATTTATAAATCCACAAATATTATATACTGCTCCAAACATAATATATAAAATAAAATGTAACACTTTCACATTTAAAACGGTATAAATATCAAATAATGTAGTTAATGCACCATTTTTTCTCTTTTTAAAAAAAAAACTGAAACGTAATTAGCGTTTTCCATATATAGAAAACAACTGCCAAATTTATTAAAACAATCAGTAACAACCAATTAAATACACATACAATTGAAATAACCCAATTAGATTGGAAAAGTAATTAAAAACATACTATATAAACACACACAAATTAAACATTAATTTACCTTGCAAACAAAAAAGCAACAATAAGGAGAAACTGCCGGATTGCTGACACAACACAGAACTGCATTACGGAAAACTCTGATTACATCTCCACAAAGTAAGTAAAATAGAATTTTAAAATAACTGCTACTAAAACTGCTCTCAAAATAATCTTCTATAAATAAAATAATTAATATGTATTTTTTAAATTATATCTCCTCTACAGATAATTCTGAAAAAGTCAAGGAACTGCAGAACAGTGCGAAAAGTCAATTTACAAATAAGGCAGGTATGACTCTCAAAATAACTAAATCTATTTTTTTAAATAGCAAACAGAAGTACTAGCTAACAACAACTCCCCCCCCTGCTACAAATGCAATTAAACAGATTAAATAATATTACTATTTTTTTAACAGAAATCTCTACAGAAAAACGAAAACCAAACAGCAAAGAAAACAAATCAACATTTAACAAAGTCTGCAAATTCAACATTGTAAGTATAAAATTGAGAATGTTCATTTTTAGAAAATACAACATGTTATGTTAGCAGGTTTTATAACGCGCACAGCTACTCAAAGAGTGTCCCGGCGCAAGCCCCGGTAAGACAGGAAGAGGAGACAGAACACAAAGAAAGAAATTCAGTTAAAAAGGAAAATTTTAAGTTTTTTCCTAAACTGAATGGGATTCTGCAAGCTACGTAAATCAAACGGAAGAGAATTCCAGGCCACCGCGGCCAGATAGGCCAAAGAGCTGCCACCTTTCCTTTTCAGGTGATATCTGGGCAGAGAGGCCCTTAACATATTTGAAGAGCGCAGCTGTCTACCGGGAATGTAGAACTGAAAACACTTCCTGAGATAGACAGGGCCATACTCATACAGGGCAGCATGGGCCATTACCAGGGCCTTGAACTTAACCCTTGTTCTCACAGGCAGCCAATGAAGATTACGCAAATGTTGCCTGGCACTCAAACGCTGAGAGAGGCCGAGAAGCAGTCTAGCAGCGGCATTCTGAACCACCTGGATTCTATCCAGGATGAAGCCAGGAAGACCCACATAGAGTGCATTAGCATAGTCGATATGGGAGGTGACCAGCGCACGGGTAACTGTTTCCTTAGCTGCTAAAGGGAGAAGAGGTAGAAACTTTTTTAGTAGCTTCAAAATGCCAAAGCAAGTACCTGTCAGCCTACTGATTTGGCTGCTGAAGCTAAGCCTTTCATCGAACCAGATCCCAAGGTTCTTAACTGGGAGGCCCTGCGGCGAGGGCTTAGGGGACTCCTCCGGCCAAAACGAGTGCCAGAACAGAGGCGGAAACGTGCCAAAGAATACAATCTCGGTTTTATCTTCGTTACACTTGAGCTGGGCGGAAGTGAGCCAATTAAACAACGCTGCCAGACAGGTCTTAACATAATCAGTAGACGACTCATGCTTTTTCCAAGTGAATAGAAGCTGAGTATTGTCAGCATAGGCGACAACTTTGGCACCTAATTCCTCTGCCAGCTGAATAAGAGGAGACATATAAATGTTGAACAAGAGTGGGCTCAACACGGATCCTTGGGGTACCCCGGTTTGAAGCTCTAGGGAGGTGGACGTAAACGGGGGGATCCAAACGCGCTGAGTTCTGCCATCCAAAAAAGATTTAAGCCACTTACTAGCGGAACCCGTGATACACAGCTGTTGCAGATTGGCGAGGAGAAGTGAATGAGGAACCGTATCAAAAGCGGCAGACAGGTCCAAAAGGACTAGTACTGCCCTGCCGCCCATATCCAAAGTTTCGCAAACTGCTTCAGCCACTTCCACCAGTGCAGACTCCGCACTATATGAGGCTCTGAAGCCAGATTGAGCCAGATGAAGGAGTCCTTGCTGTTCCACTTAGGCAGTCAGCTGCTTATTAACCATCTTCTCACAGACTTTAGCGATGGCAGGGAGAAGTGAGACCGGGCGGTAGCTGGCCGGAAGATTGGGATCGAGGGACACCTTTTTTAAAAGGGGGACAATCAAGGCTTGTTTCCAGGCAGGCGGGATTGTGGCCGATGCCAAGGAAGAGTTAATCAGCTGATTCAAGAAGGGGTTGATTACAGTGGCAGCACTCGCCAAAAGTTTGGCGGGGCACGGATCACATGTATTTTTTAATTAATTTTTATATACATCTCTCTTTGCATTTGAAGCTTCACCATGACTGAAGGGGCCCAATTTACTACTTCCCAGAAAGGAAAATTATTATTATGTTATATGGGGTATGTGTACACCCAAGAAAAGCAAACAGGGGACAAAGTCAACTGGAAATGTAGCAAATATTATTCGAACAAATGTTATGGTAGGGCTGCTACAAAGGAAACAACTGTATTATATGTTAGAGAGCATAACCACCCCCCTAACGTAGTTGAAATTGAAGTTAGAAATGCAATTGAAAATATCAAAGAAATTAGTACTAGATCTCAAAAGCCAACAACAGAAATTCCTAAAAACATACTTCCCAGAGTCTCAGAGCATGCAACTGGCCAAATGCCCTCAATATCCTCACTAAAACAAACTATAGCTAGAATTAAAAAAGCTACTGCTACCACCACACCTACCCCCAAAACGTTTGCAGAAGTAGAAACACCACCTGATCTCACAGTTACACATAACAAAGAACAATTTCTTTTGTATGACAATAAATCAGCAGACAAAAGAATAATAATGTTTGGGACCCCCACAATTTTACTTAAATTACAAAACTGTGAAACATGGATGATGGATGGGACTTTTAAAATATGTCCCAAACCAGTCTACCAATTGTATACAATACATGGACTATTCCAACATACAAACATCCCCTTCATATATGCTTTACTGCCAAACAAGCCAACAACAACTTATGTAGAACTTTTAAGCAAAATAAAGGAAGAAACTAACAATTATTTTCCGTAAAAAATAATAGTAGACTTTGAGCAGTCAATGATCCAAGCAATACTAAAAAACTACCCTCACACAGCAATTCAAGGTTGCTACTATCACTTTAACCAATGCATTTGGAGACACCTCCAAAAATCTACATTAAGGGGCCGATTACGATTGCGGAAGGCCCGTCACCGCCAGCCATGTGGTGGCGGTCCTTCCGCAATCGTACTTCGATTTTCCCCCGCCACATGACGATGGCGGTGGGAATCACTCTTGGACAGTGGCGGACGCAAAGACCGTCCTCCACGGGTCCGCCACAAGCAATCTTACAGATTGCCTGGCGGACGGACCTCATTGCCAGATATGGTGGCGGTGCCTAGCAGGCACCGTCCACCAAATCATGATGCTGGCTATTGCAGGCCTTTCCATGGCGGCGATGCCGCCATGGAAAGGCTGGTGGGGATTAGTGATGGGTGCCCGTTGCGGGCCCCCCTTGGGTTAGGGGGAGGTGAGGGTGCACTTGGGGGTTACCGATGGTACCCCCCTACATTTCACAGCACTACATGGCAGGCACCGTGTGGTGCCTGCCGCGTAGTGAGGTGAAATGCAAAACCTGCCATTTTCACATCGCGGCGGGTGCTGCTGTCAGCAGCACCCGCCGCAATGTTAAAATTCCAGATCCGACTGCCATGGTGGCAGTCGAATCCTGATCGGATGTGCAGGACCGCCGCATGCATGGTGGACGGTCCCGTTCTACACCAGGATGGTGGACGGGCTCCAGTCCGTCCGCCATCCTAATGAGCCCCTAAGTGTAGAATATGCAACAAATAGCAGCTTTGCATACCAAATAAAAAAATTAATAGCCCTAGCTTATGTTCCTGTTACTGACGTATCTGACCACTACAATCTATTAATTGAAAGTCCCTACTACCAACAAAACAAGCAAAAATTAAGTCCCCTACTTGACTACTTTGAGGGTACCTGGGTGGGAAGACTACACAGATCTGGACACAGAAAGCAGCCTAAATATCACATTCCATGGTGGAATGTATATAACAGTACCCTAAATAAAGAGGCTAAAACTAACAATGCTGTGGAAGGATGGCATAATGCCTTCCAAGCCACAACAGGCAGACTACACCAACTCTACAAAAACTATTGCAATCTATCCAAACAGAGCAAAGCTTAGAACAACTTAGAATGGAACAATCTATAACTCAACTAGGCCCAAAACTAACCAAACAAACTAAACAAGTGTTTGAGTACTTACAATTCAAAGTAAGACTCTACCCAACAACTAAAGGATTAGAGTACCTAGAAACAATAGCTAAAAGCCTACTTTAAATAAATATACCTTTAAACTACCTAAAAAAGTAATTTAAAAACAAACAGTCAAATAGATCTTTTTTTTTCCGAATGCAAAAATATAATTATTTTGTCAATTATTTTAATGGACATACTAAAAATAAATTGACATAATAATTATATTTTATACTAATACAAATAACTCTAACAAAAACATTATAAACATTTCCCTCCCACGATAAATAATTAAAATTTACTTACAGTTTTAGTTGCTGAAGAAGAGTAATCCAAAGTCCCATATATAAATCCAGAGTTGTTTCAAAAATTTGTATTTCCAAAAATAAACCCCCCCAAAAATGGAAATATTCAACTGTAGCAAAAGTAATCCATCAGCAATAAGTCCACCAACGATAAACCATAAAAAACTCGAAAAATAGTTTTTAAAAACGAAACGCTCCAGGAAAACTCGAAAAATTAAGGAAGTGTAAAATAATATTAGTTTAATAAAATTAATACACACTTCCTTAAAAAAAAAAATGCATTCTTCTCCCGACAATAACCTCCAATGGATAAAAACCTGTTAGGAAATAAAACAATCGCTCCCGCACAAGAACACATAAATACTATGGGGTCCATTAGGATGTCGCGGTGCTGGCGGTGCGGAAAAATGCATTTTTCCGCCCACGAGCAGCGGTACTCACGTCCGCCATATTAGTATGGCCAAACATAGACCATTTCCCGTTTGCCGACGTGCGATGCGAACCGCCATCAAAGTGCGCCCGCAAGCGCGGCGGTGGGAGCCAATGGAGACACACGACCGTGCGGAATGACGTCCGCTCCAGTCCACAAATTAGGATGCTCAAAACAACCAGTCGCACCGCAGCGGAGAAACCGGCCAATCCTACACGGCGGAACCTCGACAGCGGAGCGCGAAACCAGAGACCCGGTCCACAGCGCCCGGACACGACCGCCATGGACCCAGCACTCCACGTTTTCCCGGTGCTGTACCTGATACATCACCAGTAAATCATGGACCGTCGCGGACGCCGCCGCAGGTGCGCAATAACACAACCCCACACACAACCACAAAACACAAACCATGGACTGGCACAGGGTCCCTAACCACATCAGATACCCTGGTGGGGATAGGAACACATCCCCAAGTGCACACGCACATGACCCACCTGCCACCAATACACCCCTCCGCATCCAGGTCACACATCGACCGCGATCGTGCGGCAATGTCAACGCCACGTCACCGCAGCGGTGAAGACAAGGGAATACATGCACACAATGCAGAAGGCTGGGAAAGCGCCAGGCATGGGCAGGGCACAAAGACCACAGGGCCACTACTCCACCCTCACACACTAGCCCCCCCTGAAGGGACATGCCATGTGCCACCCCTGTGCACCCCCATGCACAACAACAAGCCAGGTGACACCAGACTCTGCACCACACACAAAACAAATAGGGACACAGCCACAGCATGAGTGGCTGCACAGGAACACACAGATCAGAAGCACAGGGCCAGGGCTACACACACACACCACAACAACACCACACCAATGGCAAGTAAACTCAGTACAAGCATCAAATGGACACACACACATACAAGGAACAAACATCTCACTGGACACACAGCCTGCCAAGTCACACACACATACCCCACACTGACACACAGACACATACACAGACCACATGCCACCAGCAATGGAGCACACAAAACAGGAAAGCCAAAGTGAGGTGCACACAAATGGAAGGCCAAGGAGACAACCACCAAGCATGTGTACAGCACATGCAAGACAAGGAACATAGAACAACACCCCCAGCCCACCTAATCACACATGGCTTGCATAGTGATTGAAGTCAAACCACAGACAGCACAGTGCAACAATCCAAGGAGACAGCAAGGCAACACATGTAGAGGCACAAGGATGAAAGGAAGGCCCTGAAGTCAAACTGTGAACAGCCACACATATGTATACAAACACTTCTCAGGAATACTCCAGCAGCACAACACACAGGGCCCATTGACACACTCCATGACTGTCAAACACTAGTAGGAATCCACACACATACCCCCCCTCACATCTGCAGCACACAACACCAGTGTCAAACAAACAGAAGGGTGGCAATAATGTCCAGGCAATACACAGACAAACAGTCACACTCTCTGGGGGTAGCCACAAACATCACATACACACAGGGATGCCAGAACCAATGTCTGCACAAAAACAACAGACAAACACATAACCCAACAGACCCACACACAGAACCACAACAAGAACAGACATGCCCTGTGCAGCAAAAATGTGGAAAGGCAATGGGAGCACAGACACAACAGGAGTGCACAACCCCATCAGTCAGGAACAATGCACACACAACATACCACAACAAAGACAAGAAGTGTACCATCACAGATAAACACAGCCACAGCAAACAAACAACAGATGCACAGCCAAAAAAAGAACACATAGCAAACACAGCAGGACATAAGTGGATGCATACCAGCCATTGACAAGGCAACATACCCCCACAGCACTGCATGCACAACAAGCAGTGTCTGCACAACAAACATACCAGCCACACACAGAAATGAGTGACACAACATGAACCCACACAACACCAATCAGCACAGCACAAAGACAACATCACACACAGGAAGTGAAGCAGTACCACAGCAAACACACATACATGCAACACAACACCAACAGATGCACAAGTCTGGCACAGAAAGGTGGAAACAACTTGACCAGGGGACTGGGCAGCACACACAGTTGAAGTGCATATGAGCAAACATGATTGACAAACAGCCCAAGAACATCACACAGAACCCATTGGGGAAATGTCCTGAGTGGCACATTGCCATTGTCCAAAGAACTGCACCACAAAGCACAGTGTCACATATCAAGTGATGGGGAGGCACACACACATGTAAAACAAGGGGACAACAGACATCCAAGTGAAGTGCCATGGCAGGAGTGTACCATACACAAATAGAGGGAGTGCAGACTCACAATGGGTAGGCATCCCAAGCACAGCTAGGGGATGGCAAGACACCACACACAACATCACATACTGGAGGCAAACAGGCACCATGTGACAGCAATGCATGAGAAAACACAACCACAATGGCAGTGTGGATCAGCAGGTCTGCACTGTCTCCACAAACAGTAACATGACAGATGGATGAACAACAAAACACACCATTGACTTGACAGGCACACACACTGCATACTCACAAGTGACAGAAATAACAAGTAGGAGTCAGCCACAACTGCATGGACACACAAACACACTGCACACTGCACAACATACAACTCACACATGTGCATACAAACACATCCACAGGGATAAACAATCCAAACAACAGGCACACACATCCTGGGTGAAACATGTGTGTAGTTGACAATGCAGGGGCACACACATATCAACACTCCAGACAAAGTGAAGACCTTCACACTGCACACTTCTTGACCATCCAAGAGCACACATTGAAAGAAAGCCATGGGACTAGGATGACTGCCCATCACAAGATGACCACACATATACAAAACTGGGCACACAAAATAAGAACACACATACATGATGAGCCTGGCCAGCATGCCTGCAATCCTCTGGACAGAATCCCATTCTGAGCTGGCAGTGCACCACAACTTGACATGTGTACAACACAGCCAACATGAACAAACAATGACAACTGCATCACACCTCAACTGGGGGACTGGGGGAGAATGTTTGCATTGTCAGCATTCCGTCCATCATTTGTTTGCTGTAACACTTTTCACCCTTAGTGGGATGGGTATGCCCAGGCGTGGGTCCCTTGCTCACTGTGCCACTGGATTCAAGCTAGCCTGGCTGAAGAAGGGTGACATACCCTGAAACCGGTCCCAGGATGCTTGTTTCCGGTCCAGGGAGGACCTGGCCTGGCAGTTCGGTCTGGACTGTTCCCATGGGGCACAGGGTCAAGACTGATTTGCATATGGCTGGGTCCAAACTGGGGTGGCGTAGTGGGAAAAAGAACGATGGATTTAACCCAGATCTTTTGACTGGGGAGAATGTTTGCATTGTCAGCATTCCGTCCATCATTTGTTTGCTGTAACACTTTTCGCCCTTAGTGGGATGGGTATGCCCAGACGTGGGTCCCTTGCTCACTGTGCCACTGGATTCAAGCTAGCCTGGCTGAAGAAGGGTGACATACCCTGAAACCGGTCCCAGGATGCTTGTTTCCGGTCCAGGGAGGACCTGGCATGGCAGTTCAGTCTGGACTGTTCCCATGGGGCACAGGGTCAAGACTGATTTGCATATGGCTGGGTCCAAACTGGGGTGGCGTAGTGGGCAAAAGAACGATGGATTTAACCCAGATCTTTTGACTGGGGGAGAATGTTTGCATTGTCAGCATTCCATCCATCATTTGTTTGCTGTAACACTTTTCGCTCTTAGTGTGATGGGTATGCCCAGACGTGGGTCCCTTGCTCACTGTGCCACTGGATTCAAGCTAGCCTGGCTGAAGAAGGGTGACATACCCTGAAACCGGTCCCAGGATGCTTGTTTCCGGTCCAGGGAGGACCTGGCCTGGCAGTTCGGTCTGGACTGTTCCCATGGGGCACAGGGTCAAGACTGATTTGCATATGGCTGGGTCCAAACTGGGGTGGCGTAGTGGGCAAAAGAACGATGGATTTAACCCAGATCTTTTGACTGGGGGAGAATGTTTGCATTGTCAGCATTCCGTCCATCATTTGTTTGCTGTAACACTTTTCGCCCTTAGTGGGATGGGTATGCCCAGACGTGGGTCCCTTGCTCACTGTGCCACTGGATTCAAGCTAGCCTGGCTGAAGAAGGGTGACATACCCTGAAACCGGTCCCAGGATGCTTGTTTCCGGTCCAGGGAGGACCTGGCCTGGCAGTTCGGTCTGGACTGTTCCCATGGGGCACAGGGTCAAGACTGATTTGCATATGGCTGGGTCCAAACTGGGGTGGCGTAGTGGGCAAAAGAACGATGGATTTAACCCAGATCTTTTGACTGGGGAGAATGTTTGCATTGTCAGCATTCCGTCCATCATTTGTTTGCTGCGTCACCGCTGGCATCAGATGACGTAGTACTTTGCGTCTCGGGCTGTGATTCCTCCAGCAGACTCCTGTCCCCCTCCGAGGTGCTGGTCACATCTGTCTCACAGGGCTCCTCTGCAGCTGTTGTGCTAGTTTCCCCACCACTGGTGTCCGTCCCATGTTCCTCCGTGACCACGGGAGATGCTGCATGAGAGAGAGAGATGTAGGGTCAGTGCAGTGGCAGCAACATAACAAACATATGCATTACAGACAACCATTAAGATGTCTAGATCTACATGTTGCACACCACCCTGTGCAATTACATCGTTCAAACCCACCTCTGTCATCACAACAGTGCGTGTGCACTATCAAACCAGGACAAAGTGAGCAATGTGATGACCACACAGCACAACATCCTGCATGTGGCTCCGTTACAACAGCAACACAGATAGCTCATACCTGTCTCACACCACCCACAATGCCATTTAAATGCCCCATACCCGTTTCCCAGTGTTAAGTACAGGTAGGACACATGCATGACAGCTGCACCCAGCACCGGCACAAGCTTACACTCACAGGCCACTGCATCACACTACCAACATCACATCGCCCAGCGCTGGCACATGCTGTGCACACATGCAGCCACACACAGCCATAGTCACCCTTCCCAGTACACTCACCCCTAATTTCCTGCTGATGCTCCTTCAATCGTGCATCCAGCTCAGGGTGAGTCACGGCCAAGATACGGCACATTAGTGGTGTCATGCTGCACGGTGCCATCCGGCCAGTGCGAGGGATCCGCCCCAGTGTCATCTCTGCAACGTTCTTTGCCAGCCGTGAGATGTCGTCCCACCTCTTGTGGTAGTGGGTGCGCCATCGGTTTGATACTCCCAGAGCACGCACCTTGTTCGCAATGCCCCTCCACACGGCCTTATGCTGGTGCACCTTGAGCTGCAGGCATGGGAGACAAGAGGGGGCAAACATCAGTGACACAGTGTCATGTGACAAAATCACTCAGGACAGTAGCATGATACAGATTAATCACAAATCCACATATCTTGCATGCAGAGACAGAAATGCTTTTCACATGGTACATCTGCATGTGTGAATCACACGTAAATGCATGCATGTATGAGGGGGGACACAATACTTGCACATCTCATGTACAAGCAGGATGCCAGCACAGAAGACCATGTGTACTCTGCCCACATCTACTAACCATTTTTAGGTAGAGCAAGACATACGTCACAAAACAACATGTGTATGTGGCGAGACCCACTGTGTCCGACAATGCGCAGGCGTCAACGAACATGCACTGTGAGTAGCCCACTGTGTAATGTATATCACATTGAGGGACATGATCTCACAAACCCACGTCCTTTCTCACAGTGCCAGTCGTGTGCAATCTACAGGGTTGACATGGCACATTGATGGGGAGTCAAATTTGAAAATGAACATGTTACACTCTGTACAGTCAGTGATGTGTTCTTGTTGGATTGGCGGTGACTGTGCAGGCCAGGTGGGCTCACACTGAGATGGACAACAGGGAAATGCAAAGACATGCACACTAGCAATCACTGGCCTGAATCCTCCATTACCAACTTGCTGCTTCACTGTATGGCTGACAAGACAAGACATGTCCCTCCAATCTTGATGTGCAGGAAGGGAGACTTGAGGAGTAGGGTACACACCCCTTCACCCAATGGAATGCAAGTTAGTCAATGCATGACACAAACCCACACTCACATGCACATGCTGCATCAGACCGACTACATGTGTGCCCCCCCTGCACTCTCACACCCACTGTGGAAGACTTACCACAACATTTGGGGCACCATATAGCCTTGGGTACTGTGTGGGCACCTAGTCCACCAGGACCTCAAGCTCCTCGCCGGTGAAGGGACTGGCACGGATCTTCTCTGTCCTAGACATCACTGTTGGTTAGAGACAGCAGCGGCAGCAGCAGGTGAGGGTCTCAGGCAGCAGTCCCTGGAGGCAGCAGCAGGTGAGGGTCTCAGGAAGCAGTCCCTGGAGGCAGCAGCAGGTGAGGGTCTCAGGCAGCAGTCCCTGGAGGCAGCAGCGGGTGAGGGTCTCAGGCAGCAGTCCCTGGAGGCAGCAGCAGGTGAGGGTCTCAGGCAGCAGTCCCTGGAGGCAGCAGCAGGTGAGGGTCTCAGGCAGCAGTCCCTGGAGGCAGCAGCAGGTGAGGGTCTCAGGCAGCAGTCCCTGGAGGCAGCCGCAGGTGAGGGTCTCAGGCAGCAGGCTCTGTGAGCAGTGGAAATTCTGGGCACTCTCCCACACATATATAGCCCCCTGGTGTCGTTCCAGTAGTCCTGGGCTGCTGCAATTGGTCTACCAGGTCAGCCTTTTACAAATGCATCCAATGACTGGCACCGCGGTGGTGTAGCACGCCTACCGCTATTTTCAAAATTGCATCGAGCTTCCGCGATCGCGGAGCCCATTGGCTGTAATGGCATGGACCATGGCGGTGACACACCGCTGGTGCCAGGCGGGCGCTACCGCGGTATTGCATTTTTTGATTGCATCCAATGACCGGCACCGCGGTGGTGTAGCACGCCTACCGCTATTTTCAAAATTGTATCGAGCTTCCGCGATCACGGAGCCCTTTGGCTGTAATGGCATGGACCATGGCGGGGACACACCGCTGGTGCCAGGTGGTAGTTTCCGCAATTTGGGTGCCATAGACACACATGAGGCACCGCCATATGGGTGGCGGAGCATGCCAACCGCCATTTGGCCATGTCTCTGGGGCTATCAGTACCGCACCTGTGCATTGGGGTGTGTTGCACACACACCTCTGGTGCCAGGCGGTAGTTTCCGCAATTTGGGTGCCATAGACACACATGAGGCACCGCCATTTGGGTGGCGGAGCATGCCAACCGCCATTTTGCCATGTCTCTGCAGCTATCAGTACTGCCCCTGTGCATTGGGGTGTGTTGCACACACACCGCTGGTGCCAGGCGGTAGTTTCCGCAATTTGGGTGCCATAGACACACATGAGGCACCACCATTTGGGTGGCGGAGCATGCCAACCGCCATTTGGCCATGTCTCTGGGGCTATCAGTACCGCACCTGTGCATTGGGGTGTGTTGCACACACACCGCTGGTGCCAGGCGGTAGTTTCCGCAATTTGGGTGCCATAGACACACATGAGGCACCGCCATTTGGGTGGCGGAGCATGCCAACCGCCATTTTGGCATCACTTGTCTCTCAGTACCGCACCTACAGTACACTACACTACACTACACTACAGGACAGTGTTGGTATGGACAACACATGTCAATGTGTTGATGTGCATTGTCAATCACAGCATTTTTTTTCACAATTGATGATGTTTGTTTTAGCATGTCCTCTCATGTTAGATCATGCACACACTCGTCATTGATGCTCAGACTGTGGTCATTGTGTTGTTGAGGTGTGCCAGGTTCAATTGACGCCTGAATGTGTGTCATGTACAGCAGCTAGGTAGGATACCGTGGGGTTGCCTTGTCACACATGTGCAGGATGACAGACTCCCAGGCGTGCCCATGGGGAATGTGGCCATATCCCAATGTCCATTCACTTTGACCGAGGTGTTGTTTGGGGGACTTGCTGTGTGTAATCTGACAAGTGTGTGATTTGTGTAGTTGAAGGGGTCCCTACATGTCAGCTGGTCTGTGACTCAATTCATATGACATTCTTTGTTGGCGTTGTGTCAGCCATGATGTGAGATGCTGTGCACATCCCATGATGTATTGCATTACAATGTGTCCACTCTCATCTCAACTAGGAGGAGACCAAATCTGCATCGTCACTTGACAGTGCTGGCAGACATGGAGGATGAGGCGATCATCCGGAAATGCCGTCTGGATAGAGCCACCCTAAAGACCCTTTGTGATTTGTTGGAGCCCCACCTGCAGTCTCGCCGAACATATCCAACAGCTTTCACCACCCCAACGTATAAGGTGATGGCGGCACTGCATTTTTTTGTGACTGGATCATTCCAGTACACGGTGGCCGAGGCAGGTGGGATGTCACAACCCATGTTCAGCATGGTGTTGCGGGATGTTCTGTCCGCCATGATGATCTACAAGGACAGATACATCCATTTCCCCAGGGGGGCAGAATTGGCAGCTGTAAAGGGAGATTTCTATCCCCTTGGACACATCCACCATGTTGTTGGTGCCATTGATTGCACCCATGTTGGGCTAGTGCCACCACAGGTCCGTGAGCACATCTACAGGAATCGTAAACATTACCACTCCATAAATGTCCAAGTGGTATGCCTGGCAGATATGATCATCTCACACGTGTGTGCAAAATTTCCAGGCTCGGCCCATGACTCATACATCCTGCGTAGCAGCATTGTACCCCAGCTGATGGCCAATCTGCTTCCTGAGCGTGCATGGATTGTGGGTGAGTATGCCTAGTCATTTGGCGTGCTGTGTGTGTGACCTGCTGTCTTCTGCATCTGCGACATTGCAATGTTTCTTTGTGTTTGTCACACATAGGTGACTCTGCATATCCCAACCGTCCTTGGTTGCTGAGCCCACTGCGGAACCCCAGGACACCAGCTGATGTCCGCTACAATGATGCACATGGGAGGACACGTCGTGTGGTGGAGCGTACCTTTGGACTGCTGAAGTCACGTTTCCGCTGCCTGGACAAGACCGGAGGGGCACTGATGTACTCGCCCAGGAAGGTGTGTCAGATTGTAGTGGCATGCTGCATGCTCCACAACCTAGCCATTCGCAAGGAGATTCCCCTGCTCCTGGATGATGATGAGCAGCCAAGGCCCCCGCCTGCAAACCAACCCATGTCCAGTGATGATGACAGTGGAGAGGAGGAAGGTGTTGACCTGCGTCAACAGCTCATCACCCGCTACTTCACTTGAAGGTGGGTAACAATGTACAACGTACCCATTGTCTGATGATGTTGCTGTTGTTGTGAGGGTGTAAGTGAGATTTGTGACAGCAGCCAGTTGTAGACTCAGTGTTTGCTGTCAATGTTCATGGGACAGTTCATTTCTGAACATCTACAGGATGTGTATGTTGGCACTTGTTGCCCATTGTTATGTGTGCATGTGGGTTGTTCTTGTTGTGAAGTGTTGTGTGATGTCTGTGATGCCACACCCAGACTAGTGAATGTTGTTCTGTTGTGTTTTCCTAGGTGCCTTTGACCTCTCCTTGCCTACATACACTCCGTCCCCTGGTACATTGTATTCCTGTTGAAAATTGTACATCCTGGAATAAAGACGGAGCAGGTACAACAACATGTGTGTAAGGATTTGTTTATTTACAAAGGTGACATGTGAGGGGGTACATTGACAGTGAGGTGATTAGTGGAGCAGTGAGTTGACAGTAATGGTAAATGAGATAATCGAGTGGTCACCACATAGGTGTGGTGACCCAGTCCAACAGACAGATGCCATTCACAAGGCAGTGTGGGGAAGGACAGTCCAAAAGTCAATGCAGTGGTGCAGAGGGTTGCCATCATGGCTGGCTGCGTGACTGGCGTTTGGCAGGTGCTTTGCCAACAGATACTCCCAGGGTTTTCTTCGGACGGCCCCTTTTCCGTTTGGCAGGGGGGGCCTCTGCTATAGGGCCAGTGGGGTCTGAGGACTCACCACTCTCTGTGGCCGCAGGGGAGGATGGTGAACTGTCATCCTGCGGACCACCAGTGGGAGGGGGAGGTGTTGTTTGTGGTGCAGGCCTGTCCCTCAGTACCGCCACTAGTTGGCCCAAGAGGTCCACAATTTGTCCCATGCGGGTGTCCATGGACCTCATCAGCAGGAGGAGCTCACGTGAATCTTGTTCGGACCGGGCCGTTTGTCCCTGGGCCTGTTCATATGCCCCAAGGACTGTGTGGATGTGGTCCAGGGATTCGGTCCCAGGCTGTGATCATGTGTGGGTGACCCTGCCCCTCCCACCTGCTCTGCTGCCACGGACCGGTTGCCTCTCCACTGTCGGACCACACATCCTCTCCCTGCCCTCCTCAGTTGCTGGGGTGGGGTGGTCATCCTGTGGGACAGGGAGGGTGTTGCAGGCACCACTGGTGGTTGTGGTGGTGGTGGAGGACGCACCGGACGTAACAGCAGGGGCCTGCAGATTGGTTGTTGTAGCTGCAGGTGTGGTGGGGGGACGATGGGGTCCTGGGACCTGTTGCGCCCTGGAATACCAGATGGCCCGGCCTCAGTCTCCTCGTCCGAAGATTCCTGGAAGTCAACATCCGAGAGTCGATGTTCCGGGGGGGGGGGGGGGTGGGGGGTAGACTGGCCCTGCAGGTTGCTGGTGTCGTCCTCTGCAGTCTTGGTCACCTGTGGATCAGATGGGAAATGGTCATTGGGGTGCACCCCGTAAGATTTGTGTTAGCTGTGTATCATTCACTGTTAGTACACTACACAGTTGACTGATCATCACATTGTTTCCTATTTGCACTACTGTGCCTCCTGACATGCTGCGGTGGTACATGCATTTCTTGTCCATGGTGTGAGGTGTCAATATGTACCATGCGCCACGTGCATAATTTGTGATTACAGGGACATGTTGACATCTAGGGCCTTGCGCTAAATATGATTTTTGTGCGGACTGTTTGTGGATTTTTATGACCTGTCAGCCCTCACATCTGGGCATGTCCTGGCCATTGTCATCTCCTGCATACCTTTGTCTTGTCATGTGCATATCTGGATTGGTACCACATAATATGCTTTCTTACTGTTCATATGGTCGTTGTTACTCTGGCCCCATGGCACTGAACCTGTCATTCATTGCTGTGCATGATTGTTCCCAGTCTTTCCTCTACATGTGCATTGGTGTGTCACACTTTCGTTGCTGTGACAGTTTCCTTTGCTTAGCTGTGTGCACACTGTGCGTGGCAATATGATCTGTGTGCATATTTGTGCATTGAGAGGACTGGTGTTGTCATATGGCACCATTCTTTTTGTGTCAAATGGCTAGGTGCACGTACTGCCTACTTACCTGTTGTGTGTTAGCATTTGTCTTTGTTTTGTGACACATCTGTGTGTGCGTGGTGGAGGCTTGCATCCTGCTCAGTGGTGGCACAAGACAGAATAATATGTCTGGCTAGCTGTTTGTTTATTTGGAGTGATCCATTATATGCCACATGCATCTGGGTGGGGTGGGGGAGTGCCCCATCCTGCTGAGGTGTGGGACAGGGGGCATGGTGGGAGTAGTAGTACAGGCCTCCCTCCCACATACAGCCCTCCATGGCAAGATGGCTACCTACCTGTTGGTTTGTTTGTTGGGGATGTAATGGCTGACACATGCTTCTGGGTGGGGTGGGGGAGTGCCCCATCCTGCTGAGGTGTGGGACAGGGGGCATGGTGGGAGTAGTAGTACAGGCCTCCACCCCAAACAGCCCTCCATGGCAAGATGGCTACCTACCTGTTAGTTTGTTTGTTGGGGATGTAATGGCTGACACATGCTTCATGGTGGGGTGGGGGAGTGCTCCATCCTGCTGAGGTGTGGGACAAGGGAGCATGGTGGGAGTAGTAGTACAGGCCTCCCTCCCACATACAGCCCTCCATGGCAAGATGGCTACCTACCTGTAAGTTTGTTTGTTGGGGATGTAATGGCTGATACATGCTTCTGGGTGGGGGAGTGCTCCATCCTGCTGAGGTGTGGGACAGGGGGCATGGTGGGAGTAGTAGTACAGGCCTCCCTCCCACATACATCCCTCCATGGCAAGATGGCTACCTACCTGTTGGTTTGTTTGTTGGGGATGTAATGGCTGACACATGCTTCTGGGTGGGGTGGGGGAGTGCCCCATCCTGCTGAGGCGTGGGACAGGGGGCATGGTGGGAGTAGTAGTACAGGCCTCCACCCCAAACAGCCCTCCATGGCAAGATGGCTACCTACCTGTTAGTTTGTTTGTTGGGGATGTAATGGCTGACACATGCTTCTGGGTGGGGTGGGGGAGTGCTCCATCCTGCTGAGGTGTGGGACAGGGGGCATGTTGGGAGTAGTAGTACAGGCCTCCCTCCCACATACAGCCCTCCATGGCAAGATGGCTACCTACCTGTAAGTTTGTTTGTTGGGGATGTAATGGCTGACACATGCTTCTGGTTGGGGGAGTGCTCCATCTTGCTGAGGTGTGGGACAGGGGGCATGGTGGGAGTAGTAGTACAGGCCTCCCTCCCACATACAGCCCTCCATGGCAAGATGGCTACCTACCTGTTGGTTTGTTTGTTGGGGATGTAATGGCTGACACATGCTTCTGGGTGGGGTGGGGAGTGCCCCATCCTGCTGAGGTGTGGGACAGGGGGCATGGTGGGAGTAGTAGTACAGGCCTCCACCCCAAACAGCCCTCCATGGCAAGATGGCTACCTACCTGTTAGTTTGTTTGTTGGGGATGTAATGGCTGACACATGCTTCTGGGTGGGGTGGGGGAGTGCTCCATCCTGCTGAGGTGTGGGACAGGGGGCATGGTGGGAGTAGTAGTACAGGCCTCCCTCCCACATACAGCCCTCCATGGCAAGATGGCTACCTACCTGTAAGTTTGTTTGTTGGGGATGTAATGGCTGACACATGCTTCTGGGTGGGGTGGGGGAGTGCTCCATCCTGCTGAGGTGTGGGACAGGGGGCATGGTGGGAGTAGTAGTACAGGCCTCTCTCCCACATACAGCCCTCCATGGCAAGATGGCTACCTACCTGTTGGTTTGTTTGTTGGGGATGTAATGGCTGACACATGCTTCTGGGTGGGGTGGGGGAGTGCCCCATCCTGCTGAGGTGTGGGACAGGGGGCATGGTGGGAGTAGTAGTACAGGCCTCCACCCCAAACAGCCCTCCCTGGCAAGATGGCTACCTACCTGTTAGTTTGTTTGTTGGGGATGTGATGGCTGACACATGCTTCTGGGTGGGGTGGGGGAGTGCTCCATCCTGCTGAGGTGTGGGACAGGGGGCATGTTGGGAGTAGTAGTACAGGCCTCCCTCCCACATACAGCCCTCCATGGCAAGATGGCTACCTACCTGTAAGTTTGTTTGTTGGGGATGTAATGGCTGACACATGCTTCTGGGTGGGGTGGGGGAGTGCCCCATCCTGCTGAGGTGTGGGACAGGGGGCATGGTGGGAGTAGTAGTACAGGCCTCCCTCCCACATACAGCCCTCCATGGCAAGAAGGCTACCTACCTGTTGGTTTGCTTGTTGGGGATGTAATGGCTGACACATGCTTCTGGGTGGGGTGGGGGAGTGCCCCATCCTGCTGAGGTGTGGGACAGGGGGCATGGTGGGAGTAGTAGTACAGGCCTCCACCCCAAATAGCCCTCCATGACAAGATGGCTACCTAACTGTTAGTTTGTTTGTTGGGGGTGTAATGGCTGACACATGCTTCTGGGTGGGGTGGGGGAGTGCTCCATCCTGCTGAGGTGTGGGACAAGGGGGCATGGTGGGAGCTGAAGGAGGCTGCCTGTGCACATGCACCCATGGTAATGTTGCTAGGTACATTGGTGGTGTTTGGGAGGGGGTGGATGTTGGATCTGTGAGACATGTTTTAGTGAGTGTGTGGTGCAGATGAATGGAATTGGTCCTAGGAGGTGTATCTTTGTTGTTGTGCAAGGCAGTACATAGCAGTGTGGTGGTAGTCATTTGTTTGTACTTGCCAGCTTCCACTCCCCCGGGTACTCCTGTGAGACTCTCTGGATGCAGTATGGCAAGCACCTTCTCCTCCCATGGGGTGAATGGTTTTGGTGGTATGGGAGTGCCACCGCCAGTCTTGTCAGCCAGCTGACGGTTCTTGGTCCTCCTCTCTTTGACAACCCTCTTCAAGTCATGCCACCGCTTCATGATTTCCTTTCTGGATCTTGGGATGGTCCCTACTGCATTGACCTTCTGGACTATCCTTTCCCACATTTGAGTCCTTGTGGCTAATGGTGTCTGTTGGACCATGCTACCAAACAGCTGTGGTTCCACTCTGACTATCTCATCTACCATTACCTTCAACTCACTCTCTGTGAATTTGGGCATTTTATGTGTTGACATGGTGTGTGATGTGCAGAGGTGTTGTAGGTGCAGGGGTGTAAGTGGTGGTAGTGGTGGTGATGTGTATGGTGTGTGATGTGCAAAGGGGTTAGGGGTGCAGGTGTGGAAGTGGTGGTGGTGCTGTGTGTGGTGTGAGTGGTGATGATGTGTAGCTTTGCCTATCCTTTGTTCTCAGGGGTTGGGCCCTTCAGTTGTGGGTTAGTGCAGAGGATTGTGGTCAAGGAAGGGGCTGGTTTTATGCTCTATGTGGGTGGGTCCACATGTGGGAGTGCTCTCAGGTGTGTTGTGTGGGTTGTCCTTGTAATTTTTTTTTTGTGTGCAATGTTGTGTCCTTGGGGTGTATTTTCTGTTTTTGGGTGGCATGGCCACTTTGGTGTGGGCACTTTGTGGCCTTATTGTGGGATTTTTAATTCGTCCGCCAAATTTGTCACGGAGCGTCCGCGGCGGTGGCTTTGCTGCAGCTCTTCCGCATGCTCTCCCATTCATCACTGTTAGCGACCGCGGTGGTCGGAAACAGCGGAACGTGCCACGGGACCAGCGGGGATATCCTAATTTCCCGTGCGGTGTCTCCGCTATCTTTGCGGCGGGTTGGTGTTTTTCCGCAGCGGATCCGTCTGCCGCGGACGTGTTTTGGCCATCTCCGCACGCTACGGGCGGTTTTTCTTCCCCACGTACCGCCGCGGTCGGTGTTTTTTGGCGGTTGATCCTAATTTGGCCGCCGGTTTCTCCACGGTGCCGGCGGGCGGTTGTTTACCGCTTCCATGGCGGTCGGGGTGATTTTCCGACCGCCATCCTATTGACCCTCTATATATATATAACAAATAAATACAATATTAACAACAGACTTTAAACATAATTACACATATCTATGAAACTCTAACACAGACCGTTTAACAAACCAACGACATTTCGCACACTACGTATTTAAACATACAACTCACTTAAACTTCCAAAACCTAACACGACATACACTATGGGGCCGATTCCGATTCGGGCCGGAAATCTCTCCAACCGAGCCGGACTCGGTGAGATTTCCGACCGAATCGGACTCTGGCAGCCCGACCGAACGAGTACGATGCGCACGTATGCCATCGGACTCGAGTCGGTCGGACTCCCATTGAAGTCAATGGGAGCCGGTCGTACAACGCGTACGCGGGCTCCCATTGACTCAATGGGTGCGAGGCGGTCAAGGGTGCCCCCTACAGCGTGTACGCGGCGAAGCGATTCGCGCCGTACACGCACAGGTAGGGGGGACCCATGGGTCCCCCCTGTGTGCGACTCGCGCGGCTACGCGTACAGGGGGGTCCGACACGGACCCCCAAAGTACGTCTCCGACTGCTCTTTGGAGCCGGAGTGCGCGGCTCGGTCAGACTGCTCGCGGCGCGCATCGTACTCACCCGGCCGGGGAAAGTCCATTGCGCGGTGCGAGTCGAGTCCGAGCGAGTCGGTCGGTGCGGTTCGACCCGGGAACGAGTCGGTGGGAGCGGTCTGGACGCCCGGACGAGTCGGTCGGCGAATTCGCATCGTACTCGCTCGCCCGGACGCGCGTACGACTCGGTCGGGAAATAGGGCTCCGAATCGGATCCGGTTAAGCCGAATCCGATTCGGAGCCCTACCGGCCGAGATCGGAATCGGCCCCTATATAGTACTACACTACCTTCAAATTACACTTATACTAAAGTTTTAATATAGAAAATTAAACTTACCTTAACCGATGCGACGCTGCTTCCGATCGCAAGCTTCTCCCCCAGAAATGACCTAAAACAAAACCGATAGCTTACAAAAGACAACTTTAGTTTATAAATGGCTCCCTTAAATAATAAATATTTCTATTTTCCATTATTACAATTATTATATATTACAAATACATAAATGTAAATATTTCTAAAAATACTACAAAATATATATTATTTTTCAAAAAATGTTTGAGATATTATTTTTAATGTAAAATTATAATAATAAATATTATTAAAAAAGTAATATTTATTAATATAATTTAAAAAATATACATGTAATGTGCAATGTATATTTAAAACTTGTAATATGTTTTAGTAATATGAAAATATTGTAATAATGTTATAAAAAATGTTTGTGTTTGCAAAATGACTTATGTTTTTAATAATATTATTTATATTAAAATATAAATAATATTTCCAAAAATAAAACATATGTGTTCAAGTATTTTTTTGTTAAAGTACATATGCTATTATTAAAATGAACTATATGTATGAATGTAAAAAATTTGTGCAATTAAACAAAAATGTATCTACTGTTACCAAAAATATTATGGGGGTCATTAGGATGGCGGGCGGACTTTAGTCCGCCCGCCACCCTAGCGGTAACGGGTCCGCCCGCCTGCCATGCGGCGGTCCCGCAACCCCAATTATGATGCGACCGCCACCGCGGCAGTCGCATCTAGCATTGTAACATTGCGGCGGGTGCTGCTAGCTGCAGCACCCGCCGCAATCGTTGAATGCCATGTTGTGCATTTCCATGCACAACGTGGCAGGCACCGCACGGTGCCTGCCACCTTGTGCATGGACATGCAGGAGGGTACCATGGGTACCCCCCAAGTACACCCCCCCACCCGCCCGGGGGCCCGCAACGGGCCCCCAAAGCAAATCCCCGTCAGCCTTTCCATGATGGCATCGCCGCCATGGAAAGGCCTTAAAATCTCTACATCATAATATGGATGGCGGTGCCAGCTAGGCACCGCCACCATATTTGAGCCCCTGCTCCGCCTGGCCGGCAGAAATCGGCAGACGCACTTTGCGTCCGCCGCGATACCCACCGCCATCGTAATATGGCGGTGGGTATTTCTCGTTACGATGGTGTAGCGGTCGCCACAGCCGGCCCGGCGGTGGCGATCGTTACGCCATCGTAATGACCCCCTATATGTTTTAAATATTGTACAAAAAGTGATTAATAACTACTTATCTTTTTTTCCAAAAATATACAACAGAATAATGTATTTAAAAAAAAATTGTAATAATTTTTTTTCAAAAATGTTATATCTAAATGTGTAAATATGTTCAAAATATGTAATATGTAAACAATTAACAGAATGTATTTTTTTCCTGTTTTTAACTATATAAAATAAATATACTTAAATAAATAAAATACTTTTTCTCCTTCTTATGATCCATGTTTCATCATAAATAAAAATATAATTAAAAATAAACATGTTTCTGTTATTTTTTTACATGTTATAAAATATTTATACTGTATCAATGTTCTTTAAAAACACTTATATTTGTTGAAACATTTATAACAATTTTTTTTACACCATAATATAATTTTAATTCTTCACTATTTCCACTATTAACTACATTAACTCAAAGAAAGTGCTAAATATCAAACTTTTTAATTTATTGCTCCCACTTCAATTTATATAAAGTCAGGGAAAACACAGGAGACTAACCTAATATAATTTACTATTCAGGGAAGATGCTGCACACAAAACATATATAATTTACTATTCCCACTCCAACTTACATTAAGTCAGGGAAGGTGCTGGACACTAAACATATTTAATTTACTATTCCCACTCCAAACTACATTAAAACAGGCAAGGTGCTGGACACAAAACATATCTAATGAACTATTCCCACTCCAAACTACATTAAGGGACTCTTTACGATGGCGGGCGGACATCAGTCCGCCCGCCATCGTTGCGGTGCTGGGACCGCCCGCCAGACATGCGGTGGTCCCACCACTGCAATTAGGATGCGCCCGCCATACTGGCGGGCGCATCCAGGGCATTTAACATTGCGGACGGTGCTGCTGGCTGCAGCACCGTACGCAATGTTAAAAGTGCTTACACTGCATTTCCCTGCACTACGTGGCAGGCACCACGCGGCGCCTGCCACTTGGTGCATGGAAAAGCAGGGAGGTACCATGGGTACCCCCCCAGTGCACCCCCCCATACAGAGGGGACCCGCAACGGGCCCTCGAATCCAGCCTCGCCTGTCTTTTTGCGGTGGGATGACCGCCGCGAAAATACAGGCGGAAAGGGATTTTGTAATCCCTGCACACTAAACATATATAATTTAATATTCCCACTCCAATTAACAATAAGTCAGGGAAGATGCTGGACACTAAACATATATAATTTACTATTCCCACTCCAATTAATAATAAGTCAGGGAAGGCGCTGGACACAAAACATATATAATTTACTATTCCCACTCGAAACTATATTAAATCAGGGAAGTTGCTGGACACAAAACATATATTATTTACTATTCCCACTCGAAACTATATTAAATCAGGGAAGGTGCTGGACACAAAACATATATTATTTACTATTCCCACCCAAACTACATTAAATTAGAAAAGGTGCTGGACACTAAACATATATAATTTAATACTCCCACTCCAATTAACAATAAGTCAGGGAAGGTGCTGGACACTAAACATATATAATTTCATAATCCCACTCCAATTAACAATAAGTTAGGGAAGATGCTTGACACCAAACATATATAATTTACTATTCTCACTCCAATTAATAATAAGTAAAGGAAGGCGTTGGACACAAAACATATATAATTTACTATTCCCACTCCAAACTACATTAAATCAGGGATGGTGCTGTACACAAAACATATATAATCTTATATTCCCACTCCAATTACCAATAAGTCAGGGAAGGCGCTGGACACTTAGGGGCCGATTCGGGCAGGAAATCTCTCCGACCGAGCCGGACCCGGAGAGATTTCCGACCGAATCGGACTCTGGCAGTCCGACCGAACGAGTACGATGCGCACGCATGCACCCGGATTCGAGTCGGTCGGACTCCCATTGAAGTCAATGGGAGCCGGTCGTACAACGCGTACGCGGGCTCCCATTGATTCAATGGGTGCGAGGCGAACAAGGGTGCCCCCTACAGCGGGTACACGTCGAAGCGGGTCGCGCCGTACATGCACAGGTAGGGGGGACCCATGGGTCCCCCCTGTATGCGACTCGCGCAGCTACACGTACAGGGGGGTCCGACGCGGACCCCCAAAGTCCGGCTCCGACAGCTCTTTTGAGCCGGACGGCGCGAGTCGGTCGGACTGCTCGCGTCGCGCATTGTACTTGCCCGGCCAGGGAACGTCTCCATTGCGTGGTGCGAGCCGTGTCCGTGCGAGTCGGTCGGAGCATGTTGAAGCCGCGTACGAGTCGGTCGGCGATTTCGCGGGCGCTTGCATCGTATTCGCTCGGCCGGACCCGCGTACGAATCTGTTGGGAAACAGGGTTCCGAATCGGATCCGGTAAAGCCGAATCCGATTCGGAGCCCTTCCGGCCGAGATCGGAATCGGCCCCTAAACATATATAATTTTTTATTCCCACTCCAATTAACAATAAGTCAGGGAAGGTGCTGGACAATAAAAATATATTTATTTTACTATTCCCACTTCAAACTACATTAAATCATGGAAGGTGCTGGACACAAAACATATTTAATTTACTATTCCCACTACAAAATATATAAAGTCATGGTAGGTACCGCACACTAAAAATATATAATATACTATTCCTAATATCAACATATATAATTTACTATAACTAAATTTAAATTTTATTTAAAAATTAATAATTATTTTTAACATATATGTAAACATATATGAAAAATACAAATATTAACATCAAAAAGTTTTACAAAAATTTCAAATAAATGTTAATAATTGTTACCAAATACAAAATTATAAATACCTAAATACAAATTAAATACTCTCATTAATAAATTTAAAAATGTTATAATAAATGATCAAAATTAATTTGTACATGTTTTATAAACGTAAAACATACTCCATTGTACCCACTATAAAAATAACATCCCAGTACTCCAATAATTAAATTTTAAATTTAAATTTAAATTTTTAAAAAACTTTTAGTAATACATTTTTAAAACACTAAACACCCTTATACACAATAAATACCATATTACACTCATACATTTTTTTAAATACATTTTAATTTGAAATTTCACATTTGTTTTTTAATTTTGAGAACTTTGTAAAAAAAATAAAACACCATTATCCCCTATTAACACAAAATCACTCTCATAAAATAAATTGTAAAATTAAATTAAATTTTAGTAAAACAATTTGAATCTTCCCAAAAAATTTAAAAAACACTCCCCACCCTTATTCCCTATAAACCCATTATCCCGCACCTAAAAATTATTTATAATTTCATTTATAAAAATTTAGGGGTCCATTACGATGTCGGGCGGAAGCACCACCGCCGTGCTGTCGGAGGCAAAAACCGCTAGTTACCGTCCGCCAGCAACGGCCCACTCGCCTGCCAAATTAGGATGTGAAAAGTCAGCCAAACACCGCCCGTAAGCCTGCGACGCCGCCCGCAATCAAAGTGCGCCCGTCTATGTAGCGGCGCGAGCCAATGGAGACACACCGTCCGACGAAATGACGTACCGCCTGGCGTACAAATTACGATGCCACAACCAAACAGCCTCACCGGCAAAGAGACACCGCACGAGATACCAAGGCGGAAACCCGACTGTTGAGTACAGAGACCAAAAATGCGGACCACCCCGAAATGAATCCTGCACTCCAGGCCATCCCCATGCTGTACCTGATGCACCACCTAGGAGTGAACGCGCCACGACGACGCAGGTAGGCAGACACACAAGGGCACGCAAACACTGCACACAATGCAAGGGCGGAAAAACTGTACATGGCCCCCCCAGACACCCCTGTGTGAACAGGACACATCCCCCACTGTACCCACACATGTCCCACCTGTAAAAATAAAACAACTCGCAACATCCTGGGCACCCACCACCCGGGACCAGGAAGTGACGTCCCCGTCACGGCACCGCAGCGGCGATGACGCAGGTACACATGCGCACAACGCAGAGGCCAACGACAGCGCCACGCATGGGCTGCACACAAACACCACAGGGTCACAACTACACACACCAGCCCCACCCTGAAGGCACATGTCACGTGGCCTTCCTGCATCAATCATGTCCCCAACCTACAACTCACTGTTGTCAACTGGATGTCACGCAAGTGTCCCGAACAGGGGAGTAATGTGATGGCAAAATAGGACACACCCTTGTGTGCAATACATGGAGAAGCACACGGTGGCTGCTACATAACAGCGCTGAATATGGACATTGTCCGTAAAAGGCACGCCAGTCTCATCCAAAAATACCTATACCATCCTGCTCGCAATATCAGGCCATGCAATGTACAAAATAGAAAAACCCTGCTGCCTGAGAACAGGTGTTTCCAATTACTACACCCACACAGAAGCCTCAATGTACAGCGGAAACATAGTGTCCCGCCCACACACGGGAGAGCAGATAGCACTGAATGTCCTTCCATTCCTACTCTGAAATCACATTGCAACAAATTATGCAGGAGAATGGAGCCATTGTACCAACAAGAAGCCAAACATAGCCATGCAGAGGAAACCTTTCACTGGCAGATAGCGCATAACATGAAAGAAAGATAATACTACAAAATACAATTATACCACTCCTCCATGTGGGCCAAATGCAACTAATCTGGAAAGAGTCAGACACCACTGGCCTTGACCATTCATTGAAGCATGTGGGATGAGGGCCTGTGTCCTCCGCCCAAGCTATACCCCAAGTCCTGCCGCCGTACATCCATTCCTGATTTCCCAGCATCGTCGGAGGTTGCACTCTGCTGACTGCTCAGGCATCCGGAGCACACCATCACATCACCCTATAGCAAAATGGCTGTTGCACCAGTGCGTCTCAACTACGCCGGACAGATCAAGATGTACAGTGACAGCCTGCTACACATAGTGGGCTGTTCAAATGTGGCTATGCTGAATGTAAGTTACCGAGTAACTTACCGCATTGCAATGTTCAGCTGCATCATCCCCATTTTCTACTGTCGGAGGTGTCTGTACCACTGTCCTGTGGATTTATGTCTCTCCAACCCGGCATGTCCAAAGGCGGACTTGGTACACCTGTTTGCACCCCTGGACGCCCACGACAGGATCTGTTCAGTGTATGGGGGCATGGCGTATCTGGCTGCAATCGGGGACACACTGCAATGGGACCAGTGTGCCTCCACACAACGTCTTCTGGATCACAGTTTCATCGAATGTCATCCAACATGTCCCATCAGGCTTCTACAAGGGACAACTTACGACGAACACGTTGCCACCCACCATCCACTTCATTGGATGTCATCCATGTTTACCATCAATGGGATGGATGCCCTGCTGGAAGGTATCGCATACATGACAACTTGTCAATTCATGGGTCCCCGACTCCATACCCCCAATTGAACATTGATGCTCAACACCGTACCTATGCTTGGCTTTCGCACGGAGTGGGCAGTTAGCTGTACAACAACTATACCATACAATCTGCAACTAACACCTTACCATCAACTCCACTGCCATGACATCTGACATTTTCGGGACATGCACTCGGTTCCTCACCATATCCCGTGTCTCTGCATGAACAGGGGGAGGCAGAGGTATGGGACTTGTGTACAGTAACCACATGGCCAATACTGCACGAACAACTATGCTATAATATGTATTCTGCGCACCTGAACACATGCACCTGTCAGTGCACACTTATCTGTCTGCTGTATTACGTGAGAACTGTCACCTCACCTTTGTCTGTACTTCCATGCCAGGACTTTTGCATGGACAACAAATGCAACCCCCTACAACATGGCCCTAGTTATTGTGTCATGTTCAGTAGCCACCACATTGCAACAACTTGTGAGACGCTGCTGCATGCATGTAGGCTCATGCTCTGATGTCACCTCTGACGCAGGTGTGTCGGAGTCACTATTGTAGTAATCCTGTACCATGGAACTGAGATGTACTGTGCCTATGATGTCAAGCTGTCTGGTAGGCAAAATTAATACTGTCTGTGTCAAAGTCTAGAGCTCTTCAGTAATGAGCAAATGTACTTTAGCATAGCAAGGGCAAGGCAGTTGTAACTCTGAAGCCTTTATTCCACAGTCAACAACTAATCACATCTACCTGTACCCCCTTTTGTATGTGTAATCATGCTAAGTATATCCTCCACATGCATTTTGCTGCCAGTAGTGTCCACTATACTGCATCACAGAGGAAGTAAGACCAAATACATGCCTCGAAGCAAATATGTGACTCTGTAGAATTATTTATCGAAGACAAGTACGAATGAGAGAGGATGAGAGTGTGTGAAGTACACGAGAGTCGTGAGATGACCATGTAGTCTAGTGTCATTGGATGTCAATGCATATGAGTTGCCGCCACAGTGGACCTAGTGAAATACTACAGGTCGTTGGCCTTGGCTTGTCAGACTCTGACGTGGCCCAACAGATCATCACATTAACACTGACGGCCTGGTCACTACAAAGCACAGTCCTACATATGTGTATAATTACCTTCACAGTCTGACATCACACTCATCAAGCAAAATTAGGAGCCACGCAAGAAGCATGCTACAGCAATGCATGACAAAACACACACATGATATCAGTGTGGGTGGGCAGGTATGCACAGTGAGTACGAGCTTCAGAAATTCACATACATGCTCAAGTAAACAAGGCACAATCTTGACAGTCACACACCCTGCAGACCCACAATGTCCAAAACATATCAAGTAGGAGTCTTCCTGAACTGCAAGGACACACCCACACACTGCACACTGTGCAACATACAATACACACATGTGCTCACATTCACAGACCTGAACACGGTTACAAACACCCACCATGGCCCTGGGTAACACATGTGTGTAGTCGACATTGCCAGAGCGCGCACACACACACCAACACTACCCCAAAGTCACACCCTTCACACCACACATACCTACACCTCCCAAATGCACACATTGAAAGTAAGCCATGTGCCCAGGCTCAATGTTCATCACAAGATTAACATACACCTACACTGCTGGCCACACAGAAAGTAAGCTCACACATACCCGCACACTCTGCACATGCTACCTGTCATCCTGTGGCTAGACTCACACCCTGTGCTTTGCTTGCACGCAAACATGACACGTATACATCTTACCAGAAATACCACCAAATACATGCAGAAAATCCGTGTGACAAAAATACTTCTTCATCACACACACAAGTAGCAGAGTCTGAAAGAAGTGAAGTCCCTGACACGTGTAAAACACATTGGAATGTGAGACCAGACATTGCAATTGTTGAGGTACCATACACGGCATGTGCCTCACTTAACTATGCACACACAGTAACAACTGCAATCAGCAACTACACAGACACAACCGACTACAGGAACAACAGCATCCAGTCACAGATTACATAGACAGGCGGCAATATTGTTCAACACCAGGGACAGTGGCCAGTCCGATGTGCAGAGTAGTGATACGAAAAGCTGCGTATGCAATGTGTGTGAGTGTACCCTGCCATGGCCAGCAAGACTGCCATGGCAGTCACAATAGCCATTACAACCACCACTGTGTCACAGGTAGTAGTGTGAGGGTGCCTACCATGCAAACAGGATGCCAGTCCGACTCGGTGCTGTCTGTGTGCTACGGGACAGTTGGAGGTCCGCCCCTGAGAGAGAAGCACAACTGTGGAAGACACACATGTGGCATGTGAAGCGGGAGGGCTGCTTGGCCCAGGTGGGTGGGTGGCACGGGTAGGTGCACTCATGCAGTGTTGTAACAGACTGTGTGGGGAGGATTCCAGAGGGGTAGATTTCCACTGTGTTGGGTATTTGGAAAGCCTACCTGTCTGGGGATGAATGTGAACTTGTGTGGGCACAACAGGTGGGCACACGATCAATGCTGCATCAGGTGTAGACGTTAGCCCTCCCTCTGGGGACATGCTGGATACTGCTGTGTGTCTGCCAGGCCCTTGCCAAGGCACTTACATCCCCTGTCCTCCAGGTGTACCCCCTACATTGTCCACCTGCACAGGCTACCCAGGGCACGGGATGGCAGTGGAGCTTGGTGGGTGGGAGGTCATGGCGCCCTTCTACTGTTCACATCTCGCAGGCAACACATTCTCAGTGTGCAGCAGGGCACAAGTCCTAAATAAGAAGTGGGGGGACGCTGATGTCACGACAGGAAGTAACGTCACGAAAGGTGGCTTGCACCATCAGACTCATTGCCGCCCCTCGCTCACCCCTTAGATGCGATTGCATTAGAGAAGCCAGCGCATCAGCAGCAGCTCCAATCTCGCCCCAGAGAGGCCAAAGAGTGAATGTGTGGCTCCATTTGCTCCAGTTATCGAGCTTGCGGCAAAATAAGTGGGGGGACGCCGTCCACCCGCGTGGTACCCCGACTCGATCCCTGGACAACAGTGACAATGCATGACAGTCCCCGGAGTCCGGATACACCACATGCAACACACAGAAGCTGTAGCTGCCCTAGCGGGCCACGCCGCAACCACCATCCCAGACGAAAGGTAGACCCACCCCGGCGTGCATAGTAATTACATCCGCAGCCATTGACAAGGGACCCATGGAGTGAGATATGTGCCTCAGGGTGACGGGCCTCCGAGCCATCCCCCGCCAACGAGTGTCATGCAACTCACACATATCGCAAAGCCAATAGGACACTATGCCTGCACAGTGCCAGGGCTCGAGTCGGGGTACCACGCGGGTGGACGGCGTCCCCCACTCATTTTACCGTGAGCTCGATAACTGGAGCAAATGGAGCCACACATTCACTCTTTGGCCTCTCTGGGGCGAGATCGGAGCTGCTGGTTCACGCGCTGGCTTCTCTGATGCAATCGCATCTAAGGGGTGGGCGAGGGGAGGCAATGAGTCTGACGGTGCAAGCCACCTTTCGTGATGTCACTTCCTGTTGTGACGTCAGCGTCCCCCCACTCCTTTCTTTAGGACTCGTGCCCTGCTGTTGTCAGTTGTGCCACTTTCAAGGGGGGTGGAGAAAGGGTCAGGAATTTCAGCCTGAGATTGGCCCAGTTGAAGGCCCACCTTGACTGGGGAGGACAACCATTGGACAGTCTGGTGTAGCCCACACACGCGTACATGTAGGCCCTCCATGAACTATGTCACCTGCGGCAAGGTGATGTCATGGGCAATGAAGTCATTATGGAGAGCTGTCTGCCCCATGCAGAGATGCCACACAAGCTGAACAGACCCAGCACTGAGGGTAGCAGGGGTCACATGTGCAGGGGCAGCTGTGCCTGGTGTGAAGGACACTCTATCCTTCATCCTTGTGCCGACACGTGTTGCACCAGTGGAAGTAGATGGGAGGGCGGGCATTGGCCTCCGCGTGGCTGAAGAGGAGCCAGAGTCCACGTCCCCTGTGTTAGCAAACATGGATGCATCACCTCCGTCCTCAGATGACGCAGAAGTCGGCGTCTCGGCCTGTGATTCATCCAGCACAGGTTTGGCCCCTCCGAGGCGCTGGTCACATCTGTCTCACTCTGCTCCTGGGCAGCTGCTTCATCCGATGCCTCACCACTGTTGACCGTCCCCTGTCCCTCAGCACCCATGGGAGAAGCTACATGAGAGAGAGCAAGGTGGCCTCACTCATTGGCATCAATTAAACAGACATGTGCAAGGGAAGCAGCACAGAACATTCCCAAATCCACATGTTGCACGATACCTGTGCAATTGTATTCAGCCACCACAATCAAAAAGTAATGGCTGGCGTACAGAAAATGAAGCCGCTAATAAGTGGCACATGTGTTGTGCACATAGCACAACACCCGGCCTGTGTCACCCTGCGACCATGGCCACAAATCGCTGTGTACACAACCACTGTCCTGATGGTGGCAAGGATGACCACTACGTAATTAGGCCAAGGACATACCTGCATGGAGCAGAATGGGACACCACTCACACAGACTGCAACATGACAATCCACAATGGTCATGAGCCCATGCCATCCAGCTGTCGTTCGCACGAGCACAACTACTGTTGCACAGTGTGCCGGATGTGTAAGTACCAGGAATATGAGGTGAGGCATCGCACACATATGTCCGAACGAAATCAGAGTAGGCACAGTGCCTCAAACATACATGTGAATTGCCACTCCAGCCTACTACAGGTTGTTTCTGAGGGCTACGACTCTGAATGCATTGACAATGCAGAGTGCTCAAATTACACCTTGACCCTCATGAATCGCATATGCATGTCAGATGCACCCAGCACAGAGTACACTTACAACCCACTGCATCACACAACAGACATCACATTACCCAGATTATGGGTAGGCTGTGGACACATGCTGCCTCTCACAGCAAAAGACACCATCCCACAATACTGTACACTTGCTTGCTGCTGATGCCCCTAAAAACGTGCATCCGGCACAGGCTGTGTGACTGTCAAGTTGCAGACCATTAGTGGTGAAATGCAGCGCCGTGCTAACCTGACAATACGAGGGGGCATCCCCCGATTCGTCTCCGCCACGTAGTCGCTCATCCGGCAGATGATGTCACACCCTTTGTGGAATTGGCTGCACTGTCGGTTACACATACACAGAGGCATCAACTTGGATGCAATGGCTCATCACAAGGCCTTGGGCTGGAGGACTTCCAACTGCAGGGATGGTACACAAGAGGGTTGAAATATCACTCATACACTTCTCATCATCACCCACATCCACCAATCACAGTGGCATGATGCTGACCCATCCAAAGTACTCAGAGATGTGTAACAGAGCCAAGAAGTAATCGGACATGGCATGACAGCATGTATACACCACACGTGAATGCATGCTGGTGGGAGTGTGTACACAGTACCTGTCCATCCCATTCACATGCAGGATGCCAGCACATTGAGCAATGTGTAGTCTGCCCACATCTACTGTCCATTGTCAGGTAGACCAACACATAGATGACAAGGCAACACATCTTTGTGGGTGGACTCACTGTGTCCAACACTGCGCAGCCCTCAACGAACTCGCCCTGTGAGTGGCTCACCCCGCAATGGAGGTCACATTCAGTGCCACTATCTCTCACACACATCCCCATCACAAGGCCTGGAGTGTTCAATCGACAGGGCTGAGTTTGCGCATTTCCGGAGAGTTGTGAACAAAAGACACATGTAACCCACTGTACAGTCAGTGTTGTTTCCTTCTGGGATTGGGCGGTCAATGTGCAGCCCAGGTCTGCTGAGACTGAGAAGGCCAGCAGGGACCCAGCCAGCCATTCACACAAGCAATAACTGCCCTGAGTCCTGCATTGCCAAGTGGCTGCATCACTGGATGTCTGACATGAAAATGCCATGTACCACCACTCGGGAGGGACATACATGGGAAAGCGCCAGGGAGCCTACATACCCCTTCCACCTGTAGTAAGCATGGTAAGCAGTGCATGTTGGAACCCCACAGGCTCTGACTCATAGTGCTGCGGATCAACGACATGTGTGTCCCCCACATGCACTCCCACACATACTGTAGTTGTCTTTCACACACAACTTTTGCAAGAAATAGCCTTGGGCAGTGTGCGTGGAGCTCGGAATCCAGGATCTCCAGCTCCTCGCTGGTGAGTGGACCTGGACATATCTTCAGGGTCGTCGACATGAAGGTGGACAGGTGGCAGCAGGTGTTGTTGAGGGATGCCAGGCAGCAGTCCCTGGAAGCTGTGGTAATGCCGGTCTCCCTCCCACACTCATATAGCCCCCTGGGGCTGTTTCAGTGGGTCCAAGCTGCTGCAATTGGTGTACCATGTCTGCCTACTTCAAATGCACCCAATGGCCTGCTCCGACCTGTCCCGGTACGCTTACCTCTATAGTCGAACACGCAGGGTGCAACCGCGAGGGCCATTAGAGTTGGCCTCAAGGGCCTGGCCCATGGCGGGTACAGTCCGCTGGTGCCATGTGGACTCCACAGTTCAATGTGCGCCATGCATTTGCAGGTGTGGCCATGATTTGTGTGTGGGAGCATGTCCACACTAGACAGGGCCACGTCATGCTGTGTGCATAGGCATTGACGGACAGTGCTCAGCCTCCACATGTCTGTTGACACATTATCATGTACACATTAGCATGGGAGCATGGGAGCATGGGATGTGCATATGCACACACATGCAATATTTCTCAATGTACATCTCCCACTTGGCACGTGCAACATTACGTGTCACTTGTGATGTGTATTTGCATTCACACAGCTGTGTTGTCATGGAGTTGTCAATGTGTACACCTGTCAATGTGTGTTGGAGGTGTGATACGTACAGTGTTGTACATTGGGTGAACTAGGGACATCATTGACTGTCTCATATCCCATTGTGCAACAGGACCCACTTGTTTGGGCCGCTCAGCCTGTGTACATTGTGTTGTTGGTGTGTGCCATACTCACCCAGCCTCGGATGCTGTGTCAGACACAGCAGCTAGGTATATTGCCGTGGTGTTGCCGCTTCCCACATATGCAGTCTGAAATCATCATCATGCCTTACAAGCTATTATGGCCTAAATCCCCATGTGCATGCTCATAGCAATGGTTTGTGTCAGTGGTCATTGCTATTGGTAAGGGGACCTGTGTAAGAGTATTGTAGCTGTGCTGTCCCTACTTGTCAGCTGTTCTGTGATTCTATTGCTTTGTCAGTAATTTTAGTTTTGTGTATGTGAAAATGCCATGTGTTGTGTTGCATTGACATGTGTCCACTTCCATCTGTCCTAGGAGGAGACCAAACATACATCACCCCTACCAATTGCTGGCAGACATGGAGGATGTGGAGGTTATACGGAAATTCCGTCTGGACCGACCCACCCTGCATCACCTATGTGCAATGTTGGAACCCCACCTTCATCCTCGCAGGGTGTATCCTACAGCATTCACTCCCACGGCTAAGGTGATGGCTGCACTGCATTTTTTCGCAACCGGATCTTCCAACACACGGTGGGCAGTGGAGGTGGGATGTCCCAGCCCATGTTCAGCATGGTGCTACGGGATGTCCTGTCAGCTATGATGCTCTACAGGAACCGGTACATCCGATTCCCCGGGGCTCGTGATTTGGCGGCAGTGAAGGGTGCTTTCTATGCCCTTGGACGCATCCCCCACGTTGTTGGTGCAATTGATTGCACCCATGTTGGCCTTGTTGCACCACAGGCCATGGAGCACATCTATAGGAACCGGAAACATTTCCACTCCCTGAATGTGCAAGTGGTGTGCCTGGCGGACATGATTATAACACACGTGTGTGCGAAGTTTCCCGGATCCGCCCATGACTCGCACATCATGCACCACAGCATCCTCCCACGAATGATGTCCAATCTGCAACCGCACCGTGCATGGATTGTTGGTGAGTATGCATACTCGTGTAGCGTGCTGGGTGTGACATGCTGTCTTGTATCCTGTTGGAATTGCAACGATTCTCTGTGTTTCTCACACCCAGGTGACTCTGCATATCCTAACGGGCCTTGGCCGCTGAGCCCACTACGTAATCCTAGGACACCAGCTGATGTCAGATACAATGAGGCACATTGGAAGAACCAGACATGTGGTTGAGCGGACTTTTGGACTCCTGAAGTCCAGATTCAGATGCCTGGACTGCACCGGGGGTGCACTGGCATAATCCCCACAGAAGGTGTGGCAGATAGTTGTGGCATGCTGCATGCTGCACAATCTCGCGATTCGCAGGCAGATCCCCCTGATAGTGGATGACGGTGATCAGCCAGGGCCGCCGCCTGCAGACCAAGCTGTGTCCAGTGACGAGGACAGTGGAGAGGAGGAAGCAGTGAATGAGCGTCAGCAGCTCATCGCCCGCTACTTCACTTCATGGTGAGTGACCATGTACGACGGCTGATGTTGCTGTAGTTGTGTAGGTGTATGTGTGCATTGTCACGGCGGCCTATTGTTCACTGAGTGCTGTGTGGCAATGGTCCATGTCCAGGGTAGTATGCCACTGATAGTGGCTGTAGCATTGTGCCCTGTTGCTCAGTGAGATGTGTGTACATTCGTTAAACTTGATGACAAGTACTGTGTGATGAGTGTGTGACACACACATTCAATGGACTCTTGTTCTGTTTTTCACCCCTAGGTCCCTACAGCCTCTCCTGGCCTATCGACATACCACACTCCAGATGCATTTCTGATCATGGTGACGGTTGCACATCCTTGATTAAACACAGAGTAGATACAACATAATGTGATCCAGGTGTATTTATTTTAAGCGGTGACGTGATTGTGGGCAAGGTGATCACAAAAGTGGTGCATGCTGAAACAATGAGTTGACGGTCAGGTCCGCTTGATGGTCAAGGTGTACCCATGTTGTTCTGGGTCCACAGTCCGACAGACACATGCCATTCACATGGCAGTGTGGGGTAGGATAGTAGTCCAAGTGAATGCAGTAGATGGCCACCGTGGCTGGCTGACTCACTGGCGTTTGGAGCGTGCGAAGTCATCTCTGGACACCTGTTTCCTCTTCGGACGACCCCTTCCACGTTGGAGAGGGGGGGGTTGTGTTTGTGGGCTGCTGGTGGTAGCTGAGGATTGCCCACTCGCTGTGGACGCAGGGGAACTGGATGTTGCACGACCCTGCCCCCCAGCAGGTGGTGGCGGAGGTGGTGTGGTTGGCCTTGATTGGGCCCTCACCAGCACCACTAGCTGGCCCATGAGGTCGACAAGTTGGCCCATACGGGTCACGAATTGGCCCATATGGGCGTCCATGGACCTCAACACCCCAAGGACTTCCCACGTATCGGCAGCTGACCGGGCCCATTGTCCCTGGACCTCTTCATAGGCCCCAAGGACTCTGGCGATTTGCGGCAGGGCTTGGCTCCCAGGCTATGATGGCGTTGGCCTAACCCTGCTCCTCCCACCTGAACTGCTGCCACCGACCTGCCCACTCACCACATTGGTCACCCGGGGCCTCGTTCTGGCTCCCAGGGTCGATGTCGATGTGCATACCACCCCTTGCGCAGGGTGAGTGGTCAGTGAGGCCCTGGTGGTGGTGGTGGTGGTTGCGGCGGTGGTGGTGTCCGCAATGACAGTGGCAGCAGGGGCCTGGGACTGGTCACCAGCCCTGGGAGATGGGTTGGTGGGTAGGAGGGGTCCTGGGGAGCGGTTACGCCCTGCCACACCAGATGTGCCTGGTCGGGAGTCCTCGTCCGAAGAGGTGTCCAGGTCTTCCACATCCGTGAGTCCGAGTGGAGGGCTTGTGGACTGGCTGTGATGGCTGCTGTCTCCCTCTCCAGCATTATGCTGTTCGTCACCTGTGGGGTGGAGACGAAAGGTTATTGTGTTGCACCTTGCAAGGTTTGTGTTAGATGTCTGACATTCACAGTTTGTGCACAGTTGTGCACTGATTTCCCAGATGCGTGTGTATGGCTCTACAATGTGTGTGCATGATCAAGGCAATGGAATAGTGTAATGGGTGCCTGTGGAATGGGACGGATTTGGAATGCCAATCGGTATGTGTTGCAGTACCCCTACATTTTGTGGCTTTGGTGGGAACGGGGTACAGCCCCATGAACGCTTTTGAGATGAAATATGCTTTTGGGGTTCAAATGAACCGCTTAGAAACACAGATGGGAAAAGGAGTACAGCTCCATCAACGCTTTTGATATGAAATAAGGTTTTGTGGTACATACTGTGACATATGGGTGCAGAAGGGGACATGTGTTTTGGCCACACGACACTACGGAGACAAAGGTGTGTGTCTGTCTGACATACCCAGCATATCTGCTCACTGTTGTCATTTAGGGACATTACACTGCAAGCATTGTAGTGAGTGAGTAATGGTTGTGTGCCACACAACATATTGCAGATGGGACAATTCCTTGGTGTGCGTGCTACCCTCAGCCATGTGCAGCAATGCAGTGCTCTTGGGGTGTTGACTATATTAGGTATGTTGTAAATCACTGTGTGACGTGCGCTTCAGACACTGCAGACACATTTTTGGTCATCGGCAGGTATCTTTGCTGAACTACTGTATATGGGACAACTGTTTAGATGATATACCTTTCATGACACTGGGGCTGAAAGATGAGATGGCTGAGATTTTGAATGTGCATTGTGTAGCTGTGTGGTTCATGGGTCCAGTGGTGTATGTGACATTACTGGGGTTCCACTCTGTCACATTGAGACAAGATAGACTTACATGGGTGATGTTGTACAATGTCAACGGAACAAACAGACACGACTACATGGACAAGACTTCGATGGTGTTGCTGATGTGTGTGTTGACTGGCACAGTGCACGCCATGTGGGTCAGTACTCCAGTGAGGCTTGTGCATGCAGACGTGACTCCTTACGTGTTACTGTATTTGAGATGGCTCATGTGGGCTATGACTCTGTAATTCATGTCCGTGTGCACATTAGTCACATGATTATGACAGGGAGCAGTGCTACATGTTCCTCTGTTACGTGACGTGTCCCAAATGTTAGTCGTAGTACAGTCCTCATGCCTTCAGACACCCCGCCCTGTCCAGTAGTCTACCTACTTGTTGGTTTGGAGGGAGCAATGCAATGGCTACCACATGGTTATGAGCGGGAGGGGTGCTCCATCTTGCTGGTCTGTGGGAGTGGGGGCCGTGTTGTGAGTTGTGTTGATGGCTTACCACCCACAGACACCCCTCCATGTAGGGAAACATATCTACCTGTCGGGTGAAGGTGTGCACTGCAATGGCTGACACATGGGTGTGGGGAGTGCTCCATCTTGCTGCGCTGTAGGACTAGGGGCCTGGTGGGGGTTGAACTTCTGCAGTCCCCCCTCAGATACACGGACTTTGTGGTAAGGCTACTTACCTGTTACTTGTTGGTTAGTGCAGCTATGGCTGACACATGTGTGTGGGTGTGGGGAGTGCTCCTTCCGGCGCATCTGGGGTACAAGGGGACCTGGTGGGAGTTGTGGTGCTGGCTGACTGTACACATGCCCCCATGGTTTTGTTTGTTGGTACCTTTGGGCTGAGTGTGTGGGAGTGTCTGTTGCATGTGTGAGAGGTGTCTTGTGGATTGTGTACTGGACATGGGGGTGTTTGGCCCTCGGTGCTAGGGCATTCTGGTAGTGCATGACAGTACATAGCGGTGTGCTGGTATACATTTGTTTGTACTTACCAGCCTCCACTCCCCCTGGTATTCCGATGAGACTCTCCGGATGTAGTATGCCTCGCACCTTCTCCTCCCACGCTTTGAAGGTCTTAAATGGCGCAGGATTTCCGCCGCCAGTCCTGTCAGGCAGCTCACGATTCTTGGCCTCCTTCTTCCTGACCACGCTTTTCAGGTCGTGCCACCTCTTTGTAATTTCACCCCGGTTGCGTGGCACGTTCCCAACTGCATTCACCTGGTCTACGATCCTGCTCCACATTCTGTTTCTGGTGGCTACTGGTGTCTGTTGGACCTGGTTCCCATAGATTTGTGGGTGCACCTTGATGATCTCGTCGACCATGACCGTCAACTCAGTGGCAGTGTACTTAGGCATTCTTTGTGCTGCCATGGTGTGTGGTTTGGTATTTGTGGTGCTGGTGCGGTGGGTGTGTGGTGTGTGGTGTGTGATGTGCAGGGGGTTAGTGGTGCCGGTGTTTCGGTGGTGATGGTGGTGATGTTGTTGGTGATGGGTGTGATGTGTGCGTGCGTGTGGTGTGCTGCTTTCCTTTGTGGCTCTCTGGGTTCTCTGCTGTTGTCTTCGCTTTGTAGTAGTGCAAGGGATTGTGGTCTGTGAAGGGGCTGCTTTTGTACTTACCTATGTGGGTGTGTCATGATGGGCTGTCGTTTTCAGGTGTGTTGTGCCTGGTGTTCTGGGATTTGTAGTTTTTTTGTTTTGCCAGGGGGGATGTGTCTTTGGGATGTGTTCTGTGTTTGGGTATTTGGGCGTAGTTTGCTGTGTGGACTTGTTGGCCATGTTGTGTGTGTTTCTTTGGTCCGCCATTGATTTCCGTGCACGGATGTGGCCGCCAGGGCTTCCGCCGTGTCAGTTTTCATCACTGTTGTTAACCGTGGCGGGCGGGGAATATGTGGATTTTCCGCGCTCATGTCGGGGAGATCATAATTTCACGGCCGGTGTCTCGGTCGTCAGAGCGGGCGGATTTGGGTTGTCGGGCGGGATTGCGTCCGTGGCAGACGGATTATCTTCGACTCTGGCATGGCCGGGCGGAATTTTGTGTTTTTACCGCCGCGGGCGGAGGTTGCTTCGCGACATCATAATTGCTCGGTCGGTATTCCCATGGTGCAGGCGGGCGGTTTTTTCAGGCTATAGTAGATTGCGGATTTTTTACCGCCGGTTATCGTAATGGGCCCCTAAATTTTTTAAATAATAAAAATGTCAATATTTTAAAACACTGCCCACCATTATCCCCTATAAACACACCATCCCCCTCCTAAAACAATATTACAAATAATTTATCTAAATTTACAAACTTAACATTTAAATTTCACATTTTTAAAACACTCCCCACCCTTATCCCCTATTAACCCAGCATCCCGCTCCTAATAAAATATTATATTCATTTTAAAAATTAAAATAATTTTCAAAATTTTAACCAATTTCTTTAAAACACTCCCCACCCTTATCCCCTATAAACCCAACATCCCACTCCTAAAATTTATTATACAATTTTTTTAAAATTTATTTCACAATTATTATATCATTTATAAACATTTAACACAATAAAAAAAATATTAGTAAAACGATATATTTTACTGACGATATTTTAACAATCGATATTTTTTACAACAATATTTTTTACAACACACAAAAACGATATTTTATACATAGATATTTTTGACATCGATATTTTTTACTTACGATATTTTTAACTCGATATTATGTCAAAACGATATTTTATACTCGATATTATGACTACTTACCCTCAACCCATTTACTGAATGCACATACAACCACCAAAACATATTTAAGATTATTGCATCTCTCTAGTTCAATATAGTCCATTTGAAGGACTTCAAAAGGAAAAGTGGGTGGTACAAAATTACCAGGCGGTGTCAGGGTACCCTTCCCTGGATTATGCATCATGCAGACCATGCAAAATTTCACTAAATGCGCAGCTGTCCCAGAGATATTGTCATTCTGCCATACAGGGGCTAGCAACTTACAAATGCCTTTTGCACTAATATGAGCTGGACCATGTGCCATAGTAACCACAAGAAGAACATACGCATCTGGCAACATCCATCTCTGCTTCCCTGATTTATCAATCCAACATCCTTCGTCATTCAACTGTGCCATACTCTCCTGCCATTGCGCCAGCTCCTCTATCGTGGCTTCACTCTGTATCTCTTTTGCACTCTCAAGGGTATTTTCAAACATTACAACTTCTAGGACCCACCTAGCTGGACCTGCTACAAACATGCGTTTCATCTTTGTTCAGGCCGTTTCCTTAGCTGTCTGATCTGCAAAAGCATTTCCTTTACCCACATCACCAGTAACCTTTCTGTGAGCACTACATTTATTTATAGCCAATTTCTTGGGGAGCATTAAATCGGACAAAAGCCTCAATATGAGGTGCCCATGCTGAATCTTGGTGCCAAGAGAAGTAAGAAACCCTCTCTCTGCCCAAAGCCGGCCAAAATTATGGGCAACCCCAAATGCGTACTGATTGTCAGTATAAATATTGACAGCCAGTCCTTCACTCAATTCACAAGCTCGAATAAGGGCAACAAGTTCAGCAGCTTGAGTCAATTGATAAGGGACCCGTGAGGTCTCTAACACTGTACGCAACGTAGTGATAGCATAGGCTGCAGTGGTGGTGCCATCTGGTAATTTTAAACAGGAGCCATCAACATATAGTTCACCTTCGGGGTCAGATAAGGGAACATCAGTCAGGTCTACCTGTCCCTTCGTCTCTTCTTCCGTCCGGAAGATACAATCATGGTTATCAACTGCATCATTCTCAGAGGGGAAGGGTAGTAACGTGGCTGGATTCAGAGTGGCAAAATATAACAAGTTCACAGACTTGGTTGCGGTGTGCACTGTTCACTGTGAACCGAAGTTCTTCCCAAAATTCATCACAATGTCAACCTCAGTCTATTTCATGCTCTACTGTTTAAGCATTTATTTCTTTATACATATACAAGCCATTGCTGAGGTTTTTCAACCCGCCTACACGCCAACTGATTGTCCAGTCTGCCATTTTATCCAGGCTGGACTACGCTAATTCGCTCCTCCTAGGAGGCAATCAGGCTGAGGTTATGCGATTACAGCGTGTGCAGAACGCGGCTGCCAGAGCCCTCTTAGGGCTCCCACGTCACTGTTCCGCTACTGACGCCGTTCGGCGGCTTCACTGGCTTCCGGTGGCTAAGCGTATTCAATTTAAGGCACTTTGCCTATCCTTTAAGATCCTGAAATTAGCCTCACCCAGCCTCCTTGCCAATATGTTAACCCCCTACGAATCCACGCGCGAGCTGCGTTCCTCGGGGCAGTACTTAGTCACTGTTCCCCGGGTGAAGCGTGTCCGGGCCTGTGGTCGATCTTTCCACTACATGGCCGCTAAGCTATGGAATTCTCTGCCCCCTCCAATTCGCTGCTTAAATCACTTGTTGGTTTTCAGGAAAGCAATTAAGACCCTTCTCTTTTCACCTGCTTAGGCTGCCTGTTCTTTTCTTTTTTCCCGTTGGTTACCAGTCTCTCCTGTACTCTACTACTCTCTGTGGCTGGCAGCGCCGGGACGCCTCTTTGCTGGGGCAGCTGCGCGCTATATAAATCCGGTTAACATAACATAACATTTCGGGACTCCAAGGTCGGACGGGTCTAAAAACATGAACTTTCACTTATTTCTTTTCAGAATTTCACGTATGGTGATTAAGTAAAATGTGAGTCTAGTCTTAATACACTTAAGCACAGAGGCATTACGCATGAACCCTTTTAAACACTTGCAGATACACAACTGATTGCATATCGCAGCAGGCTTTATTGATGAAGACATTGTATGCACGACGAAGTGGTTTGGGACCAGGATTGGTATAATAGAATCCACAGTGCACAAAAGTTGTTGGCCGTATATGATACTCCATGTTAAGTATGTTTGTTTAAAAAAAAAAAATGTAATTTAATTTGATTTTGGAAATTCTGGAAGTTAAAATATGGAAGTATTTATCCTCATTCGTGAATGAATTATATATGTATTATGGATGCTGTTTATAATTTAAAAAATTTCAATAAAAATATTAAAAAAAAAAAAAAAAAACAATGTCAACCCCAGTCTATTTCATGCTCTACTGTTTAAGCATTTATTTCTTTATACATAGTATGTAATTAGTTCATTACATTTAGTACCATGCTAATCGTACCAGGTCCTAATGCCTTATAACAAAATGTTATTTCAGACACAGTTTGTTGTGATACATATAATAAGACAAAGACATAAAACATAACATTTAAAAGACTACATGAAAACAATTTATTCTGTTCATTTTCATGCCCGATGCATTTCAGGTCTCCAAGGTCCCTTCCTCAGGGGCATATCTGAAACCCAAATCAAAAAACTAAAGGGGCATATTCTCAAGAACGTGTGATAACTACCGCAAGTGTAGCTTAACGCAACCCCACACATCGAGGTCCATCGCGGAAAAACAACTCCGTGTCAACGTGGTATTCACAACACGGCGGTACCATGCGATAGTCACAGGACAACGCGTCCAATGAACGCGTTAAAAACAACGCGACGCTGCAAAAACGCGAAACCCTAACGCGAAAATAGTAGCGATGACCCCAATCGCGATACAAAAATCTACGAAAACCAGCCACAGGCCTGCAATTCCCACGCGTCATGCGGGAAAATGCACCATAAAAGCAGAAAAAACATACAAACAAAAGCCAAACAACAGCGAAGCACAATGGAGGCAGCCGGAGGAAGTACAGAGGACAACCAGAACCCCACAAGCCCCACGGAGGACCAGCCTGGGACCTCGGGGTCAGGGAAGGGCAAGGAGAAGGAGAAGAGGAAGACGAAGTTCAGTCCGCAGGAAAACAGGATCCTGATAACGGAGGTGATAGAACAACATCAATCACTGTTCGTCACCTCCACTGTGCCACTGGCAACTAAAAATGGAATATGACAGACCATTGTGGACAAGGTGAATGCAGTCGGAGTGCTGAAGAGGACAATGGACGAGGTCAAGAGGCGCTGGAATGATGTGAAGCGCAAAACCAAGCTGAAACTCGCAAAGAACCAGGCAGCAATGTAGACTGGAGGTGGGAGTCCAGCGCCACAGGAGGAGCTGGACGAGATGGAGGAAATGGTCTCCACAGTCATCAATGGGGAGACGGTGGCAGGAGTCGGGGGACCGGACACTGCTCAACATGACCGGACACAACAGCAACAGGGTGAGTAACCACCAGGGACTGGGGGGACGGGGGAGGATGGGCACAATGGCACACATGCACAATTAAGCATAGCACAGCTGTGGACAAAACATGCCCCAGACCCACAACTCCCACCAAGAGACCAATGCACACAGGCATGCAACATCTCAGCACTGCATAAGCACAGAACCCAGAGGCACACCGCATGGAAGGGAGAAGGGCAGCTAAATCAGAGCTGCAGGGGTGACTCCCCCAATATGCGGCACACACACATAACATGCAGAGCACATCAACATTGACAATGAGGTGGTACAAACCGCAACACGTCCACAACAGAACAGAGGACAACAGGTGCCGCATGTGCGTAGTAACTGGCCAATCACATATGGCACTTCAGGGAAATGTGAGTTGACAATGTACAAGTACAAACTCACATCTGTGATGTAGTCAGAATGTCCACTGTCCCCCATCAAATAGGCAGCTCTCCCCAAACAGTCACAATGTACACTGTCATGCAGTCTGAATTCATACATGTACAATGCGTCAACATACATGTGTACACGATGTTAAACTGCATCTCCCCTTCACATTGCAGGGGGAATTCCAACACCTCCTGCAGAGCAGTCCGAACCTCTCTTCTCTGATGAGGAAGAGGACCACCACACCTTCGACTCAGACGCCCTCGAACAGCTCGTTGAGAGCCTCCGCAGCCCACATCCAGGATCAGGGCAGCCCAGCTGCCATGAGGAGCCCCCCCTGCACAGTACACACAGCAGGCAGCACCCACCACCACGGCTGCCTCCCAGGACCCCCACGACGAATACATGGCCTTCCAACGCCGTGTGTTGGGGTGCCAGGAGAAGCTGGCTGAACATGTGCAGGTGGGGTTCGACCGCATGGCAGCCAAACTAGATGCCATACGTGGGTGTCTAAGTCGGACCACTCACAGTCCCTAATGGACACCCACAGTCCGTTCCATGCTCTCCAACGGACCATGGCTGACATCGCCAGAGTCCTGACTCTGCGACAAGAATGACTGTCTAGCCAGAGTGCCTCCAGCGATCTTGCCCGGGAGTTTGGACGCATGCGGAGGATCATGGAGAACATGGAGCGGACGCAGGCGGAAAGAGCGGCTGCCATGGCTGCACACCAGCGAGAGGTAGCTGGGTCCCTCAATGCCCTAAAGAGCCTCCTCATGGCATTGCTGCCACAAGGCCTGGCGCTGATGCATGCTGCTACTACCACCCCATCCACAGCTCCGGCCCCTGATGTGTCTGTGCCACACAGTGCTGGAGACAGTACACCACCACCCACATGTGAGGCACATGCAACAGCAGAGGACGAAGATGCGGATGAATCAGCCCTCGTGGTCAGGAGGACGCAGTAGCATTCATCTCTGTCATGTGGCCTGTTTCTGCTTGGTTCTGCCCTCTGCATCATCACCTTCCACTGTCCCCCAATGCACTCTGCGACACTCACCTTGGACCTCGACATGGACTGCCATATTCTGTTTGGTCACCAATGACACAGCTATCAGACTGCGTACTGAACTCCTCCTCTCCTGATGTACCTGTCATTCCCTGTAGGACTCTGGCTGGCCCTACATTGGCCGACAATGTGAAGTGGGGTAGGCATGGCCCTGTACTGCTCCAGCTGCAACACTCCCTTGAATGTGAAATAAACATTCATATCCACATAGATGTGTCATGTCTATGATCTTTCAAGTGTGGAAGTATGGATGGATGTAGGGTCAATGATTCCCCCTTACGTCCATGTTGCCTATGTTGTGGGACTATTGTCACAGGGTGACAGATTGCCGATTCCGGTCCGTGTAGCGTCGACACTACAACGGAGACACATCCATTGGTCACTTCCTTGTCCAGCCCAGGACGGAACCGCGCCCAGAGCCCCGGGGTCATTGTTCACACCCTTACGCTGGACTGGCATACGCCAGGACAGCCCACTCCGATTAAGCACACAGGGGGGGGGACAATGCTACATGTCCCATGGCTTCACTGTGGGGATCTGCAGTCACAGGTCTAGTTGTCAGCATGCCACAGCCACTCCCTCATGGCTGGTGCACACCCACACCACACCCATCCAGCACTGGTGTCACAGGACATGTGACCCTGGCAATAAAAAGGGTCTGGCGCACGTGCTGGATGCCATTTCCACTCTGTCTGACTGGGTGGCTCCGTGTAGTTTGCATGTGTGCATGAGGGCCTAGGGCCCTGCCACCTCACATTGCCCAGTGCCGGGGGTGACATGATGGCGTCCGCACAACGGGACTCAATCATTAAGGGTCCATGGCTAGCGGTGCACAGACTTGGTGGCACCGGATACACTGCGGCAGGCACAGGCACCCCGCCACGGGACGGTGTCTTGTGGTGCAGTGAGATAGGGGCACCTAAAGCGCTGAGCGGGTGTGCAGCCTGCGATGATGCACCGTCCTGGCGGTCCGGACTGGCAAGGATTAGTGTGAGCCCTGCTGGACTGCAGTGTAGGCCTGGGCCAGCGGGCAGTGCGGCCCTCCCGCCACGTGGCGTTGCGTCGCACTTCACAGAGTTAGTGGCACCTCAAGCGCTGAGCGGGTGTGCAGCCTGTGATGATGCCTTGTGCACTGATGTGGCCTCTGCCATTGCGAAATCAAGACCCAGAGTCAAGTGTGTGACCAGGTGGCCCGCGGTGTGTGGCTGCATGATGTGGAGGGTGCCGTGGTCGCGGGCACCGGGCTTGAAGATCCCTCCGGAACGTGGTGGGCCCTCTTGGGGACACGCCGGTGGCAAAAGGTGAGCAGTGAGGCCTGGTTGCGCAGGGGCGGGCAATCACCGCTGGGCAGCGGGAGGGGCTGGGGTGCAGCAGCCTGTGTGCGCAGGGGCGGGCAAGCGATGATGGCATGTGCAACTGTATGGCCATTCATGTCTCTGGAAACTGTTTCAGTTGACGGACCTGAGGGACTGCTGTGAATACCGGCACATGGTTGGAGACACACCGGTGGCAGCAGGTGAGCAGTGAGGACTAGGTCTGCAGTGTCGGCACTCTCTCCCTCTCTCCCTCTCTCTTTCTCTCTCCCTCTCTTTCTCTCTCCCTCTCTCCCTCCCTCTCCCTTTCTCTCTCTCCCTCTCTCTTTCTCTCTCCCTCTCTCCCTCTCGCCCTCTCTCTTTCTCTCTCCCTCTCTCCCTCTCTCTTTCTCTCTCCCTCTCTCTTTCGCTCTCTCTGTCTCTGTACTTTGATGGGCGCATGGCACACCTTCTGATCCAGATTTCTGTTTTGCAGGCTGTGACTTACAGAATGTCCTGAGATGACCCGCCATGCCTCTTCAGAATTGTTTTTTTTGGTTTGTTCTGTAATAAACGTACTGTTTGGATATTTTGATATGGGTGTATGATTTCCCTTTTTCTAGCCACACATGTATGTTGGGTGTTGTGATTGTGCGACTTCAGGCGATTTGTTTGGTTCATGATTTCGTGGAGTTGATGTGCAATATCTTGTCCATAGGGGGGGTGCCCGGGGTAGGGCCCCGGGGGGTGGTGGGGGGGTCCTGGGGGTGGTGGCGGTGGGTGTTGTTGGCCTATTGGGGCTCAGGCCTGCATGATGGGTTGCTCCAGGGCATCTGTTGTTCTTCATGTGTGGATATGGGCTGTGCTCCCTTGTCTGGTGCCGGTTGTCGTCTGACTTTACACCAGGTAGGAGCAGGTGTTAGTTTCCTGCTGCTAACGCGCCTTAGCGCATGTTTTGTGATCTTATCGCCGATCTGGCTGGTCATTGAGAATGTTGTGGAGTGGTGTTGTCGCGGCTTTTGGCACGGGAACGCCTACTCTGCATATCATTAGCGTTAGTTGCCGGGCTCCTCTGTGGCGATGTTTTTTGCGACTGCTATCGCAGGTAAACTGGTGTTATGGGGTTGGGAATGGGGTGATAAATTTATCGCGGATTTGGCTGCGATAAAGTGCCGTTAACTCGGCGATAGCTCCTTGAGAATATGCCCCAAACTTTTAACAAACATACTTAACATGGAGTATCATATACGGCCAACAACTGTGGATTCTATTATACCAATCCTGGTCCCAAACCACTTCGTCGTGCATACAATGTCTTCATCAATAAAGCCTGCTGCGATATGCAATCAGTTGTGTATCTGCAAGTGTTTAAAAGGGTTCATGCGTAATGCCTCTGTGCTTAAGTGTATTAAGACTAGACTCACATTTTACTTAATCACCATACGTGAAATTCTGAAAAGAATATAAGTGAAAGTTCATGTTTTTAGACCCGTCCAACCTTGGAGTCCCGAAATGCATTGTATATGTATAAAGAAATAAATGCTTAAACAGTAGAGCATGAAATAGACTGAGGTTGACATTGTGATTAATTTTGGGAAGAACTTCGGTTCACAGTGAACAGTGCACACCGCAACCAAGTCTGTGAACTTGTTATATTTTGCTAATTTCAGTAAACGTGTGTAGACAGCACACATAGCGGTGGAGCACCGATTGATTATTATTTTTGACAAGAGTGCTATATAAAGGATATAAAAGGATATAAACACAGGAGTGAACCACCAAACCAAATACTGTGGATTCAGAGTGGCACATCTTTTAATCGTAATATGCTTAGCGAACAAAGTCAATTTATAGCCAGTAAGACGTGCACTGGTGAGGTGCTGTGTCTTTCTCTTATTCAAAAGTGTATCCGCAGCATGGGGTACCATAACTGTGAGGTCTGTGTCAAGTACGAGGCCAGCCGATTGTCTGATTGAAGAGGTCACAGCCGCGACCGCTCTCAAACAGCTTGGGAGAGCTCTCGCCACGGGATCAAGCACAGCAGAGAAATAAGCACACGCCCTTTGCTTATCCCCAAACTTTTGTGTTAGGACAGAAAGCGCACAACCAGCCATCTCGTGGACCTAGAGCACAAACGATTTGCTATAGTTAGGTGTGCCAAGCACTGGAGCCGAACAAAGCACAGTTTTCAATTGCTCAAAAGACTGCTGACATTTGGGCGTCCAAGGCAAAGGCTCATGCACTGTTTTCACTGTTAATGCAAGCAAAGGTTTGATTAGTAACAAGTAGTTTGGGATCCACTGTAACCCTGGGCATATACCCTGCTCTGCCAGCAGAGTGTGTGGAGATTTGCCCACTCCGCCCTCCCCTGGGAACGCGGAGTATAGGGAAAAACTCCGACTGCGGAGCGGAGTTAGCCAGCCCGCCCCCCCGAAATACAGTTACAAACTATTTTAAAATTAAATAAAAACACACTTACCTGTCCTGCGGGGTCCCCGGGCTGCCCTTCTCCTACTCGCATTCTCTCTCCTGCGTGGGGTACATCTTGAGAGAACTGCGAGGAGGAGGAGGGCAGCCCGGGGAAGCCACAGGACAGGTAAGTGTGTTTTTATTTAATTTTACATTAATCTTTAACTGTTTTTATTATAGGGGGTGGAGGCAGGTGGCAGAGCATAGCAAAGTTCCACGGAGTTTCCCCCCAACTCCGTGGACCTCCGCGTAGTGTCACTACGCCAGCTCCGCCGGGGTTAATCCACTGGCGACAGTAGGAAGTAATACCTATAAAAGCGCGTACATCTTACTGAGTTTGTGGAATGGGCATTTTAACAATGGTACTAATACGCTCAGGGGTCAGTCTCCTACCCTCCTTCGACAGTAGGTGACCTAAATAGGTGACCTCCTGTTGACAATGCTGAAACTTCTAAAGAGATACCTAATGGCCATGATGTGCCAAATGCAACAGCAGCTTCGGGAGACAGCGTTTACAACACTGTCAATACCACGCAGGTAGGTAACAGCGCGGTCGTTACAACGACCGCGTTGTTACCACGCGTGCCTTTACATCCCAAGAGGTTTCAACGACTTGCGCTAGGTGGCGTGCAACACCAGGGAATGTGTTGGATTTTAAATCCAACACCTTCCCTGCTGTTGCGCTAAGTGGAAGTAGGAATAGTAATTTATACTATTCCTAAGTCCATCGCGCCACCTAGCGCAAGTTGTTGAAACGACTTGCAATGTAATGCCACGCGTGGTAACAACGCGGTCGGTGTAACGACCGCGTTGTTACCTACCACGTGGTAAAAGCCGTCATACATTCGCAGCTTCACTGTACTATCCTTACAACCTTGTTCCGTATCAGAAGCTATAAGGAGATCATCCACATACTGCACCAAAACATTGACTGAGGGAAGCGATAAGGATTCCAACTGACCTTTCAATGCTTGACTATAAATACTAGGACTCTCTGTATAGCCCTGAGGAGCGCGACAGAATCTAAAACTCCTACCAGCCAGTGTGAACCCAAACAAATATCTACTGTCTGGATGGATAGGAATACTAAAGAAAGCATTTTTCAAATCAATAACAGAAAAGAATTTAGCAGTAGAAGGAATCTTCGTCAAAAGCGTAGTAATATCAGGAACCACCGGGAACTGTGGAACTACAATTTTATTAACCTCGGGCAGATCATTCATAAAACGATAAACATTATCATTGTCTTCAGAGGAACCTGAGGGTGTCCTTTTAAGAATCAGAAGAATCAGACTATTACAAACATTGGCAGATGTTTCTTCAACCCCTCCCTTCTGTATCAAATCCTGAATAATCTGAAGAAGACCCCGTTCTCCTGCCTATGATATTTTATACTGAGGAATACGGGGTAAAGTAGCATTTTCTTTAACTTGGATAGAAACTGGTGGTATATGCAACAGCCCTACATCCGTGTCACCTGTTGCCCATACACTTCAGCAAATTCAGCCGGGAGGGGTGCATCCCGAGACAAACACTGTTTAGTACTCACATCTGGACCCATAGTAATATAAACACCTGCAGAGCAATAAATAGTGGCATGCAACTTCTTCAACAAGTCCAAACCCATCAAATTTTCACCACAATTGGATGTCAACGAAAACGAAGATTCCACAGTGAAAGGATCAACAGTCAATGCATGAGGGCGTGAAATGGGGCTTACAACCGGTACACCTGAAAAACCTACCGAAAAAGTATTGTGGCCAGACAGAGCCGCCCCAGGGACCATATGTCGAGAAACAGAACCCTTTGTTGCACCTGTGTCCACCAAAAATTCCTTAGTCGAGCCTGTCCACCACGAGGGTCATCAAAATAATTAGTATCAGAGCGACCCTGCGATGCCATAGTATTCTGAGCTCTATTGGTCCCATGACCTCTTCCACCAGAACCTCGCCCTCTAGGAGCCACAACTTTCTGTAAAAGCACAGGGCACTTGCTACGCCAATGACCTTCCTCTGTACAGTATGCACACTGATTCAGGCCTAAAGGTGTCATTGAAGGCTGTCTGCTAGTACGTGGAAGCTGTCTGGAAGGACCACCACGTCCCCTACTATTTACCCTAAACGCTAGTTGCAACAACACCGTTGTTTTTAAATCCCTATGTTTCTTATCAGTTCTATCCTTTTCCTCCTGCTCTCGATGTTCATAATACTGGGCCATATTCAAAATAACAGAGGGAGAAGACGTGGACCAAGTACTCTCAGACGCCTGCAAACTAGTCATAATTTCAGGAAGAAGGTTAGAAACAAACCTGTCAACAAACAATCGAACTCTTCCCTCAATAGACATATCCTGCCCACTATAGACTAAAAACATATCTTCAAACCGGGTAAAGAAATCAGATACACTCTCATCCTTCTTCTGTCGACAAGCTGTCAATTTATCCCAGCTTACCTTCTTAGGTGGAATAAGGGAATGCATATATGTAATATTTTGACCTGGCAAAGCAAGTATCTCGGCCCGGGGCTTATCACCTGGCTTCCTTTCCTGATCCCATCCTTTAATCACATCCCATGTACCGCCCAACTCCGTGACATGATCTTGAGTATGAACAGGTCTCCAAATATCAACCGGAATGAGAAGACCAAAAAACAATTCAATATAAGCAAGTCATTACAGTAGAAGAGGCAGCCTCTGTTAATTCTTTATAATAAGCTGTAGGATTTTTCCTGGGGTCAGGCAAACTAGCCTTAAGGGCTAAAACCTCACTCCTTTTCCACAGTGTATAAACCCATTGTTCCTGAAAACTAGTGGCTACGGCTGCTCTTGTAACAGTACCGCGCTGATCCATTAACTCAGGTATTTCTGGGTGATATATGGGATGAACCTCACGCATCAGAAACTGAGTTATCTGGGTAGGGCTCCTCTCATGTAATCTGCCCCTGTAGGCAACTAAGGTTGTAACATTCCCAAACACTTGGCCTGGCTCCAAATCAGTAACATATACACAATCTCTAATATCAAATAAAATTTGAGGCGCTTCTGTCCCAATATGCGTTTGCCAAAGACTAATTAATGTAGCAGACATATGTTTAAGGGCATGTTGCTGTATAAAGGGTTCAAAATCTCGCATAACTTTCCAAACATCCTCAACACCATAAATTGCATTACGAGCCCACCGCGCAGCCTGGTCAGCTATAACCTTTTTCTCTTCATCCTCTACCCCAGATCGCACTAACAGGCCCAAACACTCCCTGAATTTCTTCCAATCTCTATCCTCAAACCCATGTACTGGCGTCTCAGCATTCAAAGGCGTCGGAGGATGAAAGACCATAGAGGGAGAAGCAACAGAGGTAACAGGCACAATTATTGTTAACGCTTGCACCAGAGGAGAAAGGACAGAAGATACAGGAGTTGAAACAGTAGATGTACTAGGGGTCACAGTTGTCAAAGATGGCGAGGACAAAGAAGGAGCAGGCGGTGCGGTAGCCAGAGCCGTTGAAACAATAGCTGTAGATACGGAAACAGCCAAAGCAGACATAACGGGCTGCTGTGACTGTAAGGAAACGGCGGGATATATCCTCTGCGGTGCATAAGGAGGCGGGGGTCGAGTATGTAACAACTCTTCTACAAAAGTATTGTTGTCTTCTTTAGCCAAATAAGACTTGCCAATGTGCAACCGAAATCTCCTATCTTCACATTCAATTCCTGTCTCCTGTTTTTCTCTATCATATGCTACAGCTTTCTGTGTCAATGTTTGCATTTTGCCTTTCCGTGCGTCCCTTACCATCTTTAACCACCTATGTCTGGCCTCCTTCTGCCAAGTCTGGAGGGAGTCAAACATCGACTGTCTACTTCGTCTCTGAAACAACTGTTCCTGTAAAAACCCAATCTTTTGTTCATCAAAGGTGCCCGTCAAAAGCCACTACAACTCAGCATTGTCCCTCGTATATTTGTGCCATAATGTACTAAAAATATTGGGGCCAAGACCATGTTTCACATGCATATCAAGGTTAGGGCTGCCTTCCGGAGGCGCCGGCTGAGCCTCTTCCAATCGAGCATCTGCAGAACAACAACGACAACACAAATTCCAGATCTTACTGAAGCCTGGCATTTCGAAAGGAAAACAAAATCGATATTTTTACCTGGCAGAGTAGTTACAAGAGCTTTTTATCAAAACAGCCCTGAGACTGTACCAAACTCAAAGCACAATGGTACCATATCCACAAGGAACCAAAACAAACTCACCTGATATCAGTAGCACAAACAAACCAGTTCTTCAGACCAAAAGGTCAAATCCAAGGGTTTCGCTGTTCAGGACTCCAGTCAGGATGAAAACTGTGCGAGGCACCGTCCGGCAGGACAGAAGGGGCAGCTGCAAGCAAATAACACTCTTCTTTCAGGGATCCCTGAGCCGTCAGTCCGACCCAACGATGTCCTCGGCCTCCCCCCCGTCTGCGGAAAGGGGATGGATCAATCACCCGAAGGAGTCCCTGTTCGGGCGCCAACTGAAGTGACCTGTTTAGGGTCACCCGAGTTGCTAATGACCACCTCTCAGCCTTCTGTACCAAATGAAGAGTCGGTCAGACAGTAGAGAATACAAACCAATAACTATTTATTAATATACAATCAGAGCGTAGCCCGGTCTGCCCAGTCGCTAGGAGTGCTGCAGAGAGGTCTGAAATCGACAAGCATAAAGATACATCATAGACATTTCGTAACAGGGCTAAAACATGCCTACAGTGGAATATTCCAGGCAGGTGCAGCTAAACAGTGAAATACAGAAAAAACGGTTTCAAAGCTTCTATCATTTACAAAGTATCTCAACTCCAAGGTCGTTCCATTCAAGCCTGTCACCAGACTAGTGGGAGAGGGCCTCTATTTAGTGAGAACGGTATGCGCTAAATAGGAACAGTGTACTCATTACGGGAACAAGTCTAACATGGCAGAAACAAAACTTATAGTGGGGCATTTCTCGGAACTAAACTAGATCAGTTTCGAACAGCCTAAAATGGCGCCTATAAAGAAAATGGCGCAGCAAATGCTAACTTGCAATACGCAAGCATGAGCATTTCTATTCTAACAAACCGCTGTAATGTTCACATAGGATAGGTATCTTTGTTCACGATGAGATGACGTGTGAGGTTTTAGCACCTAGTTCACATTTGATACTGCAGAGCATTCTGGGAGATAGTGTCCATTCACAATCAAGGAAAAGACAGTCAATAAACCAATCCAAAATAGTAGGAACAGTATTACTGTTATTATCCAGAGCTGTAGCCATGGTGAAACAAGGTATGGCTTTTTCAGAAAAATGTAAAAATCATGAAGTTGTTTTTTGCGGGAAACTGGAGCTGGCGGTGACTCAGGTTCACTTGGATCCAGAGAAAAAGTGTTGAAATCGATGTAGCCAGATGCAGTTTGATCTATCTTTTGTAGCTCAGCAGGTTTTGATGAACTGGCAGTTGTCTCTTGTATATTGCATATTGATGTAGATGTCGGTGTTAGGCCGAATTGATATTTGCGTTTCACTTGAATTTTGTTGTTCTGTTCCAATAGGCATGAGTTCCATTTCATTGTTGGAAACTCCATTACTTCGTATTGTAGGCTCTTCAGATGTTATAAGTCTTTCTGTCTGAACTTCCTGTATGGTAGCGAGAGGAGAACTGCGGCTACCTAGGAGCCCACGTGGCCTGCTATTCAGGATCGGCCACATAGTGTGGTTTGATCAGATCAATTGAGACGAATCTCTTCTCTATTTTGCCGGCAAGAGGGGGAAGAAGTACTGTTCTTGTTCCTTCGACAGTCAGGACAGGTACAGGCTTTCTGTATGATGGCCCAAATTCTTTCTTGTCCACAAATTTTTCTCTGACCAGATCCCCGACTTCTGGGATCCAGGCAGGTCTTGCCATTACTGATTTCACTTCCCCAGTGGTGGTGCATTTCACTTGCACATTGCTTTGTAGTGCCCGGGATTCATTAAGATCCTGTAAAATGGCCAAACGTTTAGCGATATCAAAAGGTATTTAATCCACCACGTGCTTTCATAATCGAGATTAGGTACCCACGTTCTCGTCCCAAATAGGACCTCTTAAGGGGTGACACCTCCTAGGGAACTTCTTGGCATATTATTAAGCACCCTCTGGACCCCATATAGGTGATTAACCCAACTACCACCCGAACCTAATACTCTTGCTGTTAAAGATTGCTTTAAGTTCCGGTTTTTCCTCTCCACAACCGAATTTCCCTCAGGATGGTATGGAGAGGAGTACCGCAATGTGACACCCAGACCTCCCATGGCTTCCTTGTATGCCCTAAAGCTAAATGCGGGGCCACGGTCAGAGTGTAATGTGCCAACTGTGTATGTCCCTTTGAAGACTTGCAAATCTTTTATAACAGTTCGAGCTTCAGCCGAGCGCTGAGGCCCAACCCACAGGAATCTAGAACATGAATCCACTGCCACCAAGATGTACTTGTAAGCCTCATCTGATTGTAAGGGCCTGCAGTGGTCCAAATAGACACAAGCGAGAGGTCTGTCCGATATCAGTAATGGTGTTTGTGCTGGACGTGCTACGGTTGAACTCTTCATCTGCTGACAGATGTCGCACTTAAGTACAAACGCTTTCGTCTCTTTGGTTAGACCTGGCCACCAATAGCGTTGTTATAGTAATGAAACAGTTGCAGTAACCCCTGTGTGTGCAGATCCCAGACCCTCGTGTGCAGCTAGAATTAAACCTAACCTGCGATCCATGTTTGGTATTACTCTATCCCCCACTCCTGGAATTTGAGCATAAGGAATATTTTTTGCATCTGACTTGTAGGAGTACTTGAGTGGAAAGCCTTTCGGTAAGGCTGTGCTGTTTTTGCATGAAGCAATGACAGCTACCATTATCTATCTGTCTATTCTCGTACTAGAATGAGTGATTGCAGCTACGGCGGCAGTTCGTACTGCCCCCTTTGCAGCTTCATCAGCTAATGAATTCCCTTCAACGTGAACGCCAGGAGGGTATTTTTAGATTTTCTGCAAAAATAGGTAACAAACCAACACAGGAAATTCTCGCCCTGTATAGGAGTAAATGACGGGTGCTTGTTATGGGGCAGCTATATGGGGAAGGGCCAACATAACTCCCCTACAAACTCAAGAAAATAAGTTTTTAAAAAGAGTGTTGGCAGTCCCAAGTTCTACTGCCAACTACATAGTACACAAAGAGCTGTCTGTACCATATATCAGCGATTTTATAAGCACAATAGGACTTACTTTTTGGTATGGGATTTGGACGAAAGACGAGACCAAGTTCACTAAGAACATAATCATGGATTGCCTTGCTCTCGCCCATAGTAGGAAAATCCCCTGGCTAGAGTACATCTTTAATCTTTCAAAATATTGTACGGTAGATCATGATCGAAAGGAGCCATTATCCATTCAGGATTATAGCATAAGGGAGTTAAAAATAAGGCTTACTACCATCAGGGAACATGCAAGAGACGACGAAGCTAGCTTAAAACAGAGTGTTAGTGCTTATCGAGAACTCCCATTACTAATGGGCACTCAACCATTTGAGAAAAGTTGAGAAAATCTATTCGGAAGTAGCAAACACGCAAAATAATGCCCCTTTCTCAGCGCAACCTGCCACTCCCTCTCATACAATATCCACTTCGCTATTAACGTAAAATATCCTCCCTGATCAGAATCCTATGCTTAGTGCTTCTTCCAATTGTTTGCACTCATGGCCCCTACTAAACCCTGATTCTTTTAATAAACTTCTACATAGTGTCAAATTAGGGTCACTTAAGGATCCTTTACCTATCTCTGTGCTCCAACAATTGGAATCTTCATCTCTGTCTGTTATTATGGACCTTTTGAACTTCTCATTACAAGAAGCGTCCGTTCTATCCGATTGGAAGCACGCTATGGTGCTTCCACTTCTTAAGAAGCCAAATGCAGACCCTGCTGTACTCTCCAACTATCGACCCATCTCATTACTACCAGCCTTTTCGAAAATTCTGGAGAAACATGTCCATTCTCAGCTCTCACTCTTTGTTGAAGCTCAAGGTTTTCTCCACCCTTCCCAATCAGGTTTCAGGGCTGGCTTCTCAACTGAAACAACCTTATTGGGGGTCACGGAAAGATTGCGTTATCATCTGGATGCCGGAGATACAGCTGCCCTTATTCTACTCGATTTAAGTGCAGCATTTGATACGGTGTATCACACCGTCCTAGCAAATACTTTGAGAACATTAGGTATCTGCGGCCCAGCACTCAATTGGCTTACTTCTTTTCTGACCAATCGCACTTTCCAAGTCTTCTCCTCAACAGCCAACTCTGATATCTATTCATCTCCCTATGGTGTACCTCAGAGTTCCATTCTTAGTCCTCTGCTTTTCAACTTATATGTGAGGCCTTTGGCAACTGTAGCAGAAGATGCGGGGTTGTCCCTATTCTCCTATGCGGACGACTCCCAAATCATCTTCTCTCTCTCCGCAGGAAAAACAGATGGGCTGTCCCCACTTCAATTGGGCTTGAGGAAAATTGCATCATGGATGCAATCTAATTTTCTCAAGCTAAATGGGGAAAAAACTGAGGTGCTAATACTTGGAAAAGACAAGGGTCTATGGGGCCCACAACATTGGCCCTGTGAGATGGGGATTTTACCTCATCCCTCTTGTCAAGTTCGTAACCTGGGCTTTATCATTGACGACTCATTAACAATGCATCACCAAGCCGTTAAGGTAGCTGCCACTTGTTTTACCATTCTTAAGTGGCTAAAGAAGATCATCTGGATGCTACCAAAGCCCACCCAAAGAACAGTAGTTCAGGCCTTAATCACCTCAAGGTTGGACTACGGTAATGTTCTTTATCTTGGTTCCAATAAGGAGGTGACCCGTAGGCTGCAGATGGTTCAAAACTCTGCGGCAAGACTTCTTTGCCGGATTCCCAGGGCCGCTACTGTCTCCAGCCATTTACGAGATTTGCATTGGCTCAGGGTGGAAAATCGAATTCGATTTAAAGCTGTGTTATATGTTCAAAATTAAAGCAGGGACCGCACCTCAATATCTACGTGCTTTAACCCACCCATATTTTCCTTCCCGATGCCTACGCTCCTCCACCCAGGGGAGGTTTTCCGTGCCAAGATTCAGGCTGTCTCGGATGGGTGGCAGATCTTTTTCTTATCTTGGGCCCTCACTCTGGAATGCCCTCCCTACAGCCATTCGGAACGAAACAGCCTACGTCCAATTCCGCAAATCAGTGAAGACCTGGCTATTTAACAAGTAATTTTTGCTGTTAATTTTTACTATCTGGTCTCTCTTTGCCTAGCGCCGGGAAACCCTTTTTGGGTAGCTGTTGCGCTCTATAAATTAAATAAATAAATAACCATATCTCATCTCGGTAAGAAACACTCAGCACAGATTTTATTTAACGAGGCTAAGGTTTGGCACCCTACACTATATAATTGCATTCCCTAGAACGGGAAAGTGGAGCCATAATCTCCCATATTGTCCTTGTGACAGTAAATCCCCTCAGTCCACGCTGCATTTTATCCTTTTTTGTAGTTTTTATCGGGATATCTCGAAACTTGTGTTAAAACCACTCTTTTTATCTAACAAGGTTTATTATTATAAAAATGCTTTTCATTATATTTGTAGTCTGGAAGATGTAAAACATTATGAATGCAGTTATCGCCTTTATACAAATGGCAATAAGGACAAGAAAGGATAACTCTCATTTAGAGGCTCTAACGTATGAAAAACCTGATGTTTGAACCTAGAAGTACCATTAACTATTTTTCAGAGATGTTATTACCTTGCACCTTACGTACTATAGGAAAATATTCCTTGTATAATTGATGTTTTGATTTTTAGAACGCCTATTATTCCTTAACCTGATACAAGCTATCACTCTGCACTTTATGCACATTACGAAAATGCACCTTACCCAAATGAGTTAAATGATTATGAAATATACTGTTTTTAACATTTGCATGGAATTAGCAATGTTTTAAATCATGAACAAAAGCTATTACTTTGCACTTTATGCTACCTCATGAAAACGCACTTTACCCAAATGAGTTAAATTATTATGAAATATATTGTTTTTTATATTTGCATGGATCTAGAAATGTTTTTAAATGTGCTTTTTATACTCTAATTATTGAATTGTCTTTGTATATCAATTATATATGAGATGTCTGTATGAAAGTAAATCACCTTGTTTTTAGTATAAACCTCACTGATTAGTATGAATGTTATTTTGATTAGAATGCTTTTATGGCTGTATATTATGCACCGAATAAAGCTTACCTTGACTTGACTTGACTTGACTTGACTTGAACGCCATCATGTTCATGACTCAGCGTGTGTATCACTTGAGCTCTCGGCAAGTCTTTTTTCAACTCTGCCACTTGTTCCCAAAGCATTTTGTGCTTTATTGTGCAACCTTTTGAGTCTTTAAACCCATTTTGAATCCAATAGTGAAGGTATTCATTTACGACTGGACACAGTAAAACGAGTCGCACACTATAAGTGTGGGGAATTCTGGATCAGTTTGTATTTTTGCCAGTAATAGTGTTTTTAAATCTGCCAGCTGTGCTGTGCAATCTCCTAGATACTGCGTCTTCGTGCTGCTAGGATGGAACTTGCCATCCTGCATACGTCATTTTACAATCGCACAAGCTGCGCTGTATTTTTGTTTACTACCTATGACAGGCTGAGCAGAACCGTCAGTGTAAATAATGTATTCATACTGATCTAGAGCCATTATTTCATGTGGGAGAGGATATTCTTGTTCGTACTGCAGAAATGCTTGCATTTTTAGTGTAGAATCAAATTTGTAGTCTACATCTGTTGCAGTGAGAGAATTAGCCCATTGTATCCATCTCGTATCTACAGCTTTAGCATTTGGAACGCTTGCCTTTGTAGCAGCCTCTAATGCCGGTACTGGAGTTACTACTATTATTCGTTTCCCTTGAGCCAGTGCTCTTTCTCTCTCTTCAGCAGTCTGAACTGCTGTCAGAATTTTTTCTGTTGAAGCAAAACACATTTCAGCGTTTGTGTACAAGTGTGATTTGTATGCTATGGGTACTGTTTCGCCTTCATTGAAGGTTAGGTAAGTGTACCCTGATTGACCCGCGATTACATAGATCACCAAATTTCTGGTATTTACACGTATGTGAAGGTGTTTTGAAGCTATCATGTCAGCTTGTAAGGAACGAAGTATATCTGTGTGTTCCTGTGTCCAATGTCTAATTGAAAAATCAGGTCTGATTAAATCGTAGAAAGGTTTTACTTTTTTTGCGTAATCCAAGATGAATGTTCTGCCAAAAATTAGGAATCCCAATATGTATTGTAAGTTTTTTAAAGTTTTTGCAGGTTGGAGCAACGCACACTTTTCAAAAAAGCTAGGCTTTTCCTTCACTTGAAAGCTCATATCCCAAGAATAGGACATTGAGGTGGGCTATTTTAGATTTTTTAAAGTTGAATTTTAGCCCTCAGAGGCGATCCCCATAATTATGTTGCTCACCCTGGTCAAATGATTCTTCAAATCATCATCCGTTAGATAAATATCATCCACTTAGGACAATGCCTCCTCATCCAAATTTTGAAGTAACTCAGTTACCATGGCTGAGAACAACCCGGGGCTATTCTTATACCCTTGGGGGAGTCTACAGAAGTGATGCTGAGAACCAAGCACTTAGAATGCTGTCAAATATCTGCTCTCAGGCACTATAATTTGGCAGAAACATCCATTTGAGATACCTAGTGTCGTTTTATATTTTTTCCGCACAATGTTATTCATTAATGCACCACTGTGTACATTCTGTACTGCAAATGTCATTGTGCATTTGTTCAGATGTCTGTAATCTAAGACTAGACGATATGAATTATCAGGTTTCATTACAGGAAACAAAAGATTATTTAATGGAGAGTTGCACGTTTCTATTACACCTTGATATTCAAGTTGATCTAAGATCTCCCTGACCTGTGTCTTCGCTTCTTGTTTAATAGGATATTGTCTTGTTGGAGTAGTTTTTACTGGGATTACATGGTGAGGTGACTCAGCATCCCACCCTACATGGTTGCGATATAATGCTGGAGCAAGTGCTACTGCCCACTCCTGTGCATATGTATGTTTTAAGTATATTGGAACGAGGTCGGAAAAAGCAAGTAAAATTACCGTTTCTCCCTTTGGGCACTTCATAACAGTTTTAGGCGGCCAATATTTCTCGGCAAAAAGGATGTCATAGCCAAAAGTCAGGTTCTCCCAAAAGAGACATTTAATTTTCCTGGGTTTGTCCCCCTCCATTTGGAGTGTTATCTCATGTAACCGATGTGGGACACTTACCCTTGCATCAGGTGTTTCCACTGTGATGTGCTCATTCAACTCACTGACACCAGAAATTCCATCAGGTTCTGGCGAGCTATTGTTACTTCTGCTGCGCTGTCTAGCATCGTCAGAGCCCATTCCCCATTCCGAAGTTGAGTCCTCAGAATTCTGGGCAAGTCTAACTTTAAGACCTGCTACCTTCTTCTTTTTAAATTGAGGTTTTGCTTTTTGTTTATCTTCTTTTTTGATATTATAGTCCAAAGTATGCTGTGTGTCTCTGGACTTTGTCCGTTCTTCTTGCCTGTGTTCTGACCGTCCTTCCCTCTCGGAGTTTTTTGATGAACCCTGAAAGGAAAGAGAGGAACGTTGTATCAGTATCCTGACACCTGTCAGGATTCTTAATGTTATCACGATTCCTAAGGTTGTACCTCCTTTCGGAGGGCTCCTGTTGAGGAGACCTACCCCTGGATTGGGATCTATTCTCTCTATTCTTTTTTTTTTTATTGTCCCATTTCTTCTTGGAAGAATCAGGTGTTTGCTTGGTGTTGTCCTTTTCAGGACCACCAATGAGTTGAGGTTTTGTTGCTCTAGCTCCCAAACTCTCTCTACTTAATTCGACATCTTCAATAATTTTAGGTAATTCATGCTCCTGTTGTAAAGGAGTGAAATCCATCATGCGTTTGCATATTGCCACTCCTGCTGCCTCCCCTTTTATGTTTGCTAACATAATAGTTGATACCTGGGCAAAAAAAAAGTTCAGAGCAGGTTCTGCTTCATATTCATTCTGTATTTGTGTTAATACATCTGGTATTACTGCTATTGAAAGGATACCATGAGTTCTGGTATATATGGCAGCGAAAACTGTACCCCAAGAGGTACAATCCTCTATCTGGGGAGCTATCTCCATTGGTAAGCAGATTGTAAGCATTCTGTGTTTTTCTTGAGGTCTTGTGTGTGGAAATACTGCCTCTAGCTGTGTCATTTTCTGAGCTATCCAGAATGGCATTTGGTCACGTCTAGTGGGCATCCTGCCCATAACTGCGTGTAGTGGTTGTGGAGTTATTTTAGTTGTAGATCCCCGAATTTGTCCTGCTGGTGTAGCCCTTGTTGGCTGAAGTGTGAGTGTTTTTATAACAAACTGTGTCAGGTTTCTGTAAAGTTTTATTATTTCTTGGGTAGTGGACATAGGTATGCTACTGGCATTGTGTCAATGTCTGGGTGTGATGTGTAAGCCGCTAGGACTGGCCAAGCGGACTGAGTCTTTCGTATGTGGGCGGGCGCCTTTAAACCAGTTTATGTGCTCCTGGTAGGTGAGCGGAACTTCAATGTCCTCATATGGACAGTGGGCCAGATGTACGACCGCGGAAATAGCGCCTCGCAAATTGCGAGTTTTTTGCGACTCGCAATTTGTGAGGCGCTATTTCTAATGTACAACAGTGTTGTTCACACTGTTAGCGATTCCCAATGGGGTCGCAAATTGAGAGGCTCATGAATATTAATGAGCCTCTCGCAATTTGCAACCCCATTGGGAATGGCAGGCCCTCCCAGGTATGGTGGCCTGCTGGGCTCAGCAGACCACCATGTCTGGGACTGCTTTTAAATAAAGCAGTTTTGTTTTTTTAAGCAGCCCGTTTTCCTTAAAGGAAAACGGGATGCATTTAAAAAAAAAAGAAAAAAACGTTTTCGTTTAATTTTTAAGGGCAGGTAGTGGTCCCTGGGACCACTGCCTGCCCTTAAAAATAATTTCCCCTGCATTTGCAAAGGAGAAGGGGTCCCCTGGGGACCCCTTCCCTTTTGCGAGTACATTACCACCCTCTTGAAGAGGGTGGTAATTTGCGAGTGTTTTGCAACCGCAATTGCGGTTGCAAAACATTTGTACATGGGGTTGCGCTCGCTATTCCAAAATAGCGAGTCGCAAATAAATTGCGACTCGCTATTTTGGAATGGTACATACCCCTCTAGGTTTTTGCATGCACCAACGGGTTCGCAAACCCGTTTGCGCATGCAAAAACCGTCGTACATCTTGCCCAGTATTCCTCTGGAGTTTCATCTTCAGTGTAAGAATTAAATGTATTTGTGCGTGCATCTGTTTGTGGGAAATTTAACCCATGAATAGAAGACCTCAGTTCTATATGATTCGTGTGCCTCAATCACGAACGTTACTGTCCCACCCCTAGCTGTGACTCCATAGTCTGCTAGTTTTAAAGTAAGGGCAGTTCTGACATTTTCTGAAATGTTTACTTCACCTTCCTGTTCCCCTCCCCCCACTGCATATGCACGTAGCCCCGCAGTGTTTTCTTCTTCAGTCATTGTTGAAAAAGTTTCAAGGAAACTGAGATAAGGTTTATGTACAATAGGGAAATTGGGTAAATGTGAGTAAGGGTCTCTGAGAAAAGCATGACTGAACTACTCAGGTTTGACCATTAAATAAGAACCAAACCAACGTTGGTTCCATGGTGTGTAGTTCCTATAAACCTATATAGGATCTGCGCGTTTAGACAACATAGACTGTGGGATTGGTGTCCAGACTGATTCCAGACACCCCCACCGGGTATGTTTGCCTGTTTACCAGCTAGCTCACAGTGCCACTGTAAACTCCTCTTACCAAGGAGAGAATAGTTCTTGACAACTATCGAACATGACAACCCTGTCCCATCAGGGATCGTGGGAACAGTGCAGTACTTTTCGCTCAGTCACTCGTGCAAAAAACGATGGGGACGTTTTCAATAAGCATTTATTGAACCAGCATCATTCTAGTGTAAAATAGGTGTGCTGAAACAACCATAAAACAGAAACAGATATAAATGATATTAAGCACCAACAGAGTAAATGGATGGTAAATGGATGGTAGATTGCTACCATAGTGCTAAAATAATGGATATATGCAAGCATATAAATACATGATAATAATAATGAGCAATCCTACAATGCAATGTCAATGATATTTCTGCATCACGATATTTATATGCCACAAAATTCAAACTCAATATTTATATAGCTCGATATTTTGTCAAAATACCCTCTGTAAAAGGAAAATAGAGCTCTCCACCCTCGCTGTCTCTATCTTTAGTGGTGCTCTGCGGCAGAGGAGGACAGGGGTCGCAAGGACAGCACTAGGGGTAACAAGAGACAAGCCAGGCATCGCAGTTGCGACCCCTGGTGATCCCTAAACGGCGTCCATGCCATAGACTGCTCATTCGAGCAGCCTTATGCTGGGCCAGGATTATGAGGGCTACACACTGTGAGGCCTTTCATAGCACTGCCCATTGCCACGCAGCTGTGTAAGACGTTGCATGTTATGTCACTGCATCCATGCAAGGTTTGAATACTTTCAAACAAATGCTCTTCAACTTGCACTTGGCAGTGGCAAATTTAACTGATGTCGTGTAGTTCCTATAGTACCCATGCAGGACCTGCGTGTTTGGATAACATAAACTGTGGGCTTGGTGTTAGACTGACTCTGTGCACCCCCACCGCGTATGTTAGCCGGATTTGCATTAGCTAGCTCACAGTGCCACTAGAATCTCCTCTTATCGGGGAGAGATTAGTTTCTGGCAACCTTAGACCATGACAACCCTAATTCCTCAGAATCGTGGAAACAATGTACTACTTTTCGCTCAGTCACTTGTGCTTACTTATTCGGTTTGTCTCAGAGAGTTACACAGAATAAACAGTCTGGGCGTTTCAATAAGTATTTATTGAACACTTGTTATTCTAGTGTAAAATATATGTGCTGCGGCAACCAGCAGACAATAGCAGAGATATAGTATCAGCAGTACGATAAAAGCGAAGGGGTAGAACAGTTCTACCATATTGCAATAATCATGAATACATACATGAATATAAAAAGCATTATGAAAGTGCGCGTACTCCTACGATGCCTAACTAGATGTACCTGAGTGTACCTAGCATATGTGTAGGTCTAAAAGCCTAAGAGCCAAGAATCCTTCTAGGATTTAGTCGAACCCCCATACCTGAATAGAGAGAGTGTGGGACCCCGTCCTGGTCTCGAGCTGGACACCCGCAAGGGCTGTGGTAGACCGCTGTCAGCTGGAGTGACTGCATGCAGGAGCCTCAGCGTTTCTGGTCAGTGTGTCAGCATGGAAGTCTCGGTTCCCTCTGTCTTACCGGGGTAAGATGTGGTCTTTTTATACCCTGAAGACTCTAGTTGCTTCGTATGGTTTGTATTGGGCCTTGTTAGACTTGAGGAAGACGTCAGGGGTGAACTTTGTGCATACATATTATGCAAGTGGTGTATTCCTAGAGAGTCATGCATAATTGATGAGTACAGTGTGGGCCTGTGTTTGGGAAAAACCCTGCTGTATTCAAAACCAGAGGCTAGATAACGTTCAGCCCTCAGAGCTCGTTGTGTACTAGCGAGGACCAATGTAGGTGAAAGATCATGCCTATATAAGGAATCATGACTATAGTAGGACATGTACAGTTATGACCGTAATAGGGCATATGCGGCTTTGACCATAATAGGGCAAGTACGAATATGACCGTATTAGGGCAAATACGAATACGTCCATTTTAGGGCATGGATGAACGGTCTACATTAGGGCCTCTATACGGGACATAACACCCACTCCTCTTCCGAACAGGATGACAATGACCATACTTAAAATCTGGACAATTTAAAAACATTTTAAAAGCAAGTAAAAACATGGTTTTTAAATTGTTAAAAAAAATTCAAAAATGTTACAATTCAGCTATTTCCAATTGCCACTAAAAAAAAATGTCTATTTTGTTTCTCTATATAAGTTGTTTCACTCAAAGCGGAAGAAGGCCATGCTTTTCTCAAGCGAAAGTGTCAATTTAGGAAATGTTCCAAATTTGCTCGTTTATTATGAAAACGAGTGGAGAAGCCGAATTCTTTCCCAGGACACAATGAGCCAATTTGAGATTAAGTGTCCTGGCTGGGAAGCACAACATTATCAGTGTGAGCTACTGCAGACGACAAATCCAACGCCTCACAGAGAACGTCAATCGCACATAGATGGTATGTAGCACTGCCAACAGTCGGTGCTGCTGCAGCTTGTGCAGCAGTTGTTACCTGGGTGCCTGCGGAGGAGTTACTTATGAGCGCCTGTATCTCACTCGAGGTCCTTGCAACTTGAAGTTCATAGGTTTCTCGAGCGGAGGTTAAGGGCACGGGTTGCTGTAAAAGCATGGCTTGCAGTCTGCTCAGAGTATCAATTTGTATGAAAGAAGCATTCAGTGAAGGCCATAGCGGCGCCTCCCTGACTGTGTTCAGTGGTGGAAACAATACTTGCATACAGCAAGTAACCCTGGAGTTAACGGTGACCAGATAGGCGACGCCCGGAAGCATCCCACAGCAACCTTGATCATTTAGCATCAAGTAACTCCCATTCGAGAGCAGCTCGAAAACCGGCGTGATCACGGCAGCTGGGGTCCCAGTCATGTGACACAATAGGTTTGCTACTGAACCGCTACAGGCTCCGTGTAGAGAAATATCCTGACACATGAGAGAACCGCTTAAAGCGTTCTTGCAGTTTGCACCGCTCAGAAATGCTTCTCGATCCCCATTCCGGCATCGATATCTATATGGTAATTCCCAAGTTTCCTTAATGTATCCCTTACCCATTTTTTCATATGTGCCTGCCTGCCTTTGCTCAAGGCAATATTGAAACTGAAACATAGTGACCGGCAGAGTGATTTGGCCATGAATTAGCCATTCAGTTGATGGTAATTCGGCTAGAGTAAATGGTAACCTTTCCAGTTTCTCAATACGCAGCATTGTATATTTGGCTCCCCTTTGTGCCATTTCTGACTGTTTATCAGTTAGATTGTATTCTGAAAACAGAGACGTGGTGTTTATAAAACGCCAGGGCACATAGCCTGCACGCAAAGATTGTAGCGTCCAGCTTAGCATCATAATAGAACGTAGCTGAGATTGCCCGTGTTGTAACAAGGACAGATCTTGTTCTAATATGTTGATTGCCGAAGACACAATGTTGCCTAAGGAGTAAATCCTGGAGGTCAAAGTTGTTAACCCATTATCCACTACAGCTAATGCCTTCTCTAAGTTAATACGGTCTATTACCCGTATTCTTTCTGCGGCCTCCTGTTGTGATATTTTCCAGTTTTCATTATAATAGACATAAATGCCAGCATATATGAAACGTTTCTGACGTGTTTTCCTTGGGCCTGACAAGAAATCCCTAAGGTCCACATCAGGTGTGAGTAAGGTCAAATGATGTTTTACTTCTGTGAGTGTTGAGGTCTCTAGCCAATCAAGGCACAACTTCCCAACACTATACGATGTCACTACCCCTGGGTCTCTGTACATAGCGTGTATCTGGCCTATGGATACTAAACCCTTCGGTTGTATTCATAAAACTCTGTTGACAGGTGTTTGTGTCAATGGGCCAAATCAGCCATTTCATCCAATCAGGATCTGATCTGTTGTACTGTAGAATGTCATCTAATCCTACCCCTTGTGTAGTTGAATTCTGCCCCCCACCCATCTGTGATGGTGTAGGAAACCCGGGTGAGTTCATTTCCTTGTTCTTGGCTAGTCCAAGACAGGATGTCTGTTGCACAGTGTCATTTAGAAATATCATCTGCTGTGGAATGAGGCATGCTCTAAAAAGCGCTTCTGTTCCCTGGACTTGACAGTCCCTCGAACCCCAGATTCATTTTAAATCTATAGTGTCCTTCCATAGGTCGAAACCCTGTGTAGACAACTGGGCCATAAAGGAAGCAGAGTAAATCTGTTTGGTGTTAGTTAACATAATTTTCTGTGCTGATGTTTTTGCCACTTTGTAATAAAATGACTTTGGGTCTGATATATTAAACCCTGAAAAGTATGTGAATTTTCATGCAAAGGTTTGCAAACTACATTTTGGAGGTGTTGGGCAGTGTTCCCACTGGTGGTATTCAAATACATTTCTAGGTGTTATAGATTTGTGCAAGAAATGATGACCATAATGTATCATAGAACAATGTATCATAGTCTGAAGTACCTTCTAACATTTCATTGTTCGGAAATGCTGCAATTTTTTCTAAATCAGACATCATAGCATTTACAGTTTCAGTGTCCCAATCATCAGATAATGTACTGGAGGTAATGATATCACTTAAAGAAATTTTAAATACATGTTTAAGCTTTAAAGTTCAGTCGGACCGAATATATCAAAATCAATCTTGTCCCATACTATACCGTCCGGTATAGGAACTGCTGTGATGTTCACTGAAGACAAGTCTCTTGGTTCACGATGTGAAGACTGGTGTGGTTTTAAAATCAAATTGACTCTTTGGGCTGTAGAGCTCTGCTGGAGGTATCGTCCATTAATAAGCATACTAAAAGTTATAATTAAACCTAGCCAGAAAAGAAAAAATAGAATCCCAGTGATATACCATAGTTCTATCCAAGGTGACACCAGGTAAGTCTTTCTAAAAAAGTTCAAAAAGTCAATGAGTTTCTGTTTGTGTTATTTTTTGGCTGGCGTCGTTTCCGGCTCGCTTGGATCCAGTGAAAACGTATCAAAGTTCATGAAATAGCCAGAAGCAGTTCGATCAATTGTTGGAATTGCATCGGGATTTGTTGAAATTGGATTTTGTCCTTGACGAGGAATGTTGACGTAGATGTCAGTAGTCGGTCTTATTGCAACTTGGTTGTTAAGTTGATTTTCTTCTTGTTGAAGTGGAACGAGTTCCATAGCATCGTTGCTTAGTCCTTCATTCCGTACAGGTGGCTCTTCAAACGTGATGAGTCTTTCTGTTTGGACTTCTTGGATTGTAGCGAGAGGAGGGCGTCTGCTACTGTGGAGTCCACGAGGCCTACTGTTTAGTATCGGCCACATACTGTGGTTTGATTAAGTCGATTGAGACAAATCTTTTCTCCTTTTTTCCGGCAAGAGGCGGCAGAAGTACAGTTCTTGTGCCATGGATTGCTAGGACTGGTACAGGCTTTCTGTAGGATGGCCCAAATTCTTTCTTGTCTGCAATCTTGTCTCTGACCAGATCCCTGACTTTTGGGATCCAGACAGGTCTTGCTGTTACTGCCTTGACTTTATCAGTGGCGGTCTGTTTTAAGTGGACGTTGCTTTGTTTTGTCCTGGATTCATTTAGATCCTGTAAAACAGCCAAACGATCATGGATATCAAAATATTTCTCATCTGCCACTGTGCCTTCACAATCAAGATCGGGTACCCACATTCTTGTCCCAAATAGGACCTAGTAAGGAGTGACACCCCCTAGAGAGTTTCTTGGCTGATTGTTTATTGCTCGTTGGACCCCATAAAGGTGATCGAACCATCTACCACCCTTGCCTAATACCCTAGCTGTTAAAGATTGCTTTAAGTCCCGGTTTTTCCTCTCCACAACAGAATTTCCCTCAGGATGGTACGGAGAGGAGTACCGCAATGCTACGTCCATTCCTTCCATGGCCTATTTGTAAGCCCGAGAGCTAAACGCCGGGCCACGGTCAGAATGTAACGTGCCAACTGCGTATGTGCCAATAAAGACTCGCAAATCTTTTATAACAGTTCGAGCGTCAACACAGCGCTGAGGCCAAACCCATAGGAATCTAGAGCAGGAATCCACTGCAACCATGATATATTTCTTGGCCCCATCAGATTGTAGGGGTCCGCAGTGGTCCAAATAAACACATGCAAGAGGTTTATCTGATTTTAGTAATGGTGTCTGGGCATGCTACGGTGGAGCCCTTCATCTGCTGGCAGATGTCGCACTTTAAGACATAGTCTTTGGTCTGCTTTGTTAACCCTGGCCACCAGTAGCGCTGTTTCAGTAAAGAAATAGTTGCTGTGATGCCTGTGTGCGCAGAACCCAAACCCTCGTGTGCTGCTAGAATTAAGCCTTGCCTACGATCCATATTTGGTATTACTCTATCCCCCACTCCAGGAATCTGAGCATATGGAATGTTTTGTGCCTCTAACTTGTAGGAGTACTTGAGTGGAAATTTCTTTGGTACTGCTGTGCTGCCTTTGCGTGAAGCATTGACAGCTACCATAATCACGCCGTCTATTCTCGTTTTTGAACGAGTAACTGCAGCTACGGCGGCTGTGCGTACAGCCCCCTTTGCGGCTTCATCAGCCAATGAATTCCCTTCAACGTGAACACCATCACGCTGATGACTCAGTGTATGTATCACGTGAGCCCTTGGTAGTTTGTTTCTCAACTCCACTACCTGTTCCCATAGCATTCTATGCTTAATTGTGCCACCTTTTGCATCTTTAAACCCGTTTTGTTCCCAATGATGTAGATATTCATTGTACGACTGTACACAGTAAAAGGAATCACACACAATCAGTGTGGGGAATTCGTGTTCTGTATTTACCAGTGCCAGTATAAGTGCTTTTAATTCTGCCAACTGAGCCGTGCAGTCTCCTAGAGATTGTGTTTTAGTGCAACTAGGATGGAACTTTCCATCGCGCATGCGACCTTTAACGATTGCACACGCTGCGCTGTAAGCTTGCTTACTCCCTGTGGCCGGTTGAGCAGATCCGTCAGTGTAAATAATATATTCACACTGATCTAGAGGCAAAATCTCATTTGGTAGAGGATATTCTTGTTCGTATTGCAGAAATGCTTGTGTTTTTAAACTTGGATCAAATCTGTATTCAACATCCGTTGCAGTAAGAGAATTAGCCCATTGTATCCATCTGGGATGTAAGGGATTCGCATTAGGAATGCTAGCTTTTGTAACAGCTTCTAAAGCTGGCACTGGGGTCACGACAATTATGTGTTTACCCTGAGCCAGAGCTCTCTCTCTTGCGGTCTGCACTGCTGTCAGGATTTTTCCTGTTGAAGTGAAACGCATTTCTGTGTTTGTGTACAGGTGTGATTTGTATGCGATTGGTACCGTTTCGCCTTCATTAAAAGTTCAATAAGTGTACCCGCATTGACCCGCTATTACTCGGAACACTAAGTTGCGTACGTTTACGCGTGTCTGTAAATGTTTAGAAGCTATCATGTTTTCCTGTAGTGAATGTGGGATGTTTGTATGTTCCTGTGTCCATTGTCTGACTGAAAAATCAGGTTTTGTTAAGTCGTAGAAAGGTTTTGCTCTTTATGCGTAATCCAAAATGTATGTTCGACCAAAATTTAGGAATCCCAGAATTGATTGTAAATTCTTTAATGATTTTGGAGGTTGAAGCAGCGCACATTTTTCTAAAAAGTTTGCTGCTAGGCTTTTTCCTTCACTTGACAGCTCATACCCTAAAAATAGGACATTGAGGTGGGCAATTTTTGATTTTTTTAAATTAAATTTATAGCCCTCAGAGGCGAATCCCATAATAATGGTGCTCACCCTGGTCAAGTGCCTCGGTAAGTCATCGTCCGTCAGATAAATATCATCTACATAGGACAATGCTTCTTCATCCAAATTTTGGAGTAACTCTGTTACTCATGCTGAAAATACCCCGGGGCTATTTTTATAACCTTGAGCTAGTCGACAAAGTTGTCGCTGGGACCCTAACACACTGAATGTGGTCAGATACCTGCTTTCAGGTGCTATATTTTGGCAGAAAAATCCATTTGAGATATCAAGTGATGTTTTGTATTTTTTGCGCACAATGTTATTCAGTAATGCAGCACTGTGCATTTTGAACTGCAAATGTCTTTGTGCAAGTGTTTAAATGTCTATAATCTAAGACTAGACGATATGTGTTGTCAGCTTTTTCTACGGGAAACAAAGGATTGTTCATAGGTGAAGTGCAATTTTCTATCACCCCCTGGTATTCAAGTTGATCTAGGATCTCCCTGACTTGTTTTTTAGCTTCCTGCTTTATTGGATATTGCCTTTGAGCATTTGGGGAAACTTTTAACGGGATCACGTGGTGGGTTGAATCCTCATCCCAACCAACATGATTTTTGTACAATGCTGGAGCTAGGGCAACCGCCCACTCCTGCACATATGCATGTTTAAATGTATGTGAACGAGGTCGGAAAAGGATGGAAAAATTATCGTTTGTCCCCTAGGGCACTCCATGACGAATGCTGGCGGCCAGTCTTGTTCTGCTAATAGAATGTCATAACCAGATGACAGATTTTTCCAAAATAAACCTTTCTGGGTTTGTCCCCCTCCATCCGGAGTGTTATCTCATGTAACTTATGTGGGACACTTACCCGAGTATCAGGTGTTTCCACCGTGATATACTCACTCAACTCCGCTGTCACCAGAAATTCCCTCAGGTTCTGGCGAGCTATTGTTACTTCTGCCACGCTGTCTAGCATCGTCAGAGCCCATTCCCCGTTCAGAAGCTGTGTCCTCAGAATTCAGGGCATGTCTGATCTTGAGACCGGCTACCTTCTTCTTTGTGAACTGAGGTTTATGTTTTTGTTTATCTTCTTTTTTAGGTGCGTAGTCCGCAGCGTGTTGCGTGTCTCTGGACTTTGTACGCTCCTCTGACCGTCCTTCCCTCTCAGAGTTTTTTGATGAACCCTGAAAGGAACGAGAGGAACGTGTATCAGTATCCTGATACCTGTCAGGTTTTTTAATATTATCCCTATTCCTGAGGTTATACCTGATTTCAGAGGGCTCCTGTTGAGGAGACCTACCTCTGAATTGAGATCTGCTGTTTTTAGACTTTTGTTGTTTTTTATTTTCCCACTTCTTTTTAGAAGAAGTAGGAGTCTGCTTTGTAGTGTCCTTTTCAGGACTGCCCACCAGTTGTGGTTTTAATGCTTTCCCACCTAGACTGTCTCTGCCTAGTTCTGCATATGCAGTTTCAATTATTTTGGGTAGTTCGTGTTGTTGATCTACTGGACTGAACTCCCTTAGGTGTTGGCGGATCGCCACTGAAGCTGCTTCCCCTTTAATATTAGCTAGTATTATGGCTGATACCTGGTCAAAGTTATTTAGTAACTTCATCCCTAAGTTTAGGGCAGGTTCTGCTCCGTACTCATTTTGTATCTGTCTCAATACATCAGGTACTACTGCTAATGATGGGATACCATGTGTTCTGGTATATATGGCAGCAAAGACTGAACCCCAAGAGGTGCAGTCCTCTACTTGTGATGTGATCCCCATTGGCAAGCAGATTGTTAGAATTCTGTATTTTTCATAGGTGGTAGTATTCGGGAATACTGCCTCAAGCTGAGTTATTTTCTGAGCTATCCAGAAAGGTATTTGTTCACGTTTTGCGGGCATTTTGCCCATTACCGCGTGTAATGTTTGAGGAGTAATTTTATTTCCTGTACCCTGAGCTGGAGTACTAGTTGCTGCACCTGGTGCAGGTTGGATTGTTAAAGTCCTCATGACGAATTGCGTCAGGTTTCTGTAGATTTTAATTAAATCTCTGTGTTGTATGAGTAATTCTGGCTGTGGCATTGTTCCAATGTCAGAATGCGGTGTGTAAGCCGCTAGTATTGGCCATGTGGCCCCGTCTCCTCCGAGCGGGCCTAATCTTACTCTTTCTCGTACGTGGGGTAGGGCGCCATTAAACCAGTAATGATGTTCCTGGTAAGTGAGTGGAATCTCTATGTCCTCAAATGGACAATATTCCCGTGGTGCATTTCCTGCTATGTAGCAGTGAAATGTCTTTGTTATGGCATTTGCTGCTGGGAATGTAACCCATGAATAGAACACCTCTGTTTTGTTTGATTCGTGTGCCTCAATCACGAAAACTACCATGCCACCCCCGCTTGTAAACCATTTTCTAATAGTTTTAGGGTGACTGTCATTCTGAATTTTGGTGCAATCTGTATTGCATCTTCAGGGTCTTCTCCTCCTTCTAAAAGGAAGAGGTCAACTCTCTGGTCCCCTGCCTCGGTATCAGGCATGTTTAGAGGAAGAAGTGTTCAAAGGGAACTAAGATGAGGTGTTATGCACAATTTAGGAACTAAATGTCCTTCAAGCTTGATTAACCAACAGCCAATAAATAGTATTCTCGTACTACTCAGCTGTGGCGGAGTTTGTGCCCACCCACTCCAGACGTCTCTGGGGTTTTGTGAGTAGGTTCTCTGAGAATAGCACGACTGAACTACTCAGATTCTACTGTTAAATAAGTACCCAACCAACGTTGGTGGCGCCATGTCATGTAGTTCCTATAGTACCCATGCAAGACCTGCGCGTTTGGATAATATAAACTGTGGGCTTGGTGTTAGACTGACTCTGTGCACCCCCACCGCGTATGTTAGCCGGATTTGCATTAGCTAGCTCACAGTGCCACTAGAATCTCCTCTTATCAGGGAGAGATTAGTTTCTGGCAACCTTAGACCATGACAACCCTAATTCCTCAGAATCGTGGAAACAATGTACTACTTTTCGCTCAGTCACTCGTGCTTACTTATTCGGTTTGTCTCAGAGAGTTACACAGAATAAACAGTCTGGGCGTTTCAATAAGTATTTATTGAACAGTTGTTATTCTAGTGTAAAATATATGTGCTGGGGCAAACCAGCAGACAATAGCAGAGATATATTATCAGCAGTACGATAAAAGCGAAGGGGTAGAACAGTTCTACCATATTGCAATAATCATGAATACATACATGAATATAAAAAGCATTATGAAAGTGCGCGTACTCCTACGATGCCTAACTAGATGTACCTGAGTGTACCTAGCATATGTGTAGGTCTAAAAGCCTAAGAGCCAAGAATCCTTCTAGGATTTAGTCGAACCCCCATACCTGAATAGAGAGAGTGTGGGACCCCGTCCTGGTCTCGAGTTGGACACCCCACAAGGGTTGTGGTAGACCGCTGTCAGCTGCAGCGACTGCATGCAGGAGCCTCAGCGTCTCTGGTCAGTGTGTCAGCATGGAAGTCTCGGTTCCCTCTGTCTTACCGGGGTAAGAAGTGGTGTATTTATACCCTGAAGATACTAGTTGCTTCGTATGGTTTGTATTGGGCCTTGTTAGACTTGAGGAAGACGTCAGGGGTGAACTTTGTACATACATATTATGCAGGTGGTGTATTCCTAGAGAGTCATGCATAATTGATGAGTACAGTGTGGGCCTGTGTTTGGGAAAAACCCTGCTGTATTCAAAACCACAGGCTAGATAACGTTCAGCCCTCAGAGCTCGTTGTGTACTAGCGAGGGCCAATGTAGGTGAAATATCATGCCTATATAAGGAATCATGACTATAATAGGACATGTACAGTTATGACCGTAATAGGGCATATGCGGCTTTGACCATAATAGGGCAAGTACGAATATGACCGTATTAGGGCAAATACGAATACGTCCATTTTAGGGCATGTATGAACGGGTCTACATTAGGGCCTCTATACGGGACATAACACTGACTGAATAAAACTTGCTCTCTATGTATTAGTAGCCTGGCCAGTTCTTGCACAGTTATGATTATCGCTCCCCATGCCCTGTCCATATGAAGAACATTCAAAACCTAACAAGGTAAGTTAAGTGACTGCCAAGAGAAGCAGCATGGGAAAATACGGTTGTGTCATCCTTTGGAGTGAAGTGGTGTAGAGTGGGGATTGTGGAGGTTAGAGCTATTGGCATGGACATAGGAAGTGTGGGGGAAGTGGGGGATTTATCCCCCCCAGATTTTGGAGTGGGGAGGACACAGGGGACAAGGTTGGGAGGGACAATAATGTCTTTCTGCTCCATGGATAAATTGAAAGTCATAGACCCTTTGGAGCTCCTCTGATGTTTGCATTCAAGCAAGGCCTTGGTTACCACTTCGTGAAATTTATCTATGTTATCATGCGGGTGATTAGGGTAGAAGATCGAACGTGGTTTGAAGGGGGTAGAGGCTGCCCTATCAGTTTTAATGTCCAAAACCTCATTCGTGTTCAGCATGTTCCCATTATTCATGACCTCTGTACTGGATTCAAGTTCCTGCATGGTCATAAGGATATTCGCATCTCCTACTGTGAGATTGGACGGAATTGTGATATTACTATTGGTTCCATCAGGTGGTTTACTCCCTTTGAGGCTGTGCCATTTTTTAAGTTTAAGCTTCCTATAAACTTAAAGATGTCAATACGGGTGGCTAAATAATTGAACATTTCAGTGGGGCAAAATGTCAAACCTAAGCATAAGGTTTTCTTCTCAAGGAAAGACAATGGGCCATTGGTAAGATTAATGATGGTTTTGTTTACCATTGTGTTGTCTATCATTGTTGCTTCTTCTTTGAGCCTCCATGCCTGTTTCCCATGGGCTCTAGTTCCTTTCCTTTTTTGGACCCTTTGCTTCCGTCTGCGTCTCCTTTGTTGGCTGTGCCCCTGCCTCTTCCTCTTCCTCGTTGTCCTCTCCCTCTCGTTGTAGTTGTTGGTGGGGGGTAGTTCTTCCTGTTTGCCGCCCCCTTCTCAGCATTCGGTATTCGTCCAAAGATGTGGCCGGTTTCGTGATGATCTCTACTTCGGATGACGAACTGGCAGTGTTGACTGAGATGTCCGTGTCAGAGTCGCTGGTAATTGCAGATGAAGCAGGAGCCCTCTCAATGCGAGGTTGTATTCTTGTATTGGCCTCTGCTGGTTGGATGTTATAAAGATGGACATATTTATGACTATAAGTTAGGATGCGTCCGCTTTCATAGTCTACACAATCAAAACAAACAATGGGGTGACCCTGTGTCCCACAGAACCTGGGTATTTATGAAGAAAAAAACAATGGTTCTGTCGGGTAAGCGTAACAAATTTCTTGTACAATTAACTAAATTGTCTTATCACTTTTATACAACACAAAAACAATTTCAGCCGAATGGAACACACAAGAAGGAAAACAGATTAGTGGGTAACAAGTTGTTTTTTATAAATTACATCATTTATAAATTACCCATATTTGAATATAAGGCTGTCAAAGGTGAAGTTATATGGTGACGAGTGACCAAGTGACATATTGTGCTCAGTGATACAGTTGAGTGAATGTTCTGTACAAGGTGATTAAAATATGTACAAAGGAGGGAAAAGGAAGGCCAGGCTAGGGACAATGACTCTGCTATTAATCCAATTTTAATTTTTCGTGCAGAACCTTGATCTGGACCAAGAGGTAGCGTCGACGTTTCAACCCAATCTACGCACTATTGAGTAGTCATTGCGGGTCTTCATCAGGACAGTGGAGGGGGGGGAAGGAGAGGAGGCAGCCTGTGAATTTAGACAGAACGTGGGTTAAGCATGTTGCATTGCATTGGAGTGTGTTCCATATAGCCAACAATACACAAAGGCTCTAGACTCACCTAATGTATCCAGAGTTAATCAAGAATGGTTGGACAAAAGGCTCAGGTCCGCGTGCTCATGGCCCCTATCAGATAAGTTCTGAGGAAGAAGGATTGGGATTTGTTTTAAACTATTTTTCACACGATATGCTCAATAGTTGTAACTCGATTATGAGGGTAAACACTCACCCAGTAAAATTGCAGGGGATCAAGAGGTAATGGGTTAATTCCTCTTTCCCAATTGACAGAAGCACACAATGTCGGGCTCAGGGTAGAAGTTAATTCTGTGGAAAAGGCTCAGGTCAGCGTGGTCAAGGCCCTCTTAGAAGATTCTGGAGAAAAACGAATTGGTATTTATTTTAACCTAATAATCAAAAGATATACTAAATAGTTATAACTAGATTGAAAAGGGAAACACTCACCCAGTGGGATGGCATGAGAGAGGAAGCAGTGGGTTAAATCCACATTCCCGAATAATAGAGGCACGCAAAGTCCGGTTTGAAGAAGTTAATTCTGTCGGAAAAGTAAACACGGGAGGAGAAGTCAGTATATATATCCCGTTTGCCTTGCTGTTAGTTAAACCGTCCGTATGCCTAAGACGGTGCTTACCTAGTCAATGTCAATCCGTGGCAAGTTCGGAAGGTCGATTTCAAGTGGCGGTGGCAGGCAAGCGTCCTGTCAATCCGCTGCAATGTGTCAGCCAGCCTCCCCGTGATCGACTCGCCTTAAGTGAAGCGTAAGCCGGCGTTCGCGTGCACAGCGCGCTTGCGTGTGCAGTAGCGGGATGCTAGCAACCTCAGTTGCCTAGCAACCGAGCTTTGCGATTTCAAACCCGATGTCACGTCAGTTATTCCATTCACAGAGAAGGGGATTTGGGGATTTGTACGACTGCCCTATTATGTGCACATTTTAAAAATACAACGTGCAAAATGACGTACCAAGATTACATCGGTTGTTGGCATAAACAATGTTTACAGTATAAATAAGGACGGTGGTGCCGCATTTAGTATTAAAAGATCTTGCACATTTGAATAGAGGCAAGGGATACCATGCATTAGTTAAATAAGTTAATTAAAAGGCACCTCGTGTGCATCCGTGATGCGCTCACAAAATTAAGGTACATGGTCACTTTGACAGTAGATTATTTGGATATCAGAGATACCACGTCTTTGAAAATTACAAAACACACATAAGAATTCTTTTAACCATAAAACAAGACAACTGAACAATCTCAGCGATTGCAATAGCACATTTGTATCATACATGCATGCGACTGCATTCTGTGTGATTAACACACATAGATAAGCCTCCAAACAATGGGTGGTCAACCATAAGAGCAATTAGTGGTGATCCTGACGGTTGTAATCTAGCAGCTGAACTATATAGTGTAGATAATCTTAGTTCAAATGTGTGCAGGGCCTACATCAATGTTAAAGTTGGCCCATTTGTCTTGCTGCTAACCTATACAGTGTAGATCATCTTTGTTTGTGTGTGTGATGGACACACATCATGGCTAAAGTTGGCCCATTTGTCTTGAGGTTTCCTCAAACTCATTCAATCCCACCATTACAGTTAAGGGAATGGATCCACCTACACTCCTTACGGTTGAGGGCCACCGATAGTGAACCCCCTCTTGGATGGGGACAGATTTTCTCGATAACACACCATTTCATGCTCTGTGGGGAATGGTTATTTGTGACAAAGTGATCAACTAGTGGAGCTCCCTGCACTTTACATCTCACTCTGCTCATGTGTTGCAGTATCCTGGCCTTGGCTTTCTGAGTGGTTTGTCCCACATAAAGTAAGTCGCTTGGACAGCGAATGGTATATATCACATTATTGCTGTTGCAATTGGTAAACTGTGACAACTTGTGTGTTCTGTTGTTGTGTGTGAATGTAGAACCTTCAATGGTCAATGGGCAGGCTTTACACTGGCCACATTTACGATGGCCAATTATGGGTGGTAAGCCCAAATGGCTTCGAATATTCATAGGTTTAGGAGGCTCAAGATACACTTTGACAACATTGTCCTTTATGTTTCTGCCCCTCTTGAAGGCAAACAGGGGATCTGCAGAGGTGTTCAGTTCACTTGCAACAAGGATCCAATATTTCTTCACAATCTTTTTTATGCTGTTGCTCTTGGTGTTAAATGTTGTCACACAAACGATCTTTTCCGTCCTTTCCGGTTTCTGTTTCACCTGCAATAGTTGGTCACGTGGACAGTACCAGGCACGTTTGCGCGCCCATTTCAACAGCCCTGTCGGATAACCTCTCTCTTTTAGGCGAATAGTTAAAGTTTCTGTCTCCTTAAAAAAGTCTGTCCTTCTTGTGCAGTTCCTCCTGAGTCTGAGGTACTGGCCATATGGCAGATTGTCCCTCAAATTGCGCGGGTGATGTGATTCATATTTGAGGAGTGTCTTCCTTTCGGTTGGTTTGCGATAAAGGTCACAGAACAAACAGCCCTCTTCTACTCGGAACGTGAGGTCCAGAAAATCAATGGATTCATTGTTATTGGTCATGGTGAATTGGATGTCTCTTGTTCTGGTGTTCAGCCAATCCTGAAATTTCTTGAGTTCATTTTCGGTGCCCGACCAGATCATTATGACGTCATCTATGTAACGCTTCCACACATCAATCTTGTTTATGTAGGGGTTGTCAAGGCCGTACAAGTGTTCCTCCTCGTAGTCATCCATGAAGATGTTCGCCAGACTTGGTGCGTAAGTAGCACCCATTGCAACGCCCTTGCACTGATAATAGAATTGGTTCTTAAAGATGAAATAATTCCGCTTCATCGCAATCTCCAACAATCCACTCACGAAATCAGTAGGTGTCCAATGCGGTCTAGTTCGTTTGTCTAGTGTAGCTCTGACTACGTCCAGTGCCTTTCCTTGGGGGATGGAGGTGTACAGAGAAGATACGTCGAGTGTTACAAGTAGTTGAGTTTGTGAGTCATATGGTTGGCCCTCCAACAACTGAATAATGTGCATTGTATCTCTGACGAATGATTTGGTTTCTGGCACCCAAGGTTGCAGAAAAAAGTCGATAAATTGATTGAGTGGCTCCAAAATCGACCCACATCCGGACACGATGGGTCTTCCAGGCGGCTTGTCCAGCCGCTTGTGCACCTTTGGTAAAGTATAGATTGTTGGGATCCTAGGTCCTCTCTTATTCAAAAAATCACTCTCAGATTGACTCAAAAATCCTTGTGCTAGACCATCTTCAGTTAGCTTCTCAATCAGAGATTTTATCTCAGTGGTCGGATCCCTGGGTATGGGGTGGTAGCTTTCCGTGACTCCTAATTGCAATTCTATTTCTTCCACGTAATCACTGGTGTTCTGTAAGACTATAGCTCCGCCTTTATCTGCAGCCTTGATCACAATGGCATCGTTGGTTCCCAGTGAGGATAGCGCTGATCTCTCTTCTTTACTGATGTTGTGTTTTATATATCGCCTTTCCTCCAACAACTCCATGGTTTCCTGCAAGACAATCTTTTCATAGGCCAATATTTTCTCGCTCATCAGATATGAGCCCGGTGTAAAAGTTGATGGCGGTCTGAAAGGTGTGGCGGCTGACATGGGATTGTAAGTGTTTTTGTTAAAGTAATACTTGAGCCGAATTTTTCTAAAGAACCTTTGTAGTTCAAGTTTGACATTGAACGAATCAGGTGCAGTCGTAGGAACAAACGACAACCCTTTAGAGAGAACCCCTTTTTCTGCTGATGTCATCGTATAATTCGAAAGATTGATTATTGGGTCCATACATCTTGGTTCAGAGGGGTCATGTTGGTTGATTACTGGGTCCATACATCTTGACTCAGAGGGCCTGTCAAGTCGTGGGTTACCAGGAGCCGTAGGGTCAGGGCACAGTGTCTCAACGGTACTCGTGCTGGGTTGCGCGTCATTGACTTGTAATATTCGAGTTAGGGCCATGTCTTGGGTCTCTCGATCTACGTTAGTGCCGGCAATTAACGGGTAAACATTGTTGGGTGGTGAAGTGTGCATTTTCACCATCTGTAAGTTTGCCTGCATGTTGAGATTTCCCCATGTGTTTCTGGCTGGTAAAAGCGGACTCTGGAGTTGGCCTGTTGTGTGTTCCTGCCCTTGTTCCATCTCCTTGCCCGTTTCCAATTCTGCTCTGAACCGCCCCGCCTGTTGGACTGTCGGTAACCCTCCACTAAAAAAAGGGGACCTTGGTTTCCCTGTCGGCTGGTAGATGGTCTCTCAGATTCTGAATCAGAACCACTACCCACTGAGGAGTCTGAGAAGGTGTTAAATCTTCTGGGTCCCTGCCTACTCCTATTTGTAAAGAAACCCTGGCTGTCCTGCTGGTAGTAATCGTCAGCCACGTAGGGGTAAGTGAGTTTCTTATCGTAGTTCCTCACGTCTTTCGATAGTTTGTCCAATTTTCTATTCAGGGTTATCGTGTTAAAGTCTGCTAGTGTCCATTGATGTCCATGCATGGACATGTATTGACCAAGTACTTACCATCCAACATAATTCCTAAGGGATTGCAGGTTCGCAACGAGCCTGCGATTTTCATAGACGTCCCTAAATTCAGAGAGGGGTTTAGCTACGTTGCCAACAACTGCTCCCGGCACTGGATGGTGCTGGGAGTGGAAACGGCAATTGAATACGTCAAGAAACTCACTCAGGAAATTGTTGATCTTAAGAGGGAATTGCTTGAGGATAGTGCCCTTTTTAACGCAAAAGAAGCTCTAGAGCGAGCTGAAAAGACACTAGCAGACTTTAACACGATAACCCTGAATAGAAAATTGGACAAACTATCGAAAGACGTAAGGAACTACGATAAGAAACTCACTTACCCCTACTTGGCTGACGATTACTACCAGCAGGACAGCCAGGGTTTCTTTACAAATAGGAGTAGGCAGGGACCCAGAAGATTTAACACCTTCTCAGACTCCTCAGTGGGTAGTGGTTCTGATTCAGAATCTGAGAGACCATCTATCAGCCGACAGGGAAACCAAGGTCCCCTTTTTTTAGTGGAAGGTTACCGACAGTCCAACAGGGTGGGTGGTTCAGAGCAGAATTGGGAACGGGCAAGGGGATGGAACAAGGGCAGGAACACACAACAGGCCAACTCCAGGGTCCGCTTTTACCAGCCAGAAACACATGGGGAGATCTCAACACGCAGGCAAACTTACAGATGGTGAAAATGCACACTTCACCACCCAACAATGTTTACCCGTTAATTGCCGGCACTAACGTAGATTGAGAGACCCAAGACATGGCCCTTACTCGAATATTACAAGTCAATGACGCGCAACCCAGCACGAGTACCGTCGAGACACTGTGCCCTGACCCTACGGCTCCTGGTAACCCACGACTTGACAGCCCCTCTGAGTCAAGATTTATGGACCCATTAATCAACCAACATGACCCCTCTGAACCAAGATGTATGGACCCAATAATCAATTTTTCGAATTATACGATGACATCAGCAGAAAAAGGGGTTCTCTCTAAAGGGTTGTCGTTTGTTCCTACGACTGCACCTGATTCGTTCAATGTCAAACTTGAACTACAAAGGTTCTTTAGAAAAATTCGGCTCAAGTATTACTTTAACAAAAAAACTTACAATCCCATGTCAGCCGCCACACCTTTCAGACCGCCATCAACTTTTACACCGGGCTCATATCTGATGAGCGAGAAAATATTGGCCTATGAAAAGATTGTCTTGCAGGAAACCATGGAGTTGTTGGAGGAAAGGCGCTATATAAAACACAACATCAGTAAAGAAGAGAGATCAGCGCTATCCTCACTGGGAACCAACGATGCCATTGTGATCAAGGCTGCAGATAAAGGCGGAGCTGTAGTCTTACAGAACACCAGTGATTACGTGGAAGAAATAGAATTGCAATTAGGAGTCACGGAAAGCTACCACCCCATACCCAGGGATCCGACCACTGAGATAAAATCTCTGATTGAGAAGCTAACTGAAGATGGACTAGCACAAGGATTTTTGAGTCAATCTGAGAGTGATTTTTTGAATAAGAGAGAACCTAGGATCCCTACAATCTATACTCTACCAAAGGTGCACAAGCGGCTGGACAAGCCGCCTGGAAGACCCATCGTGTCCGGATGTGGGTCGATTTTGGAGCCACTCAATCAATTTATCGACTTTTTTCTGCAACCTTGGGTGCCAGAAACCAAATCATTCGTCAGAGATACAATGCACATTATTCAGTTGTTGGAGGGCCAACCATATGACTCACAAACTCAACTACTTGTAACACTCGACGTATCTTCTCTGTACACCTCCATCCCCCAAGGAAAGGCACTGGACGTAGTCAGAGCTACACTAGACAAACGAACTAGACCGCATTGGACACCTACTGATTTCGTGAGTGGATTGTTGGAGATTGCGATGAAGCGGAATTATTTCATCTTTAAGAACCAATTCTATTATCAGTGCAAGGGCGTTGCAATGGGTGCTACTTACGCACCAAGTCTGGTGAACATCTTCATGGATGACTACCAGGAGGAACACTTGTACAGCCTTGACAACCCCTACATAAACAAGATTGATGTGTGGAAGCGTTACATAGATGACGTCATAATGATCTGGTCGGGCACCGAAAATGAACTCAAGAAATTTCAGGATTGGCTGAACACCAGAACAAGAGACATCCAGTTCACCATGACCAACAACAATGAATCCATTGATTTTCTGGACCTCACGTTCCGAGTAGAAGAGGGCTGTTTGTTCTGTGACCTTTATCGCAAACCAACCGAAAGGAAGACACTCCTCAAATATGAATCACATCACCCGCGCAATTTGAGGGACAATCTGCCATATGGCCAGTACTTCAGACTCAGGAGGAACTGCACAAGAAGGACAGACTTTTTTAAGGAGACAGAAACTTTAACTATTCGCCTAAAAGAGAGAGGTTATCCGACAGGGCTGTTGAAACGGGCGCGCAAACGTGCCTGGTACTGTCCACGTGACCAACTATTGCAGGTGAAACAGAAACCGGAAAGGACGGAAAAGATCGTTTGTGTGACAACATTTAACACCAAGAGCAACAGCATAAAAAAGATTGTGAAGAAATATTGGATCCTTGTTGCAAGTGAACTGAACACCTCTGCAGATCCCCTGTTTGCCTTCAAGAGGGGCAGAAACATAAAGGACAATGTTGTCAAAGTGTATCTTGAGCCTCCTAAACCTATGAATATTCGAAGCCATTTGGGCTTACCACCCATAATTGGCCATCGTAAATGTGGCCAGTGTAAAGCCTGCCCATTGACCATTGAAGGATCTACATTCACACACAACAACAGAACACACAAGTTGTCACAGTTTACCAATTGCAACAGCAATAATGTGATATATACCATTCGCTGTCCATGCGACTTACTTTATGAGGGACAAACCACTCAGAAAGCCAAGGCCAGGATACTGCAACACATGAGCAGAGTGAGATGTAAAGTGCAGGGAGCTCCACTAGTTGATCACTTTGTCACAAATAACCATTCCCCAGAGAGCATGAAATGGTGTGTTATTGAGAGAATCTGTCCCCATCCAAGAGGGGGTTCACTATCGGTGGCCCTCAACCGTAAGGAGTGTAGGTGGATCCATTCCCTTAACACTGTAATGGTGGGATTGAATGAGTTTGAGGAAACCTCAAGACAAATGGGCCAACTTTAGCCATGATGTGTGTCCATCACACACACAAACTAAGATGATCTACACTTTATAGGTTAGCAGCAAGACAAATGGGCCAACTTTAACATTGATGTAGGCCCTGCACACATTTGAACTAAGATTATCTACACTATATAGTTCAGCTGCTAGATTACAACCATCAGGATCACCACTAATTGCTCTTATGGTTGACCACCCATTGTTTGGAGGCTTATCTATGTGTGTTAATCACACAGAATGCAGTTGCATGCATGTATGATACAAATGTGCTATTGCAATCGCTGAGATTGTTCAGTTGTCTTGTTTTATGGTTAAAAGAATTCTTATGTGTGTTTTGTAATTTTCAAAGACGTGGTATCTCTGATATCCAAATAATCTACTGTCAAAGTGACCATGTACCTTAATTTTGTGAGCGCATCACGGATGCACACAAGGTGCCTTTTAATTAACTTATTTAACTAATGCATGGTATCCCTTGCCTCTATTCAAATGTGCAAGATCTTTTAATACTAAATGCGGCACCACCCGTCCTTATTTATACTGTAAACATTGTTTATGCCAACAACCGATGTAATCTTGGTACGTCATTTTGCACGTTGTATTTTTAAAATGTGCACATAATAGGGCAGTCGTACAAATCCCCAAATCCCCTTCTCTGTGAATGGAATAACTGACGTGACATCAGGTTTGAAATCGCAAAGCTCGGTTGCTAGGCAACTGAGGTTGCTAGCATCCCGCTGCTGCACACGAGAGCGCGCTGTGCACGCGAACGCCGGCTTACGCTTCACTTAAGGCGAGTCGATCACGGGGAGGCTGGCTGACACATTGCAGCGGATTGACAGGACGCTTGCCTGCCACCGCCACTTGAAATCGACCTTCCGAACTTGCCACGGATTGACATTGACTAGGTAAGCACCGTCTTAGGCATACGGACGGTTTAACTAACAGCAAGGCAAACGGGATATATATACTGACTTCTCCTCCCGTGTTTACTTTTCCGACAGAATTAACTTCTTCAAACCGGACTTTGCGTGCCTCTATTATTCGGGAATGTGGATTTAACCCACTGCTTCCCTCTCTCATGCCATCCCACTGGGTGAGTGTTTCCCCCTTTTCAATCTAGTTATAACTATTTAGTATATCTTTTGATTATTAGGTTAAAATAAATACCAATTCGTTTTCCTCCAGAATCTTCTAAGAGGGCCTTGACCACGCTGACCTGAGCCTTTTCCACAGAATTAACTTCTACCCTGAGCCCGACATTGTGTGCTTCTGTCAATTGGGAAAGAGGAATTAACCCATTACCTCTTGATCCCCTGCAATTTTACTGGGTGAGTGTTTACCCTCATAATCGAGTTACAACTATTGAGCATATCGTGTGAAAAATAGTTTAAAACAAATCCCAATCCTTCTTCCTCAGAACTTATCTGATAGGGGCCATGAGCACGCGGACCTGAGCCCTTTGTCCAACCATTCTTGATTAACTCTGGATACATTAGGTGAGTCTAGAGCCTTTGTGTATTGTTGGCTATATGGAACACACTCCAATGCAATGCAACATGCTTAACCCACGTTCTGTCTAAATTCACAGGCGGCCACCTCTCCTTCCCCCCCCCTCCACTGTCCTGATGAAGACCCGCAATGACTACTCAATAGTGCGTAGATTGGGTTGAAATGTCGACGCTACCTCTTGGTCCAGATCAAGGCTCTGCACGAAAAATTAAAATTGGATTAATAGCAGAGTCATTGTCCCTAGCCTGGCCTTCCTTTTCCCTCCTTTGTACATATTTTAATCACCTTGTACAGAACATTCACTCAACTGTATCACTGAACACAATATGTCACTTGGTCACTCGTCAACATATAACTTCACCTTTTGACAGCCTTATATTCAAATATGGGTAATTTATAAATGATGTAATTTATAAAAAACAACTTGTTACCCACTAATCTGTTTTCCTTCTTGTGTGTTCCATTCGGCTGAAATTGTTTTTGTGTTGTATAAAAGTGATAAGACAATTTAGTTAATTGTACAAGAAATTTGTTACGCTTACCCGACAGAACCATTGTTTTTTTCTTCATAGTCTACACAGTCACGATGGAGTTTCCTTTGTTTACGTTGTTTTATGTCCTCCTCGTACTGTAGTAGCCTGCCTTTTAGGTCTTCTTTTAAATTTTTGATAGTTGCTTGATCACTGTTTTGCTTGAAGTAATCCTCTATTTCAGCGATTTCCTTTATGATGGCCTCTCTGTCCTCCCATGCATATTTGACTAATATGCATAGCATCTTCCTTGAACTTGTTGCTGAATTCTCTGCCCATTCCTCTAGCACACGAGAATTGGGCGACTCGTAGGAGGGCGTAGTATAGATGCGAAGCCCCCGTGGCACAATATTCTTATCGACATAATCTTGGAGGGAGATCGCCTCCCACCATTTTGATGTCTCCGATTTCTTTAGTTTTTCATATCTTCTGAATTTGGTGCTTAATGATGTATCAATGTCTTGTGTCATTGTCACGCTCTGACCCTTGCCTGGGGCGCGCGCCAAGAGTGTTTGTGCTGCCATACTCCGTTGGGATTCCTCCTCCATGATGTTAATAAACAAATAGTGACCTTTGCTTGTCCACTGTTGTAATGCTTGAATGGCACCCGGGTAGTAGTATCTGGATACACACACCCGAACTGCCCGATGTAATGCCAAAATAGTCACAACAACCTCCCCTCCTTACAATGGTGGTTCCAGATGCCGCCTATGTTATCCGCATGCACGTTCGTAGAAAGACGGGACTCCTGTACAATACAGGAGTATTCCGTGCTGATAATGCGTTGGTGCTATCGGCATGTGCCTCTCCACCCGCAATTCCTTTCTTGATCCTCCCGATCAACCAACCAGAGGCGTGTCGAAACAGTCATATGGTGAAGGAGTTTAGTACACCTGACTCTAATAGAAACAGAATAATCAACCAATTCCTTTCTTGTAGCGCCACGCACGTGATTTACATTCTTGAATGCCCGTGCAGAAAAAGATATGTAGGAAGCACTACACTGATGGCCAAGAAAAGGGTCTTGGAACATCTTCGGGCCATCACCAACAAAGACCCCCACTACCCAGTAGCGAGACATTTCCAGGACTATCATTTGTCCAATAGCTCACTCCTGCGTTATTTTGTCATAGAACAGGTACTGATGGGTCCGAGAGGTGGCAACAGAGAATAAAAACTACGCAAAAAGGAATACAAGTGGATCCTTGATCTCGAGACCAGGTACCCCATGGGACACAACCTTGACGAGGAATTGGCAACACACTTACTTGAAGAGTAAATGTACTGTATTTGTATTTCTGATATGTTGTTTCCCCGATCATTCTTAGGACCTCCATGATGTATATTGATTAGGGGTGGGCGGACAACTCCATTCCGCCCACGGAATGTGCGGAATTTTGCCTGTTCCGCATTCCGCGAAGTAGGCGGAGCAGGCAAATCTAGCCCGCACTATTGCCCGCACTATTAAAAAGTTAATAAAGAACAATTTAAAACACCTTACCTTATCGGCGGCGTCCCCGGGCTTCCCTCTTCATCCATCGCGACTTCTTCTTGAAAACTGCGCATGCGCGGGCGTGCGCATTTCTCTTCTGAGAGCGCGTAATTACTGTTTTTTGTGTGGAATGTACTGCCCGGTCTTGGCTCCACCGGCACAGCGCGCCACCAGACTACGGGCGGGGATCTATATATATAAATACAGAGAGAGAGATTTTTAGATATATAGCAATAACACTGTCAAGATAACTCTAGTGTCAAAGTCAAAATAAACTTTATTTTGGTCACTAGGGTCATAAAAGTACACATCAAACACAAATATATAACTCTTGTAATTAAGTGCCTCACTATGATGTCGGTGGGACCGACAGGCTTTTGGTGACTGTCCCACCGACATCCCGGCCATCAGTCCGACCGCCGCATTACCGCACACCGCAGTGGTCTGGGAGACAGACTGCTGCCTCCGACAAGCTCAAGGAGCCCGTCGGGCGTTGGTTGGACACAAATCCCTACAATGGAGACGGTGCCTGTGCAGGCACCACCGTAGGGATTAAGATGTCCATTTCCCACAGCCTTTTCATGGTGGTCCCACTGCCATGAAAAGGCTGTCGGAAAGGGAATTTGGATGCCCCAAGCAGGTCCTCTGTCCCCCGTGGGCCACTGTTAAGTGGCAAGAGGGGCACATGTGGTGCCCCCCAAACATCCACACACCGGGTGCCAGGCACCAAAAGGAGCAGAGTTTGCTATAGCTTGGTGGGAGCAGTAAAGCTCCCGCCTAGCCATAACAAACTGCAATGTCCTTGGGGTTGGCACCCCAGGACATATCAGGAGCTGGCCCTGGGGGTTGGTAGTCCTCAGGGCCATTACTGACTTCATAAGAGGGTCCCCCTCCTTTCTTTCATTTAGCCCCGGGGAGGCGGCGGTCCCCAGGACTGCAGGGGGCCACACAGGCCCTGTATTTTTATGTTAATTGCCCCGGGGGTTTGATGGTCACCGGGGCTGGGGATGTCGGCGTGGCCCCCCATTAATCAAAGTTAAAGACCCGGGGAGGTGGTGGCTACCGGGGCTGCAGGGGGCCGCATGGCCCACTGCATTTATTTTGAATAAAGCCCCGGGAAAGTGGTTGTCCCCAGGGCTGCAGGGGTCCACACAGACCCTGCATTATTTAAGTTTAAAGCCCCAGGAAGGTGGAGGCCCCCGGGGCTGCGGGGGGTCAACATGGCCACCCTGCAGGCTCCCCGCATCAGTTTACTTGTTTGCCCTGAGAAGGTGGCAGCCCCTGGGGCATGGGGGCATGTCATGGCACCCCCTGCATATTTTTAAAAACAGGACCCTGGGATTGAATTATAGAAGATGCATGGGAGCCCGCACTGCTTTTTTTTATTTTACCATGAATCCGCGGATCCCCCCATGAATTTGCAGCAATTTTTTTTTTCATTGCTTCAAAACCCCAGCAGGGTCCCAGTGGGTCCCCCCACCATATCTGGGGGGGGGGGGTCAGGGTATTTCTACCCTGCCCTCTTTTTTATTCTGCCCCTTTCTCTTAATTTGTTAGCTCAGCTCAGCTCAGCTTCAAACCGAGTCCCAAGATGGTTGCCAACACTTCCTGGTTGAAGTGTTGGGAGCCAATCAAATTTCAGTAGCATTTCAGTAGGATTTTGGGCTCCTGGACTTCTATAATTTTTAAACTTGAATATCTCTGAAACTACTGAATGGATATACACCAAATTACAAAAAGCACTCTTTCTGGACCAACATCTAGCTTTCTGCCAAATTTGGTGTAATTCCGTTAAGCAGTTTGGGCTCTAGTCATGTTAAAAAAATGAAAAATCCTCTTTGACATAACCTGGGGAAAACACGATTTAGGACCCCCCTTTTTTCTTGGACCCCGCTTGACGGATCACCCCGAAACTTTCAACGCAGCATCTGAACCGAAAAGGGGAACTTTTAAAAAAAATTGTGAAGATTTGTCATATGGCGCCAAAGTTATTGGAAAAACAAAAAACGCTTTTCTTATGGAGACTTTCGTCCTAAGTATAACTATCTACAGCTGCAGCAGATGCCGTTTGCTGCACATACTGTAAAGCATATCCAACTCTCTATTACATTTTTTTCTATTTACCAGACCCAATCAAACATCTATTTACTTATCATTTCCAAATGCTACCTACTTTTTTCCCCTGCATATTCCCTCCACCCAATGAGATTTTTTTTTTTTTTTTAAACCACCAGCAAACATGCATTTTCACTGCCTTTCATTATACCAACTGTAAAATTCATGTGCAGACCTGTGGATTGTGGGCAACAGCTATGTCTATTGGGCTGCTGAGGCTGCAAGAAAGAGAAATATCACCAGGGACTTGGGTTTGGCTTATGTGGACATTACTTGGATGGGCAGAGAGGATTAAAGTTTCATCAATTGCTGCCTTTGGTTAAAACTATTGTGGATTCACCAGCCCCTGACCTCATGATTGTGCACTGTAGTGGCAATGACATAGGCACATTAACTGGAGTAGGATTGGAAATCTTAATGAAGGATACCTATGCTGAATTGATGATGCTTTTCCCTCATTCTGTCTTGGTGTACTCTAATATGTGCCAAAGACAGAAATGGAAGTGGTCTAATCAATTCTGTCCACTGATTGACAAAGCCAGGAAACATATTAATAAAACTGTTTCTTCTTTCTTCAGAGACCATAACTGGGCTCTGTCTACAACAACAACCTGCGATTTAACATGCATAGAATCTATAGAAGTGATGGAGTTTACTTTACAGGTGAAGGGAACAAGGTATTACAATACACACATTACTAACTAAATCCCTGCTTAATAAACATGTTTGTACATATACTTTTCTAGTAAGGTTTTTGAAAAACTGCGTTTGAACCCAACTTTCCATCTTTGCAATGACGCCTGTAGTAGCGATGACTTCTTTAATTGCGATGATCGCGCCTTTTTTAAGAGGTGTAAAACACATATATGCACACATTTTACAGTATTTTAGACACTAGGGGGCCGATTCCGATCTCGGTCGGAGGCGCACCCAATACCATTCGGTCGGGAAAAAAGCCATGCGAAAGCCTGTTTCCCGACCGATCCGTACAGCACACCGGACGAGTAAGTACGATGCGCACAACAGCACAGAATCCGGCCGAGCCGTACTCACCCAATCCAGGTCCTGTTCTCCGACCGAGGCGAATCCGGAAACGCTGAATCGAGTCGCACGGAAGGGAAAATGCAGCTCCGTCCGGCCGAACAAGTATGATGCGCTTCCCGTACGCGCCGAACCCGTCACTACGCACGGCACGTCAAAGCATCCGGGAGAGGCGCACATAAGCTCCGATTCGCGCCACAACACAATCCACGGCTACGAGACGAACACGCCAGCGACGAGGACTACGCGAAGTGACGAGGACGACGCGAAGCAACGAGAAGGACGAACGACACGAACCAACCATGAATCCCTTCGTCCCGATCATACCAATATTCTACATTTACTACCGGAACAGGCACGGACGCGTACGGCGCAGAAGGTAAGTCAGACACCAACCACAAAACACATACAACACGTACACGACACATCACACACACACAGAGGGATGCAGAATATACTTACACCAGCAACAGCAGCACCATCGGGGCGGGATGACCATCACCAATGCCACATATGCACACAGGGGCCTGAATGCGCACCACCACCCCTACCCAGGGGGGCAGGATGCCTACCACTACTACCACCCTCACCCAGGGGGGGCTGGATGCCTACCACCACTACCACCCTCACCCAGGGGGGGCTGTATGCCTACCACTACTACCACCCTTAGCCAGGGGGGGCTGGATGCCCACCACTACTACCACCCTGAGCCAGGGGGGGCTGGATGCCTACCACTACTACCACCCTGAGCCAGGGGGGGCTGGATGCCTACCACTACTACCACCCTTAGCCAGGGGGGGCTGGATGCCCACCACCACCCTTAGCCAGGGGGGGCTGGATGCCCACCACTACTACCACCCTGAGCCAGGGGGGGCTGGATGCCTACCACTACTACCACCCTTAGCCAGGGGGGGCTGGATGCCTACCACTACTACCACCCTGAGCCAGGGGGGGCTGGATGCCTACCACTACTACCACCCTGAGCCAGGGGGGGCTGGATGCCCACCACCACCCTTAGCCAGGGGGGCTGGATGCCCACCACTACTACCACCCTGAGCCAGGGGGCTGGATGCCTACCACTACTACCACCCTTAGCCAGGGGGGCTGGATGCCCACCACCACCCTTAGCCAGGGGGCTGGATGCCCACCACTACTACCACCCTGAGCCAGGGGGGCTGGATGCCTACCACTACTACCACCCTGAGCCAGGGGGCTGGATGCCTACCACTACTACCACCCTTAGCCAGGGGGGCTGGATGCCCACCACCACCCTTAGCCAGGGGGCTGGATGCCTACCACTACTACCACCCTTAGCCAGGGGGGCTGGATGCCCACCACCACCCTTAGCCAGGGGGCTGGATGCCCACCACTACTATCACCCTGAGCCAGGGGGCTGGATGCCTACCACTACTACCACCCTTAGCCAGGGGGCTGGATGCCTACCACTACTACCACCCTGAGCCAGGGGGGCTGGATGCCTACCACTACTACCACCCTTAGCCAGGGGGCTGGATGCCCACCACCACCCTTAGCCAGGGGGGCTGGATGCCTACCACTACTACCACCCTGAGCCAGGGGGGCTGGATGCCTACCACTACTACCACCCTGAGCCAGGGGGGCTGGATGCCTACCACTACTACCACCCTTAGCCAGGGGGCTGGATGCCCACCACTACCACCACCCTGAGCCAGGGGGGGCTGGATGCCTACCACTACTACCACCCTGAGCCAGGGGGGGCTGGATGCCTACCACTACTACCACCCTTAGCCAGGGGGGGCTGGATGCCCACCACCTCCCTTAGCCAGGGGGGGCTGGATGCCCACCACTATTACCACCCTGAGCCAGGGGGGGCTGGATGCCTACCACTGCTATCACCCTTAGCCAGGGGGGCTGGATGCCTACCACTACTACCACCCTGAGCCAGGGGGGCTGGATGCCTACCACTACTACCACCCTGAGCCAGGGGGCTGGATGCCTACCACTACTACCACCCTTAGCCAGGGGGCTGGATGCCCACCACCACCCTTAGCCAGGGGGGCTGGATGCCCACCACTACTACCACCCTGAGCCAGGGGGGCTGGATGCCTACCACTACTACCACCCTTAGCCAGGGGGCTGGATGCCTACCACTACTACCACCCTGAGCCAGGGGGCTGGATGCCTACCACTACTACCACCCTTAGCCAGGGGGGCTGGATGCCCACCACCACCCTTAGCCAGGGGGGCTGGATGCCTACCACTACTACCACCCTCAGCCAGGGGGGGCTGGATGCCTACCACAACTACCACCCTGAGCCAGGGGGGGCTGGATGCCTACCACTACTACCACCCCCACTCATAGGATGGGCAATGCATGACACAACCAGCACACCACAACCTAGGGAATGCAAGAAAAAGACATCCCCCCAACACCATGACAAGCGTGTGTAGACTGTGTCAAATGCCTACAACACCGAACATGACTTTGAACATACAATGTGACCCCTAGCACATGTGCCACACATATATGTGTGTGGCACCCACAATGCAAGCAGGCCATGACCATTGTGGCAATGGGGTCCAAACCCCCATCATCACAGTGACCAAAAGGTAAGTGTGGGGTCCATAGCTGAAGCACATTTTGAACAGTGTGGCAATGGGGTCCAAACCCCCATCATCACAGTGAGCAAAATGTAAGTGTGGGGTCCATAGCTGAAGCACATTTTGAACATTGTGGCAATGGGGTCTAAACCCCCATCATCACAGTGAGCAAAATGTAAGTGTGGGGTCCATAGCTGAAGCACATATTGAACATTGTGCAATGGGGTCTAAACCCCCATCCTCACAGTGAGCAAAATGTAAGTGTGGGGTCCATAGCTGAAGCACATTTTGAACATTGTGGCAATGGGGTCTAAACCCCCATCATCACAGTGAGCAAAATGTAAGTGTGGGGTCCATAGCTCAAGCACATTTTGAACATTGTAGCAATGGGGTCTAAACCCCCATCATCACAGTGAGCAAAATGTAAGTGTGGGGTCCATAGCTGAAGCACATTTTGAACATTGTGGCAATGGGGTCTGAACCCCCATCATCACAGTGACCAAAAGGTAAGTGTTGACAAAGAAAGAGCTGCAACTGCCAAACTGCATGGATGATTCCTGGTCACAGAACAAAAAACACGTCAGTGGCAAAGTAGTGTATGTGTCCCATTGCAACATAAATTGGGTGAGCCAAATACTGCAGTGCAAATAAGACATACCTTTGGCCATGTGCAGACAAACAACACCCATGGGGGCTGACACTGTCAACATTCATCAATGACACAATGACAGAAGTGACCATCAGAATGCAGACCCACATATTTGCACCAATGGGAACACAAATGCAGATACCCTGTGGAGACTGCAGATGTGAGGTGAACAGATACCATACCATGGCAGCAATGGGACACACAAACCATGATCATTGTGCTGACCGTTGACCTAGGAGTCCCAGGGACAGCAGGGGAAAGCCACCAAACTACATACAGCCAATGGCACACCCAAGATATGCCAATGCAGTGGTGCCGATGCACAAACACAAACAGGCAGACCCACACTGCACATCATACACAACAGGTGAGGGGGGTGCCAGTGTCCCCAGGCAACCACACAACACATGAGGAGACCTGAATACCAATCATACAGATGTGCATACAGTGCCACACAAAGGTAACTCATGGATCCAAATCCCCTATGTGGGCAAGCAGGCATTGTCAGATGAGAGGGAGCACAAATCACACATGTCACACAGGCACGTAGGAACAGCAACTGACACAGCAAGACACAGACACACCACAGCACCACCCTCAGGGCCCCCACAATGTGGTGACCCTGGGCTGCATTACAATCCCACTGTGATGACAAAGCTAAATGTGGTTCACACTGTGAACCACAGTCATGTGTCCTGAGCAACAAACTACCATCACACCTACACAAGCACAAATCAATCAGCATGGCCAGTAAGCCAAGGCCAACATGGAGGCAGGGGCCTAGCCGGGCAACAACTCTCATCTGCACACACTCAACACCACACCCCTCGACCTCCAACAATGTGCAGCAGTGAAGTACACATGCACTGGTGACATTGCACATGCACCCATGACTATTCCAGGGTGGTGGGTGGGAACCAAGGTGCAGAAACACATCACACATGGCCACTCAACAAGACTCCTGAATGTCTGACACACTGCACCCTACGCTGTACATGGACATGACAGCAATACCGCACCAACCAATGGGATCCCAGCCACAGTCACACACCAATGAAGAAGCCAAGGTCACCCACAAAGAACACACATAGACAACAACCAACATTGCAGCCCGGACCCTGAGGAGTGCCAGCAGTCACACACACAACGTGTCACAATCACTGAAAGATAACACAAACTGGAAATCACATGACAGGGGCAAACAACAAGTGCCAAGGGGAAACCTGACTGTGACCCATCTGCGTCTGCACACAAACTCAGCCCTGACAGCAAACACACCTATGGGTGACACCCTGATGACCAGTAATGTGCCATGCACTCACATCACAGAGAACCCAGGGAGAAGACTTTGGGGGAACATAGGTCAACTCAGCAAGCATCACAAACAGGTACAACACTAGGGATCACAGCATGCACAGCTAAACGGATGTGAACACACAGACATGCACATACAACACACACCTTGGGCGCAGGCAATGTCACAGGTGTACACACTGCCATGAGGGGACTCCACTCCTGTGTGAGGAAAGCTGTGCCATATGTTGCCTCAGTAGGGCCCCATCATGTCAGCTGAGCACTTGGTCACACAATCAACAATTAGCACCAAATGAGGGCTCCCGTCACATCAGCCTGGTCATGGAAGTGCCAACGGAATCATCAGCACAGATCCAACACACTTGTATAGCAATGTTACACTGACTAGACGGATGAGTCCTTCCCCATTGATGCCCAAACCTGCATGTCCAGTGGAGATGGCCACACGGTCAGGGAAGTAGACGAATTGAACAATGGCAGGCACAACAGATGTGCAGGGGTGGAAGCCACAGATGTGAAATAGCTAATCTAAGTAGGAAATCCCATTGCCAAATACTGAACACATGACACCCTCAGATGCTGCTATGGATGACATGGATACACCACAGGATAGGACACATTCCCCCTGGACCACATGGGTTCCTGCACAGTAACACTTCATTATCATGAGACCAAATATCACCATCACTGCAGCAAGGGTATGGTTAGCATACATGTACATCAGAAGCATAAGCAATAGAGAACAGAAAGTTGCTTTATTCAGCACATGTGTGGAATGAAAACAAAGTCCAGAAAAAACACAAAGGCCAATGGCCAGTCCATTGTCAAAGTCCAAACTTGGTGACAGTGGCAGATGTCACCCTACGCATGCCTGCACAAAACCAGGGACAATCCACTAGGAGGGGCAACCGGGGGGCAGGCCAGGCACCGCAGGGACAGGATCAGGGCTCACCAGGAGGAAGCAGGGAAGGGGTGGTGGGTGCTGGAGAGCCACTGACAACTGCAGTGGAGGTGTCTGACATGGTGTGTGCCGGCACAACTGGGGGCATGACTCAGATGTTGTGGGTGCCGGCACGACTGCAGTGGACCCTGCAGATGGAGTGGACAGGTCCGCCACTGCAGTGCCCAAGTCAGACAGGGTGGTAGTGGACTCCACTGCAGTGCCTACCACCAGGGGAGGAGAATGGGGAACAGGCAAGGTGGGCTGGACAGAGGGGGAGGACACCCTCACCACATCAGTGGCACAGACAAGCGCAGTGGGGGGTGTGGTGCCGGGAGAGCAAGTGCCAGGGGGAGAAGGCCGGATCCTCTTGGGGATGGTATATCTGTGGGTGGGGGAACCTGGGGCAGGGTGTGGTGGGGCACCTGTGGAGTGGGGGCCTGAGGGATGGAGGAAGGAGACCTGGTGCCTGAGCTGCAGGGCGGCGGCGGGGTCTTGCTCTTACGACTCCGGGGGACTTGCGGGTGGGGGCCTCAGTCTGTCTGCGCCTGGGGGAGGGTGTCCGGGGGCGAGGGGCACTCTGCTCCGTGTGGGTGGGCTTCCTCTTCCCCCTGGATGCTGGAGCAGCTGGATCGGAGGGGAAGAGGCCGAGGTCACTGAGGAAGAGGCGCTGGGTCTTTGGGGTTGCAGGTGAGGCAAGGGAGGGTGTTTTGGAGGGAGAGGCAACTGAGGACTGCGCAGTGCTCATGGATGCGTGTGTGTGTTCCAGGGCCCCATCCCCTGTGAGTCTGGTTTCAGTCCCCTGACTGTGCGTGCGTGTGCGTTTTGTTTGTGGCGTGTGTGTCTGTGTGCTGGATGTGTGTGTGCTGGTGTGTGCCTGTGCCGGTGTGTGTGTGCTTGGGACGGGTAAGGTGCTGGGGAGTGTGGATGGAGCAGAGGCAGGAGGGGTGAGGGACTGTCTGAGGAGGGACACTGCTGCCGTCAGGGAGGAGTCCATGGACCTATTGTCCCTCTGTAGGTCAGACATGCCCGATGAGATGCCCTCCATGAACGACACCAGCTGAGTCAACAGAGCGGTGTGCGCATGGAGGACACTCAGCATGGCTGTCTGCCCTACATGGAGCTGGCGAAGGAGGTACACAGACTCCTCACTCAGGGCAGCAGGGGACACAGGGGCAGGGGTGCGGTGCCTGGCCCAAAGGAGACACGCTCCCGAACATTGGAGCCTCCACGGACCTGGGGAATGGGAGCCGATGGGAGGGCGGTGGTGGTGCTGGTGGTGGCGGGGACAGCAACACTAGCTGGGGTGTGGTGGCTGCTGACACCCGCCTCCATAAGGGAGTCATCCTCCGAGTTGCTCTGGTCCTCAGCTGAGGTGGATGGTGCTGAGGACTCCTCGGTGTGGCTCCCCTCGCCCTCCGTGCCACTGGGTCCCTCCGACCACTCCTCGGCTGCTGACCCAGTCTGGCTCTCCGGCTCCTCCTGGTCCGTGGAGCTGTCCCCTTCCGTGGCCGTGGATGTATCTGCAAACAATGGGGAAACAGACAGACATCAGTCACCTGCACCAAACGCACACACCACTGTGAGCACAGCACATTACAGAGCAAGCCCTGGCATCATTAGTTGTACATTGCTAAAAGTGCCCTAACTGAACAGGAGCAGCCAATTGTCAGTCTGATGCCAACCATGGCACTCACATCCCACATGGCCTTGCACCCATCTGTCTGGTGTCTGTTGGATTGCAACACCCCAGTGTGGACACATGCACCAACTACACAGTAGTTGGACAGTGCAGAGGACACGGTGTAGCATGTGGACATGCACACATCACAGCTCTTGCCACTGAGTCAGTACAGGTTTCCGGATGAAAGGGATGCCCAGAGTCAAATAGGAAATGCATGTGATGCATACCAGCGACAGACACCATGATGCACCCATGTCCTGATAGCCATCGCCACAATGGTGTGCATGTAGCACATGTCACTCCCCTGCAGGATCACCAATAAGTAGACACATGCCATGGGGGAGGCATGACTGCTAAGTCATACATCACTGTCTCAGTGATGTATGACTTGGCAGCCAGACAACAACACTCTGCACTGTGTCACAATAGTAGGTCATGGGGAATGCAAGTCCTGGAGCTGCACAAGTGCACATGTACATCCCCCCCACAACACATCATCTTAACCCTCATCTGTCCAGGTCATACCTATTGGACATATGGGAGACCTGTGACACTACCCTCTGAACCTGAGCCCCTCACAATCTGCTGTGAATGGGGAACAGCTGCCTGAACTTCACATTCGCATACCCCAGTCTGCACGGGCAGCTGATCAAACACCTATGTGACACACAAGTATTGTCTCCTATGGTCACATCTCCAGTGGCATGCTGAGCCCCTACCAAGAAACACCCCAGCAGTCCTGGCAACTAATCCACAGCACACTGACACAGAGGCAGACACCTGAGGGGTCAAATCACTGCGCACAATGTGTCAGCTGATACACGGGAGTGGGAGTACAGAGTGCATTGCATGGCCTGGAGTAGGCATGACTGTCCTGCCCCACATGAATGAGGGATGAGCCCTGGACAGTGGATAGCTGGCTATGTATGTGTGACACACGTAATCTGCACACTCCTGGGGCCCAAACATTGTTCCCACCCGCTGCATGGGCGTGTGCCACATACCCCAGGCACATGTGGTGGCTCAGCTCAGCAAGTGGACCGCATATCAAAGCAACACGCAGATTACATGTCCGAACACAGGCGTTGTGTGAACAATGGACCCACCCATGATGCCCACAACAGAGTTAGGGAAACAGATGCTGTCCCCCACCTTTAGTGAAGCAAACTGCAAGGACACAGTCCCAAGTGACACAATTCCCTGAATGTAAGGGCCACACCTGGGTATCAGATGAGGAGTGGGCAGTGCACAATAGAGGGACATGGCTCCTGGACAACATGACTGCTGCACTGTGGCAGTTGAACCAGGCCAGAGGAGGGCACAAAGCATGTAATACAGAGTTCACAGTGCAGTCTTTGACTCACCCCCTCCTTGCTGCTGTCTGGCCTTCAGCTGCCCATCCAGGTCTGGAAACACCACCGCCAGGATCTGGAGCATGTGGGGGTCAGGGTCCGTGTTCCGCCCCTCCTGCGAGGAGGCGACAGCTTCAGCTGGACCCGTGCAATCCTCCGGGTCCAGCCCCGAAGGTCCTGCCACCTCTTCTGGCAGTTGCGGATCCGGCGCTTGTAGACCCCCACGGACCGGACAGCCCGGACGATGTCCTTCCAGATCTCCTGCTTCCGATGGGCATTAACCTGTCAGGATGACAAAGTGAAAAGGCCATTACTACACATGCAACATATCCGTGCATGACACAGTTGTATATACATGTCTCAATCACAGGGGCACATGATGTACACAGGCAGTGCAAAGCTGCCCATGGACAGTTTGCCAGACGTCACTACATGGTATCATTGCATGGGAAGTAAAACCTTGTTCAAATGCACTGTCACTGCACCATACCTGTCCAGTGCATGTCACTACACACTATGGGGGGTGACAACTACTCAGTGAGCCTGCTAGCCAGTGGCGTGCAGACTTTCAGCCTTGCTAGTCAGACAATATGCACATTCAGAAAGGCAGTGCACAGAACACTCACCTGCTCCCCTGGTGTCCCATACAGCTTGCTGTACTGTGGAAGTAGGCTGTCCAGCAGGGCCTGGTTCTCCTCAAGGCTGAAGGCTGGGGCTCTCTCCACAGTACGTGCCATTGCAGGGTCCAGAGGGGCAAAGACAGCAGCAGTGCAGTGGCAGATGTCGTCCTGGAGCATGTAGTGCAGGCAAGTGAGCTCTCAGGGGAACAGCCAGCAATATATATGTGCTGGAGAGGCAGATACTGTCCCTTGTGTCCAAAGTGATAGGTCCAAGTCATTTGCATCTTCTGAATCTGGCCAATCCATGGAATAGCAGCACCAATACACGCCCACAGCATCCTTCAAATCTTCAACTTCATGACATACATGATTTTGCAACATTGTTGTGGGTGACCAACTGAATTTCCAGCAACCGACTCGTTCGAAATTCGAAAACGCGTCCGTTGCCAGGCAAGGCCATTGTCAATGGGTGCGCACCGATTGGTCCATTGCGGTACAACGCGTACAGGGGTACAACGCGTACCCACACACATTGAATGCAATGGGCCGGCCGGGGGCACCGATCGGTCCATTGCGGTACAACGCGTACAGGGGTACAACGCGTACCCGCACACATTGAATGCAATGGGCCGGCCGGGGTCACCGATCGGTCCATTGCGGTACAACGCGTACAGGGGTACAACGCGTACCCGCACACATTGAATGCAATGGGCCGGCCGGGGGCACCGATCGGTCCATTGCTGATCAACGCGTACAGGGGTACAACGCGTACCCGCACACATTGAATGCAATGGGCCGGCCGGGGGCACCGATCGGTCCATTGCTGATCAACGCGTACAGGGGTACAACGCGTACCCGCACACATTGAATGCAATGGGCCGGCCGGGGGCACAGATCGGTCCATTGCAGTTCAAGGCGTACATGGGTACAAGGCGTACCCGCACACATTGAATGCAATGGGCCGGCCGGGGGCACCGATCGGTCCATTGCTGTTCAACGCATCACTGTACAAGTGACTGGCATATGTCACCATGCCTGTCTCAGATGGACATATGCCAGCCACAGATAGCTCCCAGGGAGTGAGGGGCACACCTACATCACGACAGCCTGTCCAAACTTTATCATAAGGCATGTAAGGCTGCATTTCCTATTGTGTGTATGTTGGTGTACATGTTGTCCTGTGGGTGTCACCTGTGGGCAGCCACCCCCAGGCTGTGCACGTGTTCATGGGGACAGGATCCTGGGTGTTACGTGTACATGACCACTGTGATGTGCAACTGTTCATATCTGTGCATGTGCCATGGTCACATTTCACGGTGGTGTATGTGTATGTCATGTCACATACCCCGTGAGTCCCATGTGGGACGGTATGTTTGAGCCAGGGTGTCCCAGTGGCACAATAGTGATGGTCCTCCACAGTCTGTGTGCATGTAGTGTTTACAATGTCTCTGATTTCATGTGCACAATGGGAGACAGTCTCCACATCCACGTTGTGTGTGCATGGACTTTGATGTTGTGCGTGTGTGTGTCACAGACGTCCATGTCTGTCCTGCCGTGGCAAGTGGGACCACTACCTGTGGGGGTCATGGTTGTTTTGCTGTGGTGTATACATGATACTCCATGTAATGCCAGTGTCCATGTGGCAATACAGGGTCCCTGGGAATATACCTGTCGTTGAGCTGTGGTGCCTGGGGCACATCTGTCCTCACATGTCACTGTGGGGGGTGATTGTGACACGGCAGCAGGAGATGGGAACTGTGACACGGCCTCATGATATCCAATGGGCCAACCTGGGACTAATTGATGCCACTTGTTGGACCGTGTTGACAGATGTTGGCCATGTATGTACCATACATGTCCTTACGGAACTGCACACTTCATGTAGTTGTGCCTCATGATGATGTATGTTGGGATATTGAGTGTGTTCAATGCCGCATATGTGGGGTGACTGACAATCTTGCTTACTTCTCCTCTGCACTGCAGGGCTCCTGCTGTCCATCGACCATTCCCAGACCTGGCAACGATGGCGGAACGGGACAGCATCCGACGGTACCGCTTCACCAGGCAGCTGATTGAGGATTTGGCAGTGCAGTTGTCCCCACATTTGCAGCCTGGCCGGCCGTATCCTACAGCGCTGACCCCCAAGGTGAAGGTGATGGCAGCCCTACACTTCTTTGCCACCGGTACCTTCCAACATACTGTGGCGACTGCTGGTGGGATGTCACAGACCATGTTGAGCCGTGTGCTCCGCGATGTTTTGGCGGCAATGTTGCTATTCCTGAACCGGTACATCTATTTCCCTAGACTGCAACGACTCACTGACGTGAAGAGTGACTTTTATGCCCTGGGGAGGATGCCGCATGTCATTGGCTCCATTGATGGGACACATGTGGCTTTGGTACCACCACAGGCCCAGGAGCAGGCCTACAGGAATCGCAAGCACTACCACTCGGTCAATGCACTGGTGGTGTGTCTTGCAGACATGACCATCACACACGTGTGTGCCCGTTTCCCTGGTTCAGCACACGATGCCTTTGTGATGAGGAGTAGTCGCATCCCCAGGATGATGGCACAGATGCAGAACCAGCGTGCCTGGCTTGTCGGTGTGTACTGACTTTGTGCCATTGTGTGTGATCTGATCTGTAGTATTCCGCCCACTTTTCCAAGTCAGCTAATGTGCACTTGTCTGTCCGTAGGTGACTCGGGATACCCCAACATGCCGTGGTTGCTGACACCCCTCAGGAACCCTGTGACACCAGCCCAGATGCGCTACAATGAGGCACATGGTCGGACCAGGAGAGTGATTGAGCGGACATTTGGTCTCCTGAAGAGCCGCTTCCGCTGCCTGGACAAGTCCAGAGGGTCCCTCCCATATGCCCCTGCGAAAGTGTGCAAGATTATCATCGTCTGCTGCATGTTCCACAACCTGGCAGTGCGGAAGGAGTTGCCTCTCATCCAGGATGACAATGACCAACATCCGCCACCTGTGGAGGATCCTGGCCTGGACCACGATGCCAGTGACGATGATGATGATGATGATGAGGGTGATGTCCGCACACAGCTCATCACCAACTTCTTTAGCTGAATGTGAGTATCCTGAGGTGTCATGTCAATGATGTGAGTTGGCATGATATGTGTAGGTGGTGCTCTGGTGCTGTTGGAGTGTGTCCATGGGCTACTTGACTGGATGTGTGTTGCGATGTGTGCTTACAGGTGGGCTGTACTCCCCAACAGTGTTGACATGCTAACTTGGTTCTGGGTGGGTATCTTGTAACATGTATTGTGCATGAGTTTTGCTGTTCTGTCCTGTACTCCATTGCTTTTGACTGTGTGTCATTTCTGTCCTTCACAGGGTACTTTCAGATTCGTTTGGTCAACTGTGTCCACCGACGACGTGATTGCACTTCCAGGGTGGTAGCTGTTGTGTCCCTACAGGTGATGTGCGCCACACCCATGGACTTCCTTCCGTCTACAGTTGTTGACTGTGTGCCCACTGCCAGGTGGGATTACCTTGCATCTGTAGTGGTTACGACATGTTGCAACTGTGTAATAAACCTGTGCTTCACTTTGTGATGTGCGTTGTCTGTGGTCACACATTTGACTGCCATTTGCTTACTGCACCTGTGGGCTACTTGACTACAACTGGGAATGGGTGTGGTGTCTGTGCATTGCACCGTCTTCCCTGGCAACATCAGTGTAGGCAATGAGTCAGATGTCCTAGGTGTGTATGTGTTGTGTAGCCCTGGTGGTGTGTCTCCCTCATATGTGTCACGTTGCCTTTACTCACATGCCTGTGTTGTACTTGCTGTTGCAGTTCGCATACACAGTGTAATTTTGCAGTTCATCATCCCCATAACAGCACCCACGTTGGAATCACAACAGAGGCAAGTATGGTGTATTAGTGTGTTTATTGTGATACATTTGTGTGAATAGTGCATAGGATGGGTAGTGCTGTACATAAATCTTGCAATCAGAAGTTCCTAGGTGAATTGAAAGTCCTGGTAGACAGAATCCCCAGTATCGGGGCCACAGTTGTCTGAGACATTGGTCCAACTTGTACTCCCCATGCAATGTGTGGGAGTAGTGTTGTCGTCAACAGGGTGAACAATCTGTGCACAAAGGTGAACATCCAGAACAGGTTCAGGCTTCCTGGGAGTTGCGCTTGGCCATCGGCCTCTCACTTGCCCCTCTTCGGACGACCCCTCTTCTTGGGGGGCCCCTCAAGTACAGGCTGCTGCGGTGCAGGGGACTCTCCGCCAGAGTCATCCTCCCTCCCTGTGGCAGTTGCAGTTTGGGCAGCACCAGATGTTGGTGGCACACAGGGAGGTGTGGACTCGTTGCTGTTCATCTGGCGGAGGCATTGTAAAATGTCCCTGTGCACCGCCGTCATCTCATGCAGTGCATCCCACTTGGACTCCACGCGGGACATGTGTGAGTCCACGCGGGACATGTGTGACTCCACGTGGGACATGTGAGAGTCCAAGCGGGCATGATGGGCAGCCTGCTGCTGTTTCATGTCTCTGAGGAGCCCCACTACCTGGCTGAGGTCTCCGGTGCTGGACTGGTACGCATCAGCTATACGTACCAGTTGTGGGTCATCATGCACACCAGCAACCTCTGCAAGCAGCGACCTCTGTCTCCCACCCCTCCCACCACCCCTGCTGACATGTGCAGTGCGTGCAGTGGCACGCACAGATGACCCTGGTCCACCTTGGAGGTTGGTGGTGGTGGTGGTGTCCATGGCCCCAGGTTGGTCCAGGGTCCCTGTGCTGGTGTTGCTCCTTGTTCTGTCCATGTCGGCAGGGATGGTATTTGTGTTGACAGTCGTTGGAGGGGTGGGTGCAGGGGGTGCAGCTGGTGGTCCTGCTGGTGCTGCAGCTGGTGGTCCTGCTGGTGCTGCATGTAGACTTGCACCGGATGTGCCAGGTTGGTCTTCTTTGTCCGAGGAGGGCAGAGGCTGTACGACACCAGTGAGCTCCGCATCCTCTTGAGCCTGGGACTGGGACTCCTCAGCGTCTGCTGCTGTGTCCCCATCATCACCTGTTTTTGGGAGACACACACAATGTATGTTATGTTTCTGCAGGCATCAATGGTTGACACACCTGACAGTTGTGACTGTGCCTCTGGGTGCGGGCCTGTACATTGCATTGTCCTAAGTCGTCACAGTCAGGGGTTGATATTGGTGTGGCACATTGTCCTGCATTATTTGGGCATTTCTATGTATTTGTTGGGGTGTGAACATGGTCTGCATTGGTTGTGTTTGGTTGACAGCCGGCCCTCCTTCCCACCCACCCAGCCAGTCAGTTATCCCACCATGGACTGTGCTTGCATTGCAGGGAGTGGAAGTTGTCTCTCAGGATGTCAGTCAGTGGTGTCCTGCTGTTTGTTGGTGCACAGTTGCCAGCAGGGCCTTGTGCTCCCCACAGCAGTAGCCAGTGTCAGCCATCTTGTGAGTCCTTCTCCACTCCCTGTGATGTGAGCATGGTTCAGGGTGGTGTTGATGGGCCAGTTGTGAGTGTGACCAATATCTGTGACTGCCACTCCCATCATGCTATTGCCTCCACCCCACTTGCCAGCATTCCCATACTTACTTGCTTTTGTGGGGAGTTCAGTGTGTGTGGGTGTGAGGGCAATGGCAAGATGGCTGACAGTGGTGTCCTGCTGTTGGTTGGTGTGCAGTTCCCAGCAGGGCCTTGTGCTCCCCACAGCAGTAGCCAGTGTCAGCCATCTTGTGAGTCCTTCTCCACTCCCTGTGATGTGAGCATGGTTCAGGGTGGTGTTGATGGGCCAGTTGTGAGGGTGACCAATATCTGTGACTGCCACTCCCATCATGCTATTGCCTCCACCCCACTTCCCAGCATTCCCATACTTACTTGCTTTTGTGGGGAGTTCAGTATGTGTGGGTGTGTGTGCAATGGCAAGATGGCTGACAGTGGTGTCCTGCTGTTGGTTGGTGTGCAGTTCCCAGCATGCCCTTGTGCTCCCCACGACACAGCAACAGTGTCAGACATCTTTGATGGGCCTTTCCACTCTCTGTGGGATGTGCATGCGTGAGTGTTAGCTTGCTGGGCCATGTGGTGGGGGATGTAGAGCTGTGACTACGACTCCCATCATGGTATTGCCTCCACCCCCCTTCCCAGCATGCCCATGCTTCCTTCCTTTTGACTCTGCTTCCCTGTGGGGTGGGCTGGCTGTGCTGACAGGATGGCTGGGAGTGTTGTCCTGGCAGT